>CM019150.1:50636116-50972941 GCA_009733165.1 Naja naja | reverse complement strand
TCATGAAGAGTCAGATGAGTGCTTCAGTGAAGAGTTTATTAGTGACTACAGCTCATAACAGACCCCATTTGGCTGGTTGGGCTGCTACTTATAGCCAGCAGCCGCAGTTGCCAGCCAATCAGAGTGCAGGGTTTTTCCGACTTTTAAACCAATCATTTCTGACATTTTACAAGAACAGTTCAAACTAACCAATGACATTCAAACCTGCATACATAACACCCCTCCCCACTAGGTTCAGTCCATACTCAAACCCCAACCTATCTAATGTATTTTAAATAGGGGCTCTTATGTGTACGTTGAGACCTTCGTGGTTCAGAAGTTTTAACGTTCTCACCCAGTGAGAGGGAAATGTGTCTGTTGACATTTCCCTAGTTGGACTTCCTGTGAAAGAAGACCCTGTTTGATTGTTAGAATCTGGTCTCTCCTCCCAACCCATCTCCAGCCCAATGTCAGCACCCAAGTCAGGTAGTGATGTGCAATCTTCCACTTGTAAGGATGGATTTTGGCATTGTGACAGGTTTTGGGATGGTTCCTGTCGTAATGGCTCGTTACATGGGGTTGATTCTTGTTTGCTGATTATCCTCATGTTCCTCCCTTCCCCAGAAAAAGCATTAGGTATGGGAACTAGAGAGGAACAATTCGATGTTCCTGAGGTAACCTGGATCTAAGCTGATCAATGTGCCTGCTCCAGACTCCATCCTCTGTTTGTACCCTGTAAGAACGAGGGCCTGTGATTTGAGTTATTTCAGCAGGAATCCATGAAGGTTCACCCGGTTCTTAGCATAAACAGAATCACCCACACTGAACGTGCGAACTTTGCTAGTGGAATCTAGTGGTGCGTTGGTGCTAAGTGGATGAAGGCGGTCAAGGGAGACCTTTTCACCCCATCAACAACTCTGCTGGGGATAAGTTAGTTGATGGGTTAGGAGTGATTTGCTGAATACTAAGAAGTTTTTCAACTTTTCCAGTGATGTCCCCAGGACCCAATTGCTGAACCTTTTCCTTGGTAAACGTACCATTCGTTCAGCCCGCCATTAGCCAAGGTGCCCAGGGGCTGTCAGGCATGTCTGATACCCAGTTGTGCTAGATAGGATTCAAAAGGGTTGGATGTAAATTGAGGGCCATTGTCAGAGACAAGAACATCAGGTAACCCGTGGGTTACAAAAAGCTTTTAAGCTGCTTGATACAGTTGTGGTGGATGCCATAGGATTACCTCTAGCCATTTGGAATATGCATCTACTATAATAAGGAAGTGTGCCCTCGTAGAAGGAAATCAATGTGAATCCTAGACCATGGGCCCCTAGGACATTCCCATTCCTGTGGGGGGCGAGAGGTGGGGCAGGCCTGACTACCTGACAGTTGGGACAAGATGCAACCCAGTTTTCAACCATTTTGTCAATACCTGGCCACCATACATAACTCCTGGCCAACTCTTCATCCAAAAACTCCTTTGCAGTTTTGCAGGAATAACCACCCTGTTACCCCACAAAATACATCCTCTTAATACAGATAATTCAGTTTGCCTGGACTTAAAAGGTTGGGCAAGGTGAGGTAGATCTTGAAGAGGCCAACCTTTCTTAATCCAGCCTATAATAGGAGCCAATAAAGTGTCTTTGGCAGTCTCTCTGGCAATTTCAGCAGCTGTGTACTGGAAGCTTGGCAACAGTTTCTAGGAAAAAGGTGTGTGCCTCAGGTTCAAAGTCCTCCTTGTGACAAGGAAGGCAAAACTCAAGGCATCAGCATGTCCAATGTCCTTGCCAGGCTTGTGGATAAGTTTGTATGAATAAGCAGCAAGAAATTCAGTCCACCTCAGCATTCTTGGTGACAGGATAGTGGGTGTAGGTTTGTCTCCTGCCACAATGCCTAACAAAGGTTTGTGATCTGTGACAATGGTAAATGTTCTCCCATAAATATACTCATGAAATTTCTTGATAGCTGCAACAATTGCCAATGCTTCCTTGTCCAATTGGCTGTAATTCCTCTCTGCTTTGGTCAAGGTGTGTGAGAGTAAAATGCAATAGGGGCTTCCTCCCGCTGGGAAGCCTGTGGCTCAAACCCCACTCCAAAGGGGATGCATCACAAGTCAGTACAACAGGTAAATTCTCAGAGAACTGTATGAGTACAGCATCAGACGTGATTAGTCTTTTAATACTGTTAAATGCTGATTGTTCTTCCTGCCCCAGACCCAAACAGACTTTTTGTCAAGCAATCTGTGTAATGGTTCTGCAATGGTTGCCTTCTGAGGTAGGAACATGTGATAAAAGTTAATAAGTCCAAGGAAGGCTTGCAAATCTGTTTTGCATTTTGGTCTAGGGGCTTTGATTGCTTGAACCTTGGCATCTGTAGGGTGGATGCCATGCTTGTCAATCATATAGCCCAGAACTCAACCTTGTCAGTTCTAAGAGTGCATTTTTCTTCCTTGACTTTTAACCCCGCTTTGAATCTGGTAAGGACTTCTCTGAGTCTCTCTTGTAATTGAGTGTCATTTTCAGCAGAGATTAACACATCATCAAAGTAAGGCACTACCCTGGCAGTCCTTGGAGCATCCTTTCCATAAGGCTTTGGAAGATGCCTGGTGCCACGCTTACTCCAAACTGTAACCTTTACATTTGAAGGCACCTCTATGAGTCACAATGGTTTGGGCCTCTGCAGTGGCATCATCAACTGTTAGTTGTTGATATGCCTGGGCCAGATCCAATTTGGCAAAGACTGTACCCCTGCCAAGTGAATGTAATAAATGATGCACCACTGGAACTGGATATGCTCTGCTTGCATGGTTCAATGTCCCCTAGTCTCTCCACAGATTCTTACTGACCCATCAGTCTTGACTGGTGTGACTATGGGTGTCTCCCATCTGGAGTGGTCAGTGGGCTCTAAAACTCCTTGAGCTATTAGTTTATCTAATTGTGCATCAATTTTTTCCTTTAAGGCAAAACCTTCTGGGCTTTAAACGAATTGGGGGCACTTGGGATCTAGGTTGAAAGTGATAGGGGTCCCCATATACTTGCCCAATCCACGCTGAAGACCTCTGGAAACTCAGACTTCGCCTCCTCCCATTCAGTGTTGCTCACGTGATTGATGCCAGTCACCTGATGCCTAGTGGATTGAACCACTCAAGTCCCAGCAAGCTTGGGCGTCCTTGTCCATGATGGTCAGGGGCAAACGTTTGGTGTGGCCTTTGAACTTCCCGTTGAATTCTCTTGTTCCAACTACTGGAATCTTGTTCCTTGGTAGTCTTTAAGAGTCAGTGCTTGCTTCTGGAAATGCTTCTTCTGAATGTTGGGAAGTAGCCTGTGAATAGTGTCCCATGACACCATAGATAAATAGGAGCCTGAGTCCACTTCCATTTGGCAAGGCCTTCCTTCCTTCTTTTACTTTTCTGCTTCTTAAGGGTGAAGACCAATGGTGACTGTTTGATGAGTTTCATTCTTCCCTTTTTTTTGTGTTGCTGCCCCATTTTCTCACTGAAGTTGTTAGGCTTGAAATCTTTGTCAGGAAACTTCTTTTCTGCTTGGTGGAGTTCTGGATGATTTGCAGACTCTTGCTAGGTGACCTCTTTTTTCACAACGGAGACAGATGGTATCAAAAACTTGCATTCAGTGCGGTGCCCCCACAACCTCTGCAATAAAAGTCTTGCCTCTTTCTTCCAAGGTCTTTCCTTTTCTTCTCCATTCTGAGTCTATAAATTCCTTCCTCCACCTCACTACAGTCTGAATCAGAATCTATTTGCTGAATGGGTTGTTGTGGATTTTTCCACATCAGGATGGCTTGCGGCCTTGTTAATTTTCTTCATGGCTGCTGCTGAGGACTTGGTAGCTTCCGCTGAAGAAGCTTCTATGGCCTCCTGCTGCGGATCTTAGGTTTCATTAATAATTTGCTCTGCAAAACCTTGTCTTTTAGGCCTAGAACAAATCGACATGCATGGCCTCTTCTAAGTTGATAAATTCACATGCACCCCAATGTCCTTAAACTTGCCACGAAGTCATTGCATTAACGCTGCTTTCCCCTTGATCCCGACGGTAGAATTCGTGTTCTTAATGAGGCACGATACTTGTGCGCGTAATGGGCTCTTAATAACTTTTCTAAGTCGGCCAGTCCATTACCTTCACGCTGCAGCTCCCGCCAATGCCTTCGCCATCTTGAAAATGGCCGACCGCAGTGGGTGAGAAAGACCGCCTCTTCCGCTTGTCGGAATGTCGGCGAGATCGTTTCCTCCAAATACATTTGGAAACGATCTGCATGCACAGTCCCAGTCTTCTGCCGTCGGATCAAGCTGGGCTGGTGTTCAGCACAGCCATCTCTCTCAGCTTTTCTCCGCATGTCTTCTCTTTGGGAAGGATCCCACCCTTCGCCAGTGTTAGATTTGCATGAAGAGTCAAACGCGGAGTGCTTCAGTGAAGAGTTTATTAGTGACTACAGCTCATAACAGACCCCATTTGGCTGGTCTGTGGCTGCTACTTATAGCCAGCAGCCGCAGTTGCCAGCCAATCAGAGTGCAGGGTTTTCCCGCACTTTTTAAACCAATCATTTCTGACATTTTACAAGAACAGTTCAAACTTAACCAATGACATTCAAACCTGCATACATAACACTAGTAATCAGAAAACAACCAAGCTCAGAGAGCACTGAGGACCCACTACTCTTGCTAGCACAGAAGCCCCAACAGCCTAGGACCAAATGGCTATACAGAACAGTAACCAGTGATTGAGAGGAGAAGTGGAGGAGATACCGCTGCCAATCACAGTTGGGGATGCTACTAAAACAAAAGGAAGCATTGGAGACCATCCACTTTCAAGGTCACAAGACGATTTCAGTGAGAACAATAGTAGTAGTAGTTTTGAATTAAAGCTGGAGAACATGGGTGAGGGGTTGCAACTGCTGCAACAGACTGGGAGTGGAGAACAATGCCATCTGCTGCTACACTAAGTGGGCCAGGAAGAAAGTGTTTATCTGCCCTAGTTGAAGGCATTTGGCTCAGAGTTGAATTACATGCCTTACAGCACAATTCTAACATTGTCTCTACTGAGAAATGTCTCCAATTAAAAAGTAAGTGATGTTGTTTGGGGATTGTGCTATTGAAGGGGAAAAGGACATATTATTTTTGCTCTTTTCATTCCATCCTGCCCAGGAAGCAGCAGGCCCACTTTCCCATTTCTCTCAGGAAAACATAAAAATGAGGCTGTTCCTAGAGTGGCCCGGATAAGTTGGCATAGCAGCTGACTCCCCTTGCCAGCTTTTGGGGAGATTTAAATGGCATTTAATTATTGCCTTCAGATGTTTTGCACAGCAGCAGCACAGTAAGTCAGGATTGCAGTTCTTGGCGTTTGTTAATTAAAGCAGCCCTTGACAAAGACTAATGACTAATGACTTCTTAATGAGTCAGTCATATGATATCTTATTATGTTCAGACTTTCTTTCCTTCTCTGGCCACCAGATTTGGGAACCATGAGCCTTGAATTATTTTGTTTCTCTTTCTTCCTTCCTTCCTTCCTTCCTTCCTTCCTTCCTTCCTTCCTTCCTTCTTTTCTTTCTTTCCTTTTTTTTCTTTTTTTTCTTCTTTTTTCTTTCTTTCTTTCCCAACCCTTTTCCTTGAAGGTACCCCTTTGAATATGTGGGTTATTTCTTATAAAGGAAACTTGGCCATTCACATGTGGGATGGGGATAGAATTGTTTTTTAATATATAAAGCCAGTAATGAGACTTGCTCCTTTGATTTGAAACCAGAAGTGAAGCTAAAATGATTTCAAGAAAACGTATTTCAAGTTCTGTCCACTATACTTTCCTTTACCCAAATGACTAGTGTTCTGTTCATTAGGATAGTGATGTAACTAAAAAGGTTAAATCACGGCAACTGGACCAAAGTTTATTAAGACTGAGACATTTTGTTACTCATCCGAGTAACTTCTTCAGTCAAAATGAAAATTTTGGGTAGGCCAAGAGTCATTGGATTCATTCATTTGGACTGAAGAAGTTATTTGGATGAGTAACAAAATAATTCAGTTTTAATAAACTTTGGTCCAGTTGCCATGATTTAATCTTATTAGAGACTTTTGGCCTGGATGATTGAGTCTGCATTTACATATGCAGTGATGATTTACAAAAGCCCTAATGGAATGCCCTCCAGATGTTTGGTGACTCAGTCTTCCAGAATTCTCAGAAAGTACAAGCAATAGCCATGTTGTTTGGAAATCTGGGAACTTCCAGTCCCTATACACCTGGAGGATGCCCAATTGAGAAAGTTGATTTAGAATCATTCTGCCATACATTCTTGCACTATATTAAAAAAAAATCCATAGGGCAATAAAAGTACCAAGTCAGGATCACGATGGGAATGTTCTATCTTCTCTCCTTCTTGGTTGCTTCTATATTCCTCTTTGTACCTGTCATTGGACTGATGGCTATTTTTTATATATTAATATTTACTCCAAAATCATTCCCTTCCTCGGCAATATTTTGGTTGGCTATCATAAGAAATTGCAATCTGCATTCTCTATGAACACGTTCATATTTGAAATAACGTACAGCTAAGTAAAGTGACCAAGCCCAGGGATGCTGTAAAATTCTCAAAGCAAAGTAGTTTTGTCAGAGCCATTCTGAACTTTTTTCTCAGTTCACATTCAACAGTGGTTAGCAAAGAAATTTCTCATTATCTTGTCTCTGCATTATGATTTAGAAAGTTAGGCAAAGTACAGATTGCAGCCATTGAGGGTTAATTAAACATAACATTGCCATCAAAATGTTACATTTAAGGGAAATGTGAATGGGTAGCCAAAACCATTTGAGAATATCGAGCAAAACTAATACAGTTTTAATAAAACTAATGAAAAAATTTGAGAGAGCAAGAAAGAGAAATTGTCCAAATAAACTTAGGTTTTCAGGGATCTAAATGTTATTATAAATGACATTGTTTTGATCCCAGTGCTAAATGTCATGCTAGTTGAAAATTGTGGGAGTCACAGGATGATGCTTGCATTCTTTACTTACAAATAATTAAAAAACATGCAGACCATACATGTTGAAGTGAATTCTCCAGGACCAGCAGAGATGAATCCTGATTGAATCTCAAAGGGTTATGTATACATTGAGCAATAGCCTAGAATAGTCTGTCCAAAACAATATCGCCGTGCATGCCCATTGAACAGATACTGATAAGGGCATATTTGTACACATGAACTTTTGTTTCAAATAATCATGCAGTGACAATGTGTGTGATCAGGTGTGTGATCAGGTCAGATGAACAATAGATGCCATTAATCTGGTACAAACACAGAATAAAACAGTTCTTCCTTCCACATTAACCAGACAGGTTGAACCAAAGAAGCCATCAAAAAGTTTCAACTCCTATCTAGATTATTGACATTGCATTAAAAGAAAAAGAGAACACAAAAGCACAGATAAAGTGAAAAGAAATGTGAAATAAATGTAACAATTACTTTTAATCAGGAAAGAGTGTGCCTTTTAAATAAAATCCATATAACTTCTAGAAATCTAGCTTAACCTACAACAGGAGTCTTCAAATAAAGGCAATATACTTAATTATTATTAATCTTGCGTGCTACCAACTTTAAGAAAATGGAAGAACAGTTACTAATCCTTAAATCTAAATGAGAATAGTAGAAACAGGAAATGCCTCTATATTAGGACCCTGAGAATAGAAAGTTGAGGTTTTATGGGTACAGATAGTCCTCGACTTACAACTTCGCTTAGTGACTGTTCAAAATTATAATGATGGCTTTGAAAAAAGTGACTTATGACCATTTTTCACATTTTTCACCGTTGCAGCATCCCCATGGTCACATGATTTATATTTGGATGCTTGACAACTGACTCATATTTAATTTAATTTTAATTTAATTTTATTTATTTATTTTGTCAATCACTTACAAGGATAAACATAGTTGTGAATACATGAAATGAATACATATAAGAAAAATAAAAGAAACAATAGGACAGGGATGGTAGGCATGTTGGTGCACTTATGCACGCCCCCTACAGACCTCTTAGGAAAGGGGTGAGGTCAATAGTAGGCAGTCTAAGGTTAAAGTTTTTGGGGTTTGGGGAAGAAACCACAGAGTCAGGTAGAGTATTCCAGACATTGACCACTTTGTTGCTGAAGTCGTATTTCCTGCAATCAAGTTTGGTGCGGTTAACTTTGAGTTTGTATCTATTGTGTGCTCTTGTATTGTTATGGTTGAAGCTGAAGTATTCATTGACTGGAAGGGCATTGAAATGTATGATTTTATATACTATTTAGGACAGTTGCTGTGTCCTGGGATCAAGCAATCACTTTTTGCAACCTTCTGACAAGCAAAATCAATGGGGAAACCAGATTCACTTAAAAACGTGTTACTAATTTAACAACTGCAGTGATTCACTTGACAAATGTGGCAAGAAAAGTCATAAAATGGGGCAAAACTCAACAAATTTCTCACTTAGCAACATAAATTTTTGGGCTCCATTGTGGTCATAAGTTGAGGACTACTACCTGTATAAGAGATAGGGAATAAGGAACTGATTGCACTGAGCAAGAAACGGAAGCAAGGCAAAACTTGTTGGCATCGAATGCAAACTTAAAAGTCAAAACAAGGGCAGAAATACATGAAAATGATGAAGGTACTGTTTCAAAAGGAGACATTAGATCAGAGGTATACAAGAGAATATGCTCATGTTCCTGAACAAGGGCATCATAACCAAGCCAGAATTTTTAATACTTCTCTTCCCAAGATAGTAGTAATTTATTTTTATATATAATTTATTTTATATATACGTATATGTTCATATTCCTTTTTTGTTAGTAGAAATTGGACATCAACAGAACATGGAAGGTTACAAAAACAGTCATAAGAGCAAATCAAACCAAAAATATTAGGAGATAAAAAGCTTAACCATTCCCATTTGATATTTCTTTCATAAATATTTTTCATCATGAATTTTTTACAATCAACTTCCATATTATAGTGCTTTTTTCTGCCATTGTGGATGTACTCTGATTGCGCATAGATAGAACTACATGTGCATGTCCATATATACAATCTTTGCATTGGATGAGATCATGGCCAGACATCAAAATAGCTTTCTGTGAGTGAGATGTCATCACCTCAGGATTACAGCATTTTCTCTCTCAAACTAATTTCAAGGCTGCACACAGCAATACAGTATGGACAATGCCAATTGTACAAACATATCACAAAGTGAGTCTTATTTCATTTTGTGGTTGGTATATTGGAAGAAATGTAATTTCATAGGTATTAAAACTCTGTCAAACTGGAAAACATCTATTACTGTTCACCCGTTTCAAAGTAAAGGCTTAAGCACTGCAGAAATATGTAGGCTTTTTTTATATTTCTGCTGAGATGAAAAGATAATATTTTGGTAGCTCCTCCCCTACTTTATCCTTTGGCAAAGACTTATGCGGTAAAGTTAATGTCTGCTCCTGATTTCTTACAACAATGGACTAGACTAGGCAGAGGTGGTATACAGCAGGTTCTGACCAGTTCTGGAGAACCAGTAGTGGAAATTTTGAGTAGTTCAGAGAACCGGCAAATGCCACCTCTGACTGGAGATTTTACAGTATCCTTCCCCTGCCACGCCCACCAAGCCACGCCCACAGAACCAATAGTAAAAATTTTTGAATTCCACCAGTGAGACTAGGGGTGTCAAACTCGATTTCATTGAGGAGCGTATCTGGGTTGTTTGACCTCAGGGCCAGAGTGGGCATGACCAGGATGGGTGTGGCCAGCTTGACATCACTCATGTCAGGAGTGCATGTGGTGGCCTGAGCACTCTGCCAGAGAAAATGGACACCCGAACTCCGTTTTCAGCTGCAACCCTCTGCCAGTGAAAATGGAGCTCGGGAGGGCCATGGGCGGCCCTCCTAAGATCCATTTTTGCTGGCAAAGGCACCCAGGCCAGTCCTTCACTGTTTCCAGGGCAGCCTCATGGGCCAGATCTAAGCACCCCGTGGGCTAAATCCAGCCCCCGGGCCTTGAGTTTGATACCCCTGGATTAGATGATTTTAAAAAAAGATTGATCCAACAAATGGTGTGATCTAAGAAGACCCTTATGCATTAATATGCGTGATAGAAAACATGGAACCATGGAATCTAATAACAGACCAAAAATGGGACCAAGAATCCAAAATGCAGACTGGAAAACAGTTTTAACTGGAAATTTGGTGACTCTAGCTGAAGCTCAGATAAATAATTAAATAAATAAATAAAAGCAACCCTTGTGGAAAGTCAGTCATAATCTGACTTGGAGACAGCATCACATCAGATGGTAAACATGGTAAAAGCAGATCTTTTGATTTTGAGAAAACTACTTGAAATTTGGGGAAAATCTGCTTTGGGGGAAAAGGATTTGTGCAGGAGGAGAGGATGTTCCTGAATATTTATATGAAACATTCTATTTAAAAATACCTGTAGGCATAATCAATGTACATCTTCCACATAAAACAGTTCATTTAGTGACAGTTCACAGTTACAACGGCACTGAAACAAATGACTTAGGGCTGCTTTTCACACTTATGACCATTGTGGCATCCCCAGGGTCATGTGATCAAAATTCAGACAACTTGGCAACTGATTCATATTTATAATGTTGTGATGCCCCAGATCACCTTTTGTGACCGTTTCATAAGCAAAATCAATGAGAAAGACAGAATCACTTAACAACCCTCTTACTGCAGTGATTCATTTAACAACTATGTCAAGAAAGGTCATAAAATGAGACAAAACTCACTTAACAAATGTCTCACTTAGCAACAGAAATTTTGAGCTCAGTTGTAAGTTGAGGACTACCTGTACTTGATAATTTTAATTTTACATTTCTTCTCAGTGATGTGGTTCTTCTTAAGTAATATATTTTGTTTTATTTCAGTTATGCTCAGCCATGTCATAGGATGGAGTGTAGCATATACAGTAAAGTATGGGTCACCCAAGAGGCTTACTGGGGACTCTCACTTTCTTCCCCAAGCTAATCTACAGGAAATTTTGAAATTTTGAAAATAAAATGGGAAAACCCTATGTATACTTCCCTCAGTTTCAGAGAAAAAGTGAGATATAAATACACACATAATCCTACTACTCTGTATTCTTTCACAACAGAAGAACAGCCTTCCGGCCTCAGGCACCTTGAAGATTTCCCTCAGAGCATGTAAATTGCAATTAGTCAAGCTAAACATCCAGCTTAAGAATTTTACTGGTAGGAATTTTTGCTGTTTGTGGCTGTTAAGACTGATAACACATTAGACTTTTTATAGGTTTTGTGTACTGACAATTTATGGTCCTGACCTAGATTAGGCTAATAGAACCACACATTTCTGGACATTATTCAATATAATCGTCTCCTTGATACAATATGCTTCCTGATCAAATACATTCTCTTGTTGGAAGCCTGTAGACCCTTTGTTGGTGAAATAATTGCTGGCTGCAACCTTCTTGTTGTAACATAGACTGCCAAGTCTCGGGTTGTGAACCTAACAATGACAGAATTTGCAGTTCTAGGTAATTCCACTGATGACTTCTATAGCCTCCATTCCTAGCTAAGAAAAAGCAAGAGGGAGGAAAAAAAGTAAGACAGTACTAGAATTAGGAACTGGCAAGCACAGCATATTATAGTATTGCTAGAGCAATTTTGGGGAGGTTAGGTGTTGTAATATGGATGGAACCATATAGTCATCCTTTATTGAAATGGTTGTATAAACATATGTGTGTTCTATCATCTATCTATCTATCATCTATCTATCTATCATCTATCTATCTATCTATCTATCTATCTATCTATCTATCTATCTATCTATCTATCTAACAAAATGGGAAAACAGTGAATCCAGGAAACTAAAGATGTTCATGATGATGGACCAGGATGCATCTGAAAACTTTGAAAGATCTTTGAGGACCTCCGGTGTTTTATGAAACATAGTTAAGAAACACTATTCTCACCTAATATTATGAGAACGTCCTCCCCTCTCAAGACTCTGTCAAGTTTTGTTCTCCTCTCCAATCTAAATGAGAGTTGCAAGATAAATTTTCTTTCAGTTTCTATTTATTTATTTATTTAGTCATAAACTTAAACTAAATATGGTACAAATTATTAAGGATTAAAGAATTCTGTGAATAGTTATCTCATAGGATATGCAAGCCTGAAATATTTTGTGGTTGAATCTCTATTGAATTTCTATTTAGGACTGCCCTTGCATATCATCCGGAGGCTCCAGCTGGTGCTGAATGCGGCCGTGTGGTTGTGATGGGAGTTTCCCGATACTCCCATGTTACGCCCCTCCTGCGTGAGCTGCATTGGTTGCCGGTTGCCCTCTGGGTGCAATTCAAGGTTCTGGCGCTAACATTCAAAGTCCTTCATGGCATGGCTCCAGGGTACTTGCGGGAGCGTCTCCTGCCGATATCAAACACCGATCGCCCTGTGCGAGCACACAGGCTGGGACTCCTCGGGATGCCGTCCGCACGACAATGTCGACTGGCGGTGCCCCAGGGAAGGGCCTATTCTGTAGCAGGTCCCGCCTTATGGAACCAACTACCCGTTGAGCTCCGGTTGGCTTCCGATCTCTCCTCTTTCCAGCATGATCTAAAAACTTGGTTATTTTTACAGGCTGGGCTGGACTGACCTCCTGAGGGGGAGGGGGATTTTA
The DNA here is from genome assembly GCA_009733165.1 of Naja naja. Taxonomy (NCBI): domain Eukaryota; kingdom Metazoa; phylum Chordata; class Lepidosauria; order Squamata; family Elapidae; genus Naja; species Naja naja. The sequence continues at coordinate 50,960,296 of CM019150.1, read as the reverse complement.
ATTGTGTTTTATTGTTATATTTGGCTTGTTAGGTTTAATCTCTTTTTAAATTATTCATTGTTCTATGTTTTATCAGTGAGCCGCACCGAGTCCTTTCGGAGAGTGGCAGCATACAAGTCAAATAAAAATAAATAAACAAATAAATAGAATATTCTTGGGGAATATAGAAATTTGGTAACAGAACTGGGTGAGTTGAATCAGCGATGCTGTCTTGTTATATTTCTTTCTGATTTCCCTAGCCAAGAACAGGAGTTGTGAAGAATTGTAAGCCATTTTTTCTTGAAATTCAATAGAGTGTTGATTAACAGTCAGGTAACAGAAGGTGAAGAAAATTTTAACTCCCAGAAACATTTTCTCAGCCCAGAAAAGCCTTTACCTCTCTACCTCTGCTTTTAAAATCTACTTCATTGCTTTTTATTCTATAAGAACAACAGAAGACAATAACCAAATATAGTAATAATAGGTAGCCCTCACTTAGCAGTAATTGGGACTATATCCCAAAGGTGCTTTTTCAGGAGGCAACTGGACTTTCTTGTTTTTTCTTTGAAGATATTTTGCTTGTCATCCAAGAAGTTTCTTCAGCATTGACAGGATAGTAGAAAATGGAAGGATTTTTTAAATTTTATTCATATTTATATGCTGCCCTTCTCCAAAGACTCAGGGCGGCTTACAATTTTTTGGAGCACAACCCAATGCACTCAGCAATAGCCTTCATTCCATTGCATATGCCTGCTTATTACTAAGCAGCATTTTTACAAAGTCATCTTATTGCCCCCAACGATCTTGGGTCCTCAATTTATCTACCCTGAGAGGATGGAAGGCTGAGTCAACCTTGAGCCTGGTGGGATTCGAGCCTGCACTAATTGCAGGCAGCCGGAACTAAGTGCTAGGCATTTAACAGCCTGCACCACCAAGGCTCTTTTCTGCAAGGAATTTGTATTCCTTGCAGACTGCTGGTCATTTGCATCTTTTTAGAGAGTTGTTGAAGCACTTGGAGGTTTTTTTGTGTCCTCAGGGTCACCTGAGTAGTGCTCCTGGTTCCTATAGTCTGCAATTCCCACCCTCCTTGGGAATCCATTCCTACTCCCACACCATTCAAAGGGTGTTCATCCCAAATCGTATAGCTAAAAGTCAGTTGAGATTCTCAGTCATCCAGGTCATGGTTGTCCCAAAGGTGCTTTTTCAGGAGGCAACTGGACTCTGTTTTTTCTTTGAAGATGTTCTGCTTCTCATCCAAGAAGCTTCTTCAGCTCTAACAGGATAATGGGGAATGGAAGGATTTATATTGGGACTATAATTTCTAATTCTAAGCAATGTGGTTGCAAAGTATGACATTACATGATCATGCCATTTAGTGACAGCAGTTCCAGCAGTCCTTGGCTAATATTATTGTTTGAATTACCACAGGTCATTAAATGAGGATTTCAATTAATTGCAACTTTCAACTTCCTGCCAAATTGTCCATTGACTTTGCTTGTGGGAAGCAAGCATGGAAGGTCACAAATTATGATCACAGGATCATGGCATGCTGCAAAAATTAGTTGCTGAATGCTCAAATTGCAATCATATAACCATGGGAGCTCTGCCACTGCTGGAACTTCAAGGACCATTCTTAAGTACCACTTGTTCAGTGTCATTGCAAGTTTGAAAGGTTTCTGAAGAAGTAGTTATTAAACTAAGACCACCTCTACAAAAATCCAAGCAGAACATGAAGTAAGGTAAAGCAAAACAAAAACAAAAAGGAAGAAAAAAATAAATACTTATACTTATTGAATAATTAAATATACAATGTGTCAACTAAAAAGATGCTCCTTTGGTCTTTTTAGCTGCCAGAAAAAGGAAGTGGGGGAAAACAAGGCATTCTTGAAATGCCTAGATAATCACCTCGGTAGCCCAAAGTTGTCGAAGCATAAGAAGGTTTATGGGTACAGGTACAGTGACTCTTGGACGGATGTGTCCCATTGGAGAAGTCACATCCAGGGGGTGGGGGGAAAGACCAGGGTCAAGGGGGAAATGTATGATGTGATTTAGTATCAGCTGCACCCAGCCACGCACCAACATGCAATTTCTAATAAACCAATTTACTTTTTCTGAGATGCGGCTAGAGACTTTTGATTTGAATGAGAGTGGATTTGTTGGAGCCCTGACACAATGGCTTTAAAACTTCAACAACATATTGAGCCTTTGCCATATAGAACATATAAAATAATTCTGGGTCAAATTTTCCACAACTTTGATAGAATATTTGTTTATACAAAGAAAATATAAGCAGGTCTTCCTTCAGGATTTCAGATAGGTGTCACTAGAATCTCCACCAGAATAGAAGAGTCTTCTGTTTGTAGTAGCTTACAAATGTTCAGAATACAATTCAACATCACATTTACACTTTGATCCTTACTTTTTTCCAAGTAAACTATTTACAACTCTGTCAATAATAAACAAAAACTGTGACAATATAGAGTAGGTTGGAAACAAGAGTTACAGTCCTTCTGATATGCTGCATTATCAACATACAGGAGTAAAAATTCCAATCCTCCAATCCTTACTGTACAATCTATGAGCTGCCCCATATATGTTTACAAATCTTGAATTAATATCATCTTAAGGTCATAAAATGACTAGAAATCTCTTCCAGTGATGTTAATACATTAGGATTTTCAGACCCATTTAATGCATTAGACCCACATTTATTATCAAGGGATATTGTAATGCAGGGCTGTCAAACTCGCAGCCCACAGGCCAGATGTACCACAGCCATACCTGGTTTAGCAAAGGGGGAAAAAGTCATGATATGTCACATGACATCACCGTGAGGATGCGAGTTTGACACCCCTGTTGTAATGTCGTATATTGCCATTAAGCAGTCAAAATTGCAATTTGAAAAAAAAAGTCTTCATGCATTGTTTTATCCATGAACTCCAGAAAAATGCTTATTCAACAATCTGAAAGATTGAATTATCCCTTATTGTCAACTTCTTAGAGGAAGTCCACTCAATTGTATATTATATGTACATTTCCCAAATATATCTTTACAGCTTTTAATGAAATAAATGCATCTGAATTATGACTAAACCTGGACTCTAGCAATATATTAAAGGGACAAGATAATAGCATTGTAACTGAACCGATAATGAGTTTTGAAATAAACCCCTTGAATTCCAGGAAGCAATAGAAATGCTATAATTAAAAAGCAGGAAAAGGTTTCACTTTTCCTGAAATGAAAGCTGTAATTTTGATTAGGAAAATCAAGGAGTCTGATCATCTCATAAAAACTTTCCCAATATCCTGTCAAAATATTAAAATAGAAATTCCTCTAGAATACATATGAACCTTACTCTGTCGCGGTCCCTGAACTCTGGAACCAACTTCCCCTGGGGCTCCACTTGGCCCCCGACCTCCACACCTTCCGCCATGACCTGAAGACCTGGTTATTTGACCAATCCAGGCTGTGACCCATGGGTGGGGTGGTTTTTAGATTTTGGTGGATTTTAAGTTTTGTATTAATTGGGACCATTAGTTTAATTCTTTTTAAAATATTTATTGTGTTTGTTTTTATTGTAAGCCGCCCCGAGTCTTCGGAGATGGGGCGACATATAAGTCCCATTAATAAATAAATAAATAAATAAATAAAGTAATGTTCTTTTTTAACCTTTATTCTTTCTATTTTTCAATGGATACTTTTTCATCTACTTATACCTTTTTTTAATCTGACATAAATAGCTGGAAATATTAACTTCCAACAACAAAGAAATATTTCTAGGAATAATACTAATTTCTGTTTAAATGAATTCACCCAGAGTGGTTTACAAAAACCTTAGAACCAATAAGAAAGTGATGAGTTTTATTCCAGTTAATGGAATAACTTGAAAGTTTGTCAAAATATTGTATAACAACCATATTTTGTGGTATGTTAAAAGATTGTAATATTCAACAAGACATAAAAGTATCATTAGTGTATAACCATAATTTATGTTTCATTCCAGCAGCCCTGACACCTAAGATATCCTTACATGGCCTAATAAAATAAACCAGTGATTACAATATCACTAAATTTAACAAGAAGAAATTGGACATCCTTGACAAGTTCTATATTGCATCTTCTGAGGTAAGGAAATAATTTCATTGATGGAAACCTTTGCTAATGGGTTTGAATGCCACATTTTAATCCAATTTTAAAAAATCAAAAGAAAAATTTGGTTTAACTAGTATATATTCCAAAAATTTAATCTGTACCATGTCTAAAGCTTTCGCAGTTCCTGACAACCATCACCAAATCCAATTTATCAGCTACAGCCTGATGCTTGGCATCTTCTTTTAAAAAAACAAAACACACACTCTGCAGGATACACTATTGAAAAAAATGTATCTTACTGTCTTGGAGCCAAAGTTGCTTTCAAAATTTTGCATGCACATTCAAGAAATAAATTGTAAGGAAGCTAGCACAATCCATATAATCTTTTCCTGCCTTCAGAATTATGGATATAAAAGCTTCTTGAACAAAGCAGGCATCTTTGTAGACCTTCAGCAACATGAGGCCAAAATTAGGAAAATATATTGGTCAAAAACAAAATCCATCAGGGGCCAGAGCCTTATTTAATTGATCTGATTGTGTTGTATTCATGACATCTTGCAGACATAAAAGTGCAGCTAACTGAATTTCTTGATTTTAATATGTGTGTGTGTGTGTGTGTGTGTGTGTGTGTGTATTTTATATATACAAACTATATTGCCTTGTAAATCTAGCTCTTGAATCAATAATATAAAGTAAACTATAAACTTGAAAAAAAATACTGCCTTTGTGATTCAGAGTCATTATGCATACTATCCCTGAAAACCTTAAAAGTGGGAATAATATTAGTTCTCCTGTATTGTTTTGTTCAAGCAACCAGTAGTCACCAGATTTTTCCTTCCTTTCTAATAATCTGTAACACATTTCAAACAACATTCCATGTCACAGTCATTTGCCAATTTGTTTATGATACAGCCCAAGATTAAGAGAAAGCTTTCGAAATTGGAGGAAGGACTGAGATTGTAGATCAGACATCTGGCATCTCGCCTCTCTACTTTTGCTTGAAAGCATTTGCAAATAGATTTAGACCTCTAATATTACCCATATAAAATCTTCAACAAAAGAATCTCATTTACTCATTGATTTATTGTGACTGCAATTTCTTTTTTAATTAACTTGAGTTGTTTTGTTTTCAGATTTTAATTTCTTGTTAGCCACCCAGAAATTAAAGTAGCAAGAAGGGCGGCCGTACAAATTGTTTAAATAAATAAACAAACTCAAAAACTAATTTACTCATGGTTTTATTTCACTCCAGTACCATATTATGAGACCTATGCCATGGTCAGGTGTAGAATAGACACTTAATAACTACATATGTACACAAAGATGCTTTTCTATATAACAGACTGCCATTAGGTGGTCTTTATTTTATATATCTAGTATGTAAAAAGAGTAATTCATATTCCACATGACTGTCCCAAAGAATCCCAAGGAACCTTTTCTACTTTGTTATGTTACCAAGCTAATTAGACATTTGTTGGAATGTAGAGACTCAACAGTTGCTTCTCTGTTGTTAGCAGTGAAGAATTATCCATCAGAATCACTGGGAAGGGGACAATGAAACCACTCTCTTTAGGCAGAGAATTGGAACTATTGTTTGGATATTTAAATCATTAGAAAAATTTTACTTTAAAAATAGATGGCGAGATATTTTAACGGAAAGTAGGTTGCAAGCTGGGATTGCATCATAAGATCATTTTAAAAGATTCTTCCTGACTTCAGACTGAATTTGGCCTTCCTAAACTCATAACAGTGACAGTAAAACTGAAACATAAAGACTCAATACGGGCCAGACACTTTGCTATTTCAAAGATACTTGGAATGTTTTCCTATCTGATCAAACCCATGACAGAAGTGAAATCTGCACTTATATTTATCAAAAGTGCAAGAACATTTTTAAAGTGGATACTTTGGGGATATATCAAACATGGACCACAGAATTGGAATCTCTGACAGTGGCTTCATGTTCCTACAAATGTTAAAATAATATTGATGGATTTGAAATTAAAGCTGATTCATCACAACATTGCATTTAGAGTGTATGGAACTCCCCAAAGGATATATTTAAATGGATGGCTATCAGATTTTCCCTACTGAAAATGTTGAAAAACATATCCCCTGATTGCCACGCTACCTCTTCAGACTCTCCTCTCCAGCTTGGGTGTAGCCTCCAAGGGAGGAAGATATGATTGCCTGGTAAGCTGCTTGCAGAGGTGAGGATAATTGGTTCCCAGAGCTATTTATCACCATCTGTCAGTGTTCCAACAAATGGCTGAGACCCTGCAGAAATGTCAGGTGGGCCTATCATTGCTAAACTGGCTGCTCAAGATCCTGATTTATTGCTTTGCTTTTCAGGGCTGCTGGGATTCAAGATTTCTCTAGAGATGGAAATGCAGCATAAATGTCCAAGGAGAAAGAAGACCCACTTTGCTGCAAGTGGGAGAAATAATAACCTGCTGGGTTCAAGCCAGTGATGTAGTTCCATTTGCAAAGAGCTTGCAGACATCTCGGTGTCTTCCTGCCTATGTACAGCCATCTTTTTAAACATTAAAAAATTACTGTGATCAAAACCGGTTGCCCTCCAGGTGAGACTCAATATGCTGATGTTGACCTATAAAGCCCTACATGGCATTGGACCAGGGTAGTTGTGGGAGATCCTGCTGCCAATAACAGCTTCCCAACATCCTGTGCGCTCCCACCGGCAGGGCCTCCTTGGGGTGCCGTCGGCCAGGCGATGTCGGCTGGTGACCCCCAGGAGTAGGGCCTTCTCTGTGGGAGCACCCACCCTATGGAACCAGCTGCCCCTGGGGCTTCGGGTGACCCCTGACCTCCGACCTTTCCGCCATGGCCTAAAAACATGGTTGTTCCAACTGGCTGACCCGGACTGATGGGGGGGGGGATTTTAGTAGTAGTTTTAAATTTTATTGGTTTTGTGAGATTTCCTGTTTAATTGCCTTTTAATTTTTGTATAGTTCTTCTTTTATTATTGTAAGCTGCCCTGAGTCCTTCGGGAGAAAGGGCGGCATAGAAATCTCAAAAATAAATAAATAAATAAATAAACAAACAAACAAACAAACAAACTACATTGACATTTTGCTCCTGCAACACACCACTTTTATATAAAAAGAAAGACAGGAACGAAGACATCCGTAATAAGGTGAATGATGTCAAAATGACTACACAGAATGTCATGCATGTTGCCCTCTTTATATGTGCCCATCGATGGATCCATGGATAGGGCTATGGAAAGGAAAAGGAAAAGAGAGAGATACAAATGCATGCATAACTTACAGACAGAACTATTTTCCTCTTGAAGTAAAGGCTATCCCATGATCTCCATTATATGCAGAAAGAATGCTAGCAATTGATTAGGTCCAGTACCAATGCTTGTATAAAAACAATGGAAAAACATTTTGGCTCATACAAAATCAAAATGAAACAAAACTATTCTCTGCCTATAGGTGTGTGTGGAAAGCTTGGATATCCGCCCATATTTCCAGCAAGGTCACTTAGGTTTCATTCTGATATGAAAAGGTGCTTCTTAAAAGTTTTTGACTGGATCACTCCCAGTTACAAATGAAGGTGAATATATGTGTCCCAAGATAATGTTGTAGGATCCAATCTGGTCCCAGTGACCCACCCAGATGGGATCCTACATTCCCAGTTAGATCTCAGAAAAAATTTCCAATGGCAATAATCAGCTCTACAATAAAAAAAAAAACGATTTAAGCATGTTTTTATGGCCATGTTTCATAAAACTCTGGGTAGCACACCCATGGTTTCTTTGGGTAGGCTTGAATTCTGCCACTTCTATTAACAAATTGCTAAATGTGATTCATTTATAAGTCATGAATTGCACTGAAATTAAAACTTTGCCTTCTCAGCTCCAGTACAACTGAGTAAATGTTTGGCTCTGAATATAAAGTTATAAAGGGTTATTTAACTGCAATCACCTCTGCAGAATGTGTTAGGAGCCATCTTCCTGAATAGGATACTGGACCTCTGAACCTCTGTCCCAAAGTTCTGTATTGATGGCATCACTCTTTAGAAACTGCAGTGCAGAAAGGAATGAACCTAGGAGCTCTGCCATTTGAGGACATTGTACAACTGAACCTGCATTAACCTCTACCCACTACACGGCACTGATACAAAAGTTAGCATCACTGCATTATACACAACAAAATAGTGTGGATTCTGGCCATCTCACAGTAACAAGTTTTTTTCTTCTTCTCACATTTCTGGATTTTCTGAGTCACACATGACAGCATATTTAAGTCCGAGGTTGTGGCATTTTATTTCAGGTGCACATCAGGCATGCCACATCCCTTGCACCAAGCTCACGATGAATTTCCTTAAGTAAAAAACTTTCATTTACCTTGGAAGGAAGGACATAAAGGAAGATTTGCTGCCAAACTGGTGCACCTATGATTAAAACTTTTACTTCTATTTTTCTTATTCATGCAAAAATTACTTCACCTATCCTCGCTATGCTTACACATACAGTTTTCTTTCTCCCCCAACCAAGTCCAGGGTATCAAATCTAGTTCCAAATCCAGGTCCTGCATCCAACAGCAAATGCCTAATACATTTGGGGTCCATAAAAGGGGAAAACAAACTGAGGAGAATGTGCAATAGGTTTAAATTGCTATTGAGATATTTCAAATGAAAGAATTGGGTGGTGGTATAATAGATCTCCATATTTGTCCGCTCTAAAATCATTTTGTGTGATTTAGTCTTGACAACTGGATTATCATTTTAATGTTATCCTGCTACAATGAAAATAAACATATGCTGATGCCTGCAATTTGCCAGCACACAGAACACCATACATACCATTACAAATACAAATTGTTATGTATGCAGGTTTAAAGTCATTGGTTTAGTTTGAACTGTTCTTGTAAAATGTAAGAAATGATTGGTCTAAAAAGTGCGGGAAAACCCTGCACTCTGATTGGCTGGCAAAGCATTTGCAAATAGATTTAGACCTCTAATATTACCCATATAAAATCTTCAACAAAAGAATCTCATTTACTCATTGATTTATTGTGACTGCAATTTCTTTTTTAATTAACTTGAGTTGTTTTGTTTTCAGATTTTAATTTCTTGTTAGCCACCCAGAAATTAAAGTAGCAAGAAGGGCGGCCGTACAAATTGTTTAAATAAATAAACAAACTCAAAAACTAATTTACACACGGTTTTATTTCACTCCAGTACCATATTTGCTATTGAGTACCATATTTGCTATTGAGATATTTCAATGTGTTGCAGAACCCCTACATAGGTTGCTGGACAAGAAATCTGTTTGGGTCTGGGGGAGGAAGGAACAAGCTGCATTTAACAATATCAAGAGACAAATCATGTCTGATGCTGTGCTGATACAGTTCTCTGAGAACTTTCCTGTTGTTCTGACTTGTGATGCCTCCCCTTTTGGAGTGGGGGGGTGGTATTGAGCCACGTGCTTCCCAGCGGGAGGGAAGCTCCTATTGCATTTTACTCTTGCACTTTGACTAAAGCAGAGAGGAACTACAGCCAATTGGACAAGGAAGCCTTGGCAATTGTAGCAGCTGTCAAGAAATTCCATGAGTATTTATATAGGAGAACATTTACTGTTGTCACAGATCACAAACCTCTGTTAGGCATTGTGGCAGGAGGCAAACCAACGCCCACAATCCTGTCACCAAGAATGCTGAGATGGACTGAATTTCTTGCTGCTTATTCATACAAACTCATCCACAGACCTGGTAAGGACATTGGGCATGCAGATGCTTTGAGTCGCTGCCCACTTCTTCACACATTGAGGACCCTGTTCCTGAGACTCACACCTTTTTTCTAGAAACTGTTGCCAAGCTTCCAGTACATGCTGCTGAGATTGCCAGAGAGACTGCCAAAGACACTTTATTGGCTCCTGTTATAGGCTGGATTAAGAAGGGTTGGCCACTTCAAGATCTACCTCAACTTGCCCAACCTTTCAAATCCAGGCAAACTGAATTATCTGTATTAAGAGGATGTATTTTGTGGGGTAACAGGGTGGTTATTCCTGCAAAACTACAAAAAGAGGTTTTGGAAATGTTACATGAGGGTCATGTCAGAATGAAGGGATTGGCCAGGAGTTATGTATGGTGGCCAGGTATTGACAAAATGGTTGAAAACTGGGTTGCATCTTGTCCCAACTGTCAGGTAGTCAGGCATGCCCCACCTCTCGCCCCCCCCACAGGAATGGGAATGTCCTAGGGGTCCATGGTCCAGGATTCACATTGATTTTGCTGGCACTACCAGAGGGCACACTTTCCTTATTATAGTTGATGCATATTCCAAATGGCTAGAGGTTATTCCTATGGCATCCACCACAACTGAAGCTGTCATCAAACAGCTTAAAAAGCTTTTTGTAACTCACAGGTTACCTGATGTGCTTGTTTCTGACAATGGCCCTCAATTTACATCCAACCTTTTTGAATCATACCTAGCACAACACGGTATCAGACATGCCTTGACAGCCCCTGAGCATCCTTCGGCTAACGGCCGGGCTGAACGTATGGTACGATTTACCAAGGAAAAACTTCAGCAATTGGTTCCAGGGGATATCACTGAGAGAGTTGAAAAACTTCTCAGTGTTCAGCATATCACTCCCAACCCCTCAAATAATTTGTCCCCAGCTGAATTGTTGATGGGTAGGAAACTCGGGTCCCCCCTTGATCGCCTTCATCCCACTTACGCACCCAACGCACCACTTGATTCCACTAGCAAAGTTCGCACGTTCAGTGTGCGTGATTCTGTTTATGCTAAGAACCTTATGGGTGAACCATTGTGGATTCCTGCTGAGATAACCCAAATCACAGGCCCTCGTTCTTACAGGGTACAAACAGAGGATGGAGTCCTCTGGAGCAGGCACATTGATCAGCTTAGATCCAGATTGCCTCAGGAGCATCGCTTTTGCTCCTCTCTGGTTCCCATACCTACTGCCTCTTCTAGGGGGGAAGGGGAGGATCATGAGTGTAATCAGCAAGCAAGAATCAACCCCATGTGTAACAAGCCAACACGACAGGAACCATCCCAAAACCTGTCACAATGCCAAAATCCATTCTTACAAGTGGAAGACTGTACATCACTACCTGATTTAGGTGCTGACGTTGGGTTGGAGATGGATTGGGAGGAGAGACCAGGTTGTAGTAACCAAACAGGTTCTACCATTACTACTAGTCCTAGTAAGGAAATGTCAGCAGACACAATTCCTCCCTCACAAGGTGAGAACCTTAAAACATCTGAACCACGTAGGTCTCAAGGTACACGTAAGAGCCCCACCTATTTAAAAGAATACATTAGATAGGCTGGGGTTTGAGTATGGACTGAACCTAGTGGGGAGGGGTGTTATGTATGCAGGTGTAAAGTCATTAGTTTAGTTTGAACTGTTCTTGTAAAATGTAAGAAATGATTGGTTTAAAAAGTGTGGGAAAACCTTGCACTCTGATTGGCTGGCAACTGCGGCTGCTGGCTATAAGTAGCAGCCACAGCCCAGCCAAAGTGGGTCCATTCTGAGCTGTAGTCACTAATAAAGAAAGAGCTTGAAGCACTCCGCGTCTGTCTCTTCATGCAAACTTAACACAAATCATTGGCTTTGACCCACAAGTGCAGACTTTATAGATTCCATTTTATGAAATCAAATACAAAGACTCCTGAACAGTTTGTCATTCTGAAGTCATTTAAATAAAGCTGATTCTTTTGTTCCTGATCTGCTCTCCTGGTTCTGGTAAAATATCTGCCCAGAGCACGTTACTGTAAGGATGTTTTTGCTATCATTTGGAAACAGAATTTAAGGATACTGGTTGAAGATGTTCATAGCTCAAGAGGGAACACAGCCCAAAAGAAATAACAAGGTTATCACACACAGCCACCTTATCTATGTTGCAGAGCTGAAAGCAATCTGAAAGATTTAGCTACGGAGAAATAGCATCTATTATCTTCAGCTCCTCTGACACCCTGGAAATGTGAAAAAAACAAGAAGCCCCACCCTACATGATCTAACAAACTGGGCTGAATCTGGCAGAAGAAGGTGGTTCTATAACTTCCATGAAGGCCTTTTAGTTTAAAACCAGTATTTTGAATTATATTCAGAAGTGAACCAGTAACCAGTACTAGTCCCACAATCTAAGCATTCTATGCACCCACTCTCAAGAACCAGTTAAACTTTGTATTCTGGACTAACTGTAATTTCTGGCTACCTTTTAAAGGCAGCCCCATATAAAATGCATTGATTAGTATATGAATTATAGTTGCCAGGTTCTCCTGCACTTTTGTTCAAGCAGGAATCACATGTCCATGGATCTGCAAATCATGAACCTGTTCCTGAATGGATAGTGCCTGCCCATCCAAAAATAACAGTGGCCCCAAAGGAGAATCCAGATTTAAGAACAGCAACTCTATTTAGTTTAGATTTAGTATGAGCTTTCTTGTTTAGACTCTCATAGCCTCCAGACCATGAGATGGAACATCAGCAGTATAACTAGCAGTGTATAGTTGCTTATCAGCAGCTGATACTTAACCCTGAATTGTCAGAAGATCTCCCTCAGCAATTCCATATCAATGTTAAACAGCAAGAGGGTGAAAATCAACCCAATGGTATCCCATTAGTGAGGGGCTACTGAATTAACCTCTCCTCCTGTATAACTTCCTGAAACTATCTACAAAGACAGGAGCAAAACCATTGGCCTCCACAGGCACTCCAGTAAGACCATAGAAAACAGTATCAACAGTATCAAAAGATGCTGGAGAGCTTTAAAAGTAGGAGAAGTGTGCTACCTGTATGCAGTCTCAAAATAAGTCATCTTAGGTCATCTGACCAAAGATATATCAATCCATAGCCATGCTTGAACCCAGTTGGAAAAGGGTTCAGACAATCTACTTCCTCTAGAATATTTCCGTGTTTCCCCGAAAATAAGACCTACCCCGAAAGTAAGACCTAGCACTATTTTCTAAACCTGCCCTAATATAAGACCTACCCCAAAAATAAGACCTAGTGTAAATCTCCAGTTCCAGGAAGACTTTTCAGGGACCAACCGTGCACCTGCGAAACACCCCCCCCTACACACTCACACCCACTATTTGGCACCATAAATATATAAGACCTACCCCGAAAATAAGACCTAGTGTGTTTTTGGGAGCCAAAAAAATATAAGACAGTGTCTTATTTTCGGGGAAACACGGTACATAGCTGATCTTCTACCAATGCCTCAATAACCTTTCTCAAAAAGGAAATGTGGAGGTTCAGATGATAACTATCCAAGAGATAGATGCAGTAAAATATGAAAGAGAATAATGCTATATAAAGTATACAGTTAAAAAGGACATTTGCAATAATGTAGTAAAAAGAAGAAAGAATAAATAGTGAAAAAAAAAGAGAAAGGAAAATGCAGAACATTTTTTATAGAAATAAATAATGGATTTGGAAATGAGTGAAGAGGGCTAAAAGGAATCCTTGGAGAGTAATGGAATTCAAAATAAAAAGGCTGAAACGATTTGGGATGAAAGTGAGGGAATACTGGAACAAATATTTTACAGATTTGTATAGAAATTCTAGCAATATATTGAAGGTTAGAATTTAAACAAATTCTATAAACGTTAGTGTTTAGGAAAAAATGATGAAAAGAATGGATGTTCTCAGGATGTTGAAAAAAAGATAAGTGTTTTAAGAGTGCACTGTAATTGAACAACAGTTAAAACATGGTTACGAGTTAAGAAGAGGTTATATCTTTTATTTAGTGTATATCTCAAGATTCAACCTATGCCTGACTGGAAAAAATGCTATTGTTCTCCTAGGCAAAAGAAAATATGGCATGAGTGAATGTGAGGTTAACTTGTTAAGAATTCCTGAAAAAATGCTTGGCAAAATTGACATTGAAACGGCGCAATAAATGACAGTGAGCAAAATTTGGGAAGTGCATTGCAGCCCCAGGTAGGGAATGTCAATGAAGAGTTTTGTGCTTCACTTGTGTACACTTGTGAAAAAGTGTATTATATGCTTGCTGAAATGGACAATATCTCAAAATAGACCTCAAGAAGAAGTTTAAAGAAGAAAAAAGGCAATGGGCAAAATGGTGTATTAAAACGGAAAGAAAAATGGTTTGCAAGAAAATAAGGGCAAGGAGAGAAATATTGAATGGCATTGGTGTACTTTAGGTTTAGCTGTTTTCTTATTTTACTTCATGTTTCAATTTCTTTTGCTTATTATTTGTTTCATTTTTTTCCTGTACTTTGTATAATGTTTCTAGGGCCATTAGTTTTGTGTGACTAGGGTGTGGGAATTTCGTAAGCTTCTTTCTACCCAACATTCTTATCAACTTGGCATATTACTACTGAGTTATTCAATATTTTGGAATAACTCTGACCAAAGCATTCTGCTTGAAGGAATTTGAAATCAAAGCACTGACTTTATTTCTTGGTACTTCTGAATTTGTTTGCTCTACCTACCATAAATACACAGTTGACAGGAATGTGCACAAAATGGCAAATGCGTTTTGCAGAACAGCCTCCCTGAAATGTTCTATCAGACCAAAATGTAAAATGTTTTGACTGTTCCAGCCATAGGAAACAACAAGAAATAATAAAAGCCTCTCTCTCCCCCTCATTTTTCAACTGAAGGCCAAAAGTTTAGGTCAGAGGTCTCCAAACTTGGCAACTTTAAGACTTGTGGATTTCAACTCCCAGAATTCTCCAGCCACCTGGCTGGAGAATGCTGGGAGTTGAACAGTGGCGGGATTCAAATTTTTTTACTACCGGTTCTGTGGGTGTGGCTTGGTAGGTGTGGCTTGGTGGGCATGGCAGGTGAAGGATACTGTAAAATCTCCATTTCCTCCCCAACCCACTAACCTGCTTTCAAGCTCCGTTCTCCTGTGCAGGGCAACAAAAGAAGACCCAGCTGATCAGCTGGGACTCAGGAGGCAGAGAATAGATGGGGGCGGGGCCAGTCAGAGGTGGTATTTGCTGGTTCTTCGAACTACTCAAAATTTCCGTTACCGTTTCTCCAGAACTGGTCAGAACCTGCTGAATCTGGAGTTGAAGTCCACAAGTCTTAAAGTTTCCAAGTTTGGGGACCCCTGGTTTAGGTAGTAGCACAATCTGTGTTGAATGCTAACAACTAGCCAACATTCAGACCAAATGGCAGGAGAGACTATTAAAAAATGCTTATGAGAAACAATTGAAAGAAACAGCTGTGACAGACGAACAGAGGACTATCTCTTCTTTTCCAGGGGCTCTAATGGGGGCAGGTGCCAAATAGCAGTGCTAAAATACACAAAACATCTAATTAGAAGAATAAATTTTACTAAATAAGTAAGCAGATGGAGATTTTGAGATTTGCAAAGATAGATTTCCACAAGACAAATACTGAACTCCTGGGAACTTAGTTTTCTTGGTATATTATATCCTCCACTAAATAAATAAATAGCAGCCCAAAAGTAAGGTGCAAATAAATGTTCCAACCAAGTTGCCATAAAAACTTAAAATGCTGATCCCAACTATAGAACAAATTCTTCCATTTGAACAAAAGAAAGAGAAAATACTGAGGTTTTGCTTCAAGATCAAATTGGTCAGCTCGAGCAAAAGACTGTTCCCACTCAAACCATTTTTCACATCATCAGTAGACTGCATCTGTAAAAAAATAAAATTGCAGCTATGCAGAGTTAACTGCTTCTAAAGTTCAGATAAATAGAGTTTGGCTCTTTCATTTAAAAGTCAGCAATTTTATCACTGAATGAATTTGCCTGAAGATGCAATTGTCAAAACAGGGCATCATCAATGAAAAGCTGTCTCTAATAACCAACTGCTTTCAAAGTTTGGATATAAAGCAAAGTTCTAATTAATGATGATAATGGTTATTGCTTTTACTTTTGCTGTCATCTCAACATTTCTATTGCTTTCAGCAGTTTGAAATACTTCACACACACATTTTTAGTTTAGTTTAATACCTCCCAGATGAGTTGGAGTATGTCTTCTATAACTCCTTATAAATACCAGTTTTGTGTACAGTAATCTACTTCTTTGTGCACATTCTGAAAAACTTGACACTTGACAAAGGGTACCTGGCTGGTAAGTGGTGCTTTCTTTCCAGTGTTTATATTTTAAAATTTAAGAAGCCAATTATTATTTGATTTTTACCATTTCCTTTTATCAATCAGTAGGACATGTGGCAGAATCATGGACAGTATGAATAGATCATCTACTCCAGTTCCTGCTCAGGACTAGAATTTGCTAAACCATCACCTGCAGGTGTCCATTCAGTCTCCATTCAGTCCAACAGTCCATATGAAGATCTCCAGTGATAGGGAGTCCACTCCAGGTAGTCCTTGACTTACAACAATTCATTTAGTGACCGTACAAAAATTACAACGGCATTGAAAAAAATGGCTTATGACTATTTTCACACTTACAATCATTGTAGCATTCCCCATGGTCCCGTGATTAAAATTCAGATGCTTAGCACCCGATTTATATTTATGATGGTTGCGATGTTCTGGGGTCTTGTGAACCCTTTTTGCAATCTTCTAGCAAACAAAGTCAATGGGGAAGCTAGATTCACTTGACAACTGCATTACTAACTTAACAAATGCAGTGATTCACATAATAATGGTGGCAAAAAAAGTCATAAAATGGGGCAAAACTCACTTAACAGCTGTATTGGTTAGCAAGAAAATTTTGGGGCTCAATTGTGGTCAGATGTCAAGGACTACATTATTCTAGACAGACTGTTCCACTCCTTAGCAATTCTTCCTATCAGAAAACTCTTCTAGCATTCAGCACAAATCTCCTTTCTTTCTTTAAATACTAACACTGATTCTTTATGGCAGGGGTCACCAACCTTTTGGACCTCAGGGACCACCAAACTCATAATTTTAAATCCCATGGACCAGAGACCCTGGGAAAATCCCAAAAAAAGTCTGCAGGAAAATTCCCCACCCCGTTTTCCTACCAATCAATAATTCTTTATTTGGGATTGCAGGATACCATCTCCAGCTTCATTCTCAAGGAGAGAGAGAGAGAGAGACTTTTGGCTTCATGCAAGGAAAGCAGCAGAAGCAGCAAATGTCTTTCTTTCTCTCCTCCAAATTCCACCAGAAATGAGTCTTTGTGAGACTTGTTGCGCCAGTGCAACCTCTTGGAGCAGGATGCCTTGCAGGATCCCAAAGACTCATTTCTGGCAGAGTTTGGGGGAGAGAAAGAAAGACTTTTGCTGCTTTCCTTGCATGCAGCCAAAAGCAGAGGAAGCGGAAGGAAGCAGCCCAGTAGCCAGGCCAGGCACATGGGGTGAGTGGGGCAAGTTTCCTCCCTCCACCCTTTCCCCGCTCCCCTCACTAGCTTGTATTGTTCACAATGCAAGCGACACAAGCCTTGTGTTCCTGCACAGCCTGGATTAATTGCTTTGGGGAGTGCTTTGGGGGTGACATTTCTCTATGGACCATCAACATTTTCACACGGACTAACAGTGGTTCCCGGCCCACTGGTTGGCGACCACTGCTTTAAGGTATTTGTAGTTTTCTATTTTATCTTCTTTCAGTCTCCTTCTTCAGAAGCTAAAGTTGCCCATCATCTTTAACTATTTCTCATATAACTTGATTTTCAGACCACTTATCATCTTGCCAGTTCTCTCTTATGCTGTTCTAGTTTCTCCATGTCCTTTTGAAGCATGATGCTGACAACATGACACAATATTCCAAGAGTGGCCTAACCAACAAAGAGTAAAGAGAAATTATTACATCTTGTATTATAAGTGAAAGGTTTCTGTTAAGTCACTCCAAGTTGGCATTGACATTTTTCCTGCATTATAGTACTTTTTGGTGATCCATTTGTATTTCTAGATGTTATGTGCAATGATCCTGTACCTATGTATTTGATCTTTTTTTACCTAGATGCAGGACCTTATATTTATTGAAATTGTCAGCCTGTTGAATTTGGCTCAAGGTTCAAGATTACTGAAGTAATTTTGAATTGTGACTGTTATCCTCAGATGTATGAGCTACACTCCTTAACTTGATATCATCTGTCATTTTGATAAGTAAACTTTCAATTCCATTTCCTAGGTTACTCATAAGGAAGTTGAATACCAATGGCTAAGGGAGAACTTTAGGAGCTTACTTGATATTTTTTCTGAATACAAAGAAGACAGGTTTTTTAATATCTTTAAATACAGTTCTTTGAAAATAAACCCCAAATCCACTTGACCAAAGTACCATCTAGCTCATATTTATCCAACTTGTCTACAGATCAAGATTCTTAGATCAAGATACTTGCATTTACAATATTCCCTGCATTTACCAAATTCATCATTTGGCCATAAAGAGAGAAGTTTAATTTGACATGACTTGTTCTTGACAAAGTCATGATGGATCCTGGTAATTGTAGCATTCTTCTCCAAAGTCTTTCAAATCTGTTGCTTGACAATCTGCTCTAATATACTGCATAGTGTAAAATTTAAATCAGCAACACCATAATTTTCCAGATTTCTTTTTCTCCTTTTTTAAATACCAAGACTATGTAATATGTTTTTCTTCAGCCTTCTCAAAAAAATCACCAGTTCTTGACCATTTTTCAGAGATTGCAATCACAAGTTTCTAGATCACTTTCCCAGATCCTTCAATATCCTGAATGTTATTCATTTGGCTCCTGAAGACTAGTATTAATTTAATATAGCAAGATAGTTTTTACTATACCTTTATCATTTCCCTCTTTGTTCAGTCAAGTTAGGAATGGCTTCTACAACTTCAGAGAGAAGACTCAAAAAGCTGTTAAGCAGTTCCACCTTTTTTTAAAACCTATTGTTGCTTCTCTGTCTTCTTCACACAATACACTAGCCATGTCCTTGACTCTCCTTTTATTTCAGACATATCCTGTGTCATAGAAAATCAAGTAAGGAGCACAACACCAAGGAGAAATCACCAGGCATTTACTGAGCTGTCCAAGAAAGAGAGACCCGGAATAATGGATAAACAATAAAAGTTGAGGACTACAATGTGGGAAATCCTAAGGATTGCTGGCCAGTTGTCTTTGCATCTGGAGATTGTTCTATTGTTTAACAAAATGAGCAGCAGAGCTGGGGAAGCCCATCAACAAAGGAAATGGAATGTTTAGGGTTTCTGTATGTTGCAATTCCCTTAGCAAGCTGCCCTCGTACTGATTGGTGGCGATCTGGATGAGAAGACTTCTATTCTTTGATTTAGATAGAATTGCAAGATGTGTGTAGGGCTGGGGGCAAGGAGAGGAAATATGGATCTGATGGTATTAGGCAAAGAGAAAATTATGTCTGACCTTTGTAATATCTAAAAGATGGGTGGAGCAGTGAACTTTCCATTTTGTTTATTCGATTTATTTTTTCCACTACACCCAAAATCCATGTTACATTTTGCATTCCTTGCCACTGTGCTCTCATTCTGAGGTTTAGCCTTTCTGACTCCATCCTGACAGGCTTAGTCTAACAGTCCCTCCTCCTCCCTAGTGATCAGATGTTTTTCTATTCCCTGTATATCTTTTGTTTTCTCCTTAGGCTTGTCAGTAACTTTACCACTCATCCAAAAAGACTATTAAAGCTTTTTCTTCCTTCCTTTCTTATGAGGATCTTTTGTACCTGTATTTTCCATATCTCCTTTTTCAGCATCTCTATCTTTCTGAATTCTTTAGAAGGTTATCTGCATTCATTTAAATATGCCTTTCTGAAGTCCAATGTATATAACTAACATCAGCTTTTCCTCTTTTAATTTTGTTAAACTCTAACATAATGTTAACACTTTCCCTCAAGAAAGCTGTTCTTTCCACCTATCAACAAATTCCTGTTTGTCAGAAATAAATCCAGGATACAAATGCTTTTAGTTCATCTTCCATTTTCTGAAAAATAAAATGTCCTATTCCTCAATGTCCTGTCCTATTCCTATTTCATCAAATATCAGAATAGATAAAAACTCCTATTACCATTTTAACCTCTCATCTCAAAAGCTTAATTTGTTGGTTTTAGAAAGGGGCCTTTCTACATTTGCTTGATTAGATGATCTGTAGTAAGCTCCTACAGCAATATCACTTGTTCCTTATTCTTTTAATCTTATCCAAATGCTTTCAATAGGATTTAAATATTTCAGGAATGGATTTCTCCATTTATGACTTTTTTTTCGAACATATTCTTTTTGCTGGGTCTTTTCTCTTTCTCTTTTTGACAAGTAATACTTTCAGTCATGTCTCTCATTTCACCAGTAGCTATCTTTTCATCAGGATCTGAGGTTGGCTTCATACTCACCCTAAAATGTTTCTGCTCCTGTTTGATCTTCTAGTTGTGAATTCTCAGCAGTCTTTTTCAAATTACTCTTTTTTGAAACTCAGTTGCAAGTTGAGGAAAATAGCTCCCCTTATTGGTTGGTCACCTGATCAAAAAGTCAATGAACTGTAAGCCCCTTCCCAAAAATCATGTACTGAAGTAGACATAGAACCCCTCAGCAAAAAAAAAAAAAATCTCATGACCCTGTACAAGAAATCAAACAACCTGTTCCAAAATCCACCAGATTGGTTTGATAGTAATTAGCTCAGTATTATCAGATGGTTAACTATAAAAAAACAAAACAAAATACAGTACAAATAAGTTAAAAGCATACTTAAAATATAATGCTTACCATTAATCTAAACCAAATGTTGCAAAAGTTGATAATCTCTTATTGGGACTAATTGCAATTGAGGAAAACAGGAAAGAGGGATAATATCCTAACCAGAAATTCAAGCACTATTTTTAAGACATATACCTTGGGGAAGGTGTGTACCTAAATTTTATTCCCTGTGTTCTTTGGGGAGGAATCCCTTGAAAAAAAACTGAATTCATAAAAGAGTGAATTCATAATAGAGCCTTCAAGACTGAATAACTCCTTCTGAAACTCCCTATAAATATTCATTCATTCCTTTCTTCATTCCCAAACCCCAGTCTGCATTTCTTTAAAAGATATTACAAGGAACTGATGCATGTTGGAAGGACAGAAGCTGCCAAATTAGCAATGCATTGCCCCACATTATTCAACTGGGAAAATATTTCAAATACAAATTAAAAAGATATCAAATATCTTATTCATCAAAACCATTCTGAAAGTAATTCTGAAATGAGGCAAGGAGGAGTACAAATTCAGTATATTCTAGGACTGACAATTTACTCTGACAAAGGAACTGATATGTCTATAGCCAGCAATAAGCAGAGCTGGCTCCTTGAAGTTATAAGATGTCACTAAACATGGGCTTCTTGTTAAACCTATAGCTAGAATGGCTATAATTCAATGCTTCATTACAGTCCCTTCTAAATTGGTACCAAGTTTTTTCTAGGTTTAACTCCTATATTCCTATACTCTTTGGGGACTATAGCCTCTGCACAATGCTCGTATTCTCCAAATGAGACAATACATAAAATAAAGAGAGTGATTCCTAAATCATTAACAAAAAAGAATATAATTTGAAAGCGAATTAATAGGCAGGAGACGAATATTTGGGGGTTGTGAGAATCATCACAACAAAATTTACTGTCGCTAAAAGTTGTTCCCTGGGGTCTCGACATCTGCTGCCTGTTGAGGCACACAAAGAGGCTGGGTGGCTTTTTTTTCCTTCCCATCATAACCAAAGTGGCTTTAATAGCCCAGAAATAAGCATTAATCTGACTGAGAGTGAATCGTACACACAGCATGAAAACAAATGCAGCTAAAATAATTACAGGTTGCAGGAAATCAATCAGAGGTATGTAAATAGCTTGCAGGAAAGCATCTGACACACTCTTCTTGATTTCATGTGGTTACAATCCAGATTCCACCGCCCATCCTTCCAGAGTTTTAGGCTTTATGCAAATGATAGTTTTCATTCCCAGGTTTGAAAGTAGCACCATAGAGCTTCTCTTATGACTGGGGTACATAGAATTCTACTTGTCCTCTTTTATTTTATGATAGTTCTGTGATCCTTCAAATTATCTCTTGAAAAAACCATATACAAAGATGTTAGACATAATCCATAAACATTTAGATTTGTTAGCTATAAGGTTCTACTCAATGAGGTCAAGAAAAGTAACCCCTTTGAACATCTACAGCCGATTTATCACTATTTGGAGCAGAGCAGAGCAGAGCAGAGCAGAAAAGGATAGAATAACAGAACAGAGTTGGAAGGGACTTGGATATCTTCTAGTCCAATCCGCTGCTCAGGTAGGAAAACCTATTCCATTTCAGATAAATGGTTGTCTAATCTCTTCTTAAAAACTTCCAATGTTGGAGCATTCATAACTTCTGGAGGAAAGTTGTTTGGAAATTTGGGATAATTTGGAATGTTATTCCTTACCTAAGGCTTGTTTAAGACTGAGATGATACATTAATTATCCTGATGAACTATGCCCTGTCAGCTTTGAAATTCAGCTGCCAACATAATGGGAAGGAGGGTGGAGGAGTTGACAAGTTCAAGGTTACTCTGTATGTCGTACTAAGAAATTCCAGTTGCAGTTAATTGGTTCTCGTGATTTATGAAGTGTAGAAATGGGAGGAGAAAAAGGTGGATTCTGTGTAGCGCGGGAAAATTCTTTCACTTTGGAAAATGCCTTAGACGTACCAGATCTGTTTCTAATAAATCAATTGGAGAGAATATGTCTCGGAGTGATTTATATCCTGGATACTTTCTGGATGCCTTACATGCTCATTGCCATCTTGCTGAACTTTAGTTGTTGTTAGTTGCAAAGTCGTGTCCAACCCATCACAACCCCATGGACAATGTTCCTCCAGGCCTTCCTGTCCTCTACCATCTTCTGGAGTCCATTTAAACTCACACCTACTGCTTCAGTGACTCCATCCAGCCACCTCATTCTCTATCGTCCCCTTCTTCTATTGCCCTCAATCTTTCCCAGCATTAGGCTCTTCTCCAGTGAGTCCTTCCTTGCTGAACTACTGGGCCACATAAAGAACATTCAAACCTGTCTTTCCTTTTTCTAGACAAATGTATGCTTCAAAATCAGCACAATCCACCCCAACCCCCAGATAAAGAAGAAACTCTTGTTCATTTCATTTAAAATATATTTTAAAAATGAGATGACTTATTTTCTATTCAGAAAAGAAACACAGTCTGTTTGTACACATGTATAATTGTGCCTCTTTTATATGTGATTATGACAAAAAATTATCAGGAGAGAAGAGTTGCCATGATTTATTATATTTCATTGTTAAAACAGTGAATGAATCAATATATCAAGAGTTATGGATTTTGTGCATGGTGGGGATTAAAAAAAGAATTATTCTTTAACATTGGAAAGACAAATTTACAAGCACTTGCAGCATTGAACTGTCACTCTACATGTATATTCTCTGTCAACATTAGAATTAGTTTCCTTTCAACATAAGAACAAGCAGGAACTTCAAGTAATTCTTGGCAAATTTCCTTGACTTGTTTGGTCTGCAGTCATACGTCTCCATTCAGTTTCTTTGTTTCCCTTCTTTTTAAAATAAAAAAAAATGCATCATATATTTTGTTTGTAGTTATTATCGTGTCAGTTTTGAATATGCTGGGTTTTTTTTTAAAGTGAAATAAATAAAAAACAAAGCAAAGGCATTGAATCATATTTTGCAGACTCTCTGTGGTGAAAAAGCTATGCATCATAAAGCTTAGGCTTTCCCTATGTTGATGTTAATGCTAGTACACAAACAAATAAGGGACAGAAATGAAGGGTGTACCTCCACTTTCCCTTACTTTAGATGTGAATATCACATGTAAAACACCTAGAATACATGTGTCAAACTCAATCATGTCACAAGCCAGATTGTGACGTATCATGACGTTTTTTGCCTATGAGGAGCCGGAGTGGGTGCGGCCTGCGTGTGACATATCCGGCCCATGGGCCAAAAGTTTGACAGACCTGATCTAGAAAGTGCCTCTTACCACATTACCTTCCTTAAGAACAATGATTTCCAGTTGTTTAAAAGAAACATAGGACAATCCATGATTTTAGATCAGACACTCCATTATCCATGGGTTTCTTTTAGCGTTGACAGCTGTTAGGTATGCTCTGTGCAGGCAGCTAATCCATACAGACACACTGTGTAGGAGGGCCAAATCATTATACTATTGAAAAATTCATGGCTTCCAAGACTCATTACAAAACATTCTGAGGGAACAAGACAGAAATAATTTCCCAAGATGTTCCTTTTCATTTGTGATCTGAATAAATAGTAGTTTTGCATAATTTTTTCTCCGGCTGGGGCACCATTCCTCTCATTTTTTTCCTTTTCCAACTCACCAATAATTTAGGGTGGTGGTGTGATGATGATGATGTAGTTAGTTAAAAATTACTATTCATGTTAGAATGCCTAATCCAAGATTTCTGTGTTTTAGGTTCCATTCTGTGGCTTAGTTCTTCTTACACAATATTTCAAGAAAGAATTTACTTATTGTTGTCCCTCCAATTAAACTTGAAGCCCTTGAATATAGAAGCTGGCTTCCCCAGGAATCCCACTGAATTCTCCCCAGTTCCTATATACTTTTTTGCTTTAATTAATTTTGGCAGCAAGTAATGCCTCTGTCCAGTTTAGAGCTCTAAGGAAATCAATTTCCAAATTCTTCCTGGGAAATCCTATAATAATAAGAATGACCACCATAATTGTTTTACAGAAACCAGACAGTTAAAAGAGGAAAAACCTGGTACAGTTCCCTTCTTTTCACTGGAGTAGATATAACATGAAACCCTCCTGGGAATCAAAGTGCAGACAATGGCAGAAGCATCAGTGTTAGCATCTTTTCTGGAGATAGCAATAGCACTTAGACTTAGATATTGCTTTACAGTGCTTTACAGCCCTCTCTAAGAGTCAGCATAGTGCCCCCCCCCAAATTTGAGTCCTCATTTTACCCACCTCAGAAGGATGGAAGGCTGAGTCAACCTTGAACCTGGTGAGATTTGCACTGCCAAATTACAGGCAGTACTGCCTTCTAATGACTGTGCTACCACAGGCTTCTCCTTGTATGCTTGCAGTCTTAATGCTGCAGTATATGTTAAATAAACCCATCCTCTCTCTCAGCTGAGCAATCCACAATGTCTTTTCACTCTGTGGTACCAATCATGTTTTACTGCTAGGTCTGTACAACACTTGAATTTTCCTCTCCTCTTTCCCATTCATTGTTTCTGCTGTCCATCTTGGCTCCTCTGGCCACAATCCCTAGCTGTTTTCTTAGGTGCTCTTCCACCATTTGACTCTGTCAGCCACTCTCCCTCTGTGGGACACTCTTTGCCACCCATATTCTTTTTTCCCTTTTTGGCACCTTGGGGTCTCTGGTTTCCACCAAGCAGATTGTTGTAAAGAGAAAAATCTTCATTGTAAAGAGAAAGCCAATCTACTTTCTTTTAAAATGTTTTTCCCGGCTGACTCCTCCCTCCCTTTAAGACGGCTACTTCCACTACTATTTTCCTACCAAGTTGATTTGCCTCCTGCTTCTTCCTTCCCATTGCAGCCACTTCCTCCCTTTGCTCTGTGCCCCACTCCTACATATTTCTTGTTATGTATGCAGGTTTGAATGTCATTGGTTTAGTTTGAACTGTTCTTGTAAAATGTCAGAAATGATTGGTTTAAAAAGTGCGGGAAAATCCTGCACTCTGATTGGCTGGCAACTGCGGCTGCTGGCTATAAGTAGCAGCCGCAGCCCAGCCAAATCAGGTCTGTTATGAGCTGTAGTCACTAATAAATTCTTCACTGAAGCACTCCGCGTCTGACTCTTCATGCAAACTTAACACTGGCGATGAAGGTGGGATCCTTCCTGAAGAGAAGACGACGCAGAAAAAAAGCTGAGAGAGATGGCTGCGCTGAACACACCCCCAGCCCTGTTCGATCCGATGGCAGAAGACTGGGACTCATACGCAGATCATTTCCAAATGTATTTGTAGGGAAACGATCTCGCCAACATCTCTGAGAAGCGGAAGAGGGCAGTCTTTCTCACGCACTGCAGTCCGGCAGTTTTCAAGATGGCAAAGGCATTGGCGGGAGCTGCAGACGTGAAGGTAATGGAATGGCCTGATTTAGAAAAGCTTTTAAGAGCCCATTAGGCCCCCACAAGTATCGTGCCTCATTAAGAGACACGAGTTTTACCATCGGGATCAAGGGGAAAGCGAAAACGTTAACGACTTCATGGCAAGTTTAAGAGACATTGGGGGTGCATGTGAGTTTAACAACTTGGAAGAGGCCATGCGCGATCGATTTGTTCTAGGCCTCAAAGACAAGGTGCTTCAGAGCAAATTATTATTAAAACCTAAGATCACGTTGAAGGAAGCCATAGAAGAGGCCTCCTCAGCAGAAGCCACCAAGTCCTCAGCAGCAGCCATGAAGAAAATTAACAAGGCCTCAAGCCATCCTGATGTGGAAAAGTCCACAACAACTCATTGCGAGCAAATAGATTCTGAGTCAGACTGTAGTGAGGTGGAGGAAGGAATTTATAGACTCAGAATGGAGAGGAAAAAGAAAGACCTGGGAAGAAAGAGGCAAGATTTTTACTGCAGAAGTGTGGGGGGAGCCACCCCCGCACTGAATGCAAGTTTCTTGATACCATCTGCCTCTGTTGTGAAAAAAGAGGTCATCTAGCAAGAGTCTGCAAATCATCCAGAACTCCACCCCACAGAAGAAAGTTTCCTGACAAAGAATTGAAGCCTAACAACTTCAGTGAGAAAATGGAGTGCAACACAGAAGCAAATGGGAAGAATAAAACTCATCAAACAGTCATCATTGGTCATTCTTCACCCTTAAGAAGCAGAAAAGCACATGTGAAGGTACTAATTGAAGGAAGGCCTTGCCAAATGGAAGTGGACTCAGGCTCCTATTTATCTATGGTGTCATGGGACACTATTCACAGACTACTCCCAAACATTCAGAAGAAGCATTTCCAGAAGCAAGCACTGACTCTTAAAGACTACCAAGGGAACAAGATTCCAGTAGTTGGAACAAGAGAATTCAACGTGAAGTTCAAAGGCCACACCAAACACTTGCCCCTGACCATCATGGACAAGGATCGCCCAAGCTTGCTGGGACTTAAGTGGTTCAATCCACTAGGCATCGAGGTGACTGGCATCAATCACGTGAGCCACACTGAATGGGAGGAAGCCTTGAAGTCTGAGTTTCCAGAGGTCTTCAGCAACGGATTGGGCAAGTATATGGGGACCCCTATCACTTTCAACCTAGATCCCAAGGTGCCCCCAATTCGTTTAAAGCCCAGAAGGGTACCATTTGCATTAAAGGAAAAAATTGATGCACAATTAGATAAACTAATAGCTCAAGGACTCATAGAGGTGCCTTCAAATGTAAAAGGTTACAGTTTGGAGTAAGCGTGGCACCAGGCATCTTCCAAAGCCTTATGGAAAGGATGCTCCAAGGACTGCCAGGGGTAGTACAAGGTTGAGTTCTTGGGCTATATGATTGACAAGCATGGCATCCACCCCACAGATGCCAAGGTTCAAGCAATCAAAGAAGCCTCTAGACCAAAATGCAAAACAGATTTGCAAGCCTTCCTTGGACTTATTAACTTTTATCACATGTTCCTACCTCAGAAGGCAACCATTGCAGAACCATTACCCAGACTACTGGACAAAAAATCTGCTGGGTTTGGGGCAGGAAGGAACAATCAGCATTTAACAATATTAAAAGACTAATCACATCTGATGCTGTACTGATACAGTTCTCTGAGAATTTGCCTGTTGCATTGACTTGTGATGCATCCCCCTTTGGAGTGTGGGGGGGGTTGAGCCACAGGCTTCCCAGCGGGAGGGAAGCCCCTATTGCATTTTACTCTCGCACTTTGACCAAAGCAGAGAGGAATTACAGCCAATTGGACAAGGAAGTATTGGCAATTGTTGCAGCTGTCAAGAAATTCCATGAGTATTTATATGGGAGAACATTTACCATTGTCATAGATCACAAACTTTGTTAGGCATTGTGGCAGGAGACAAACCTACACCCACTATCCTGTCACCAAGAATGCTGAGGTGGACTGAATTTCTTGCTGCTTATTCATACAAGCTCATCCACAAGCCTGGCAAAGACATTGGCCATGCTGATGCCTTGAGTCGCTGCCCACTTCCTTGTCATAAGGAGGACTTTGAACCTGAGGCACACACCTTTTTCCTAGAAACTGTTGCCAAGCTTCCAGTACACGCTGCTGAAATTGCCAGAGAGACTGCCAAAGACACTTTATTGGCTCCTATTATAGGCTGGATTAAGAAAGGTTGGCCTTTTCAAGATCTACCTCACCTTGCCCAACCTTTTAAGTCCAGGCAAACTGAATTATCTGTATTAAGAGGATGTATTTTGTGGGGTAACAGGGTGGTTATTCCTGCAAAACTGCAAAGGGAGGTTTTGGAAATGTTATATGAGGGTCATCCTGGTATTGTAAGGATGAAGGGATTGGCCAGGAGTTATGTATGGTGGCCAGGTATTGACAAAATGGTTGAAAACTGGGTTGCATCTTGTCCCAACTGTCAGGTAGTCAGGCCTGCCCCACCTCTCGCCCCCAAACAGGAATGGGAATGTCCTAGGGGCCCCTGGTCTAGGATTCACGTTGATTTTGCTGGCCCTACCAGAGGGCACACCTTCCTTATTATAGTAGATGCATATTCCAAATGGCTAGAGGTCATCCCTATGGCATCCACCACAACTGATGCTGTCATCAAGCAGCTTAAAAAGCTTTTTGTAACCCACGGGTTACCTGATGTTCTTGTCTCTGACAATGGCCCTCAATTTACATCCAACCTTTTTGAATCCTATCTAGCACAATTGGGTATCAGACATGCCCTGACAACCCCTGGGCAGCCTTCGGCTAACGGCCGAGCTGAACGAATGGTACGTTTTAGCAAGGAAAAGCTTCAGCAATTGGGTCCTGGGGACATCACTGAGAAAGTTGAAAAACTTCTTAGTGTTCAGCACATCACTCCTAACCCATCAACTAACTTATCCCCAGCAGAGTTGTTGATGGGTAGGAAACTTAGGTCTTCCCTTGACTGCCTTCATCCCACTTACGCACCCAACGCACCACTAGATTCCACTAGCAAATTTCGCATGTTCAGGGTGGGTGATTCTGTTTATGCTAAGAACCTTATAGGTGAACCTTCATGGATTCCTGCTGAAATAACTCAAATCACAGGCCCTCGTTCTTACAGGGTACAAACAGAGGATGGAGTCCTCTGGAGCAGGCACATTGATCAGCTTAGATCCAGATTATCTCAGGACCATCGCAATTGTTCCTCTCTAGTTCCCATACCTAATACCTTTTCTAGGGGGGAGGGAGAGGAGCATGAGGATAATCAGCAAGCAAGAATCAAGCCCATGTGTAACGAGCCATTACGACAGGAACCATCCCAAAACCTGTCACAGTGCCAAAATCCATCCTTAGAAGTGGAAGATTGCACATCACTACCTGACTTGGGTGCTGACACTGGGTTGGAGATGGGTTGGGAGAAGAGACCAGATTTTAACAATCAAACAGGGTCTTCTTTCACTGGAAGCCCGAGTAGGGAAATGTCAACAGACACATTTCCTCCCTCACTGGGTGAGAACATTAAAACTTCTGAACCACGAAGGTCTCAACGTACACGTAAGAGCCCCATCTATTTAAAAGAAAACATTAGATAGGTTGGGGTTTGAGTATGGACTGAACCTAGTGGGGAGGGGTGTTATGTATGTAGGTTTGAATGTCATTGGTTTAGTTTGAACTGTTCTTGTAAAATGTCAGAAATGATTGGTTTAAAAAGTGCGGGAAAATCCTGCACTCTGATTGGCTGGCAACTGCGGCTGCTGGCTATAAGTAGCAGCCGCAGCCCAGCCAAATCGGGTCTGTTATGAGCTGTAGTCACTAATAAACTCTTCACTGAAGCACTCCGCATCTGACTCTTCATGCAAACTTAACATTTCTCTCTGCAAAACATGCCACTTGCTTGTTTATTCCCTCTTCTTCTGTTTCTCTGTTTCAACTGATCTCATTTCTACTTGTTTACTTCTTTGGGAAAACTCCTTTTAAGCTTTATGGCTCCATCCTACCTGTATGTTTTGATTCTGCCCACCATTCTGGCAAAATTTGAGACCTAATCTTTAATCTATCCTGCCACCTCTATCTCTGTAGCAATTGTTCATTTCTTCCTTTATGCTCTCACCTTTTAGATCATGGTCTCTCATCTCTGGGGTTCTATTTTGGCTTAGTTCAACAAATTAACCCTGCTGCTTCAAACTCCTAACCCAGGGGTTACATTACACCATGAAATGTTTTGGAACAGCCATAAAAATGGTCCTACAGGAGTGTATAGATGAATGTGTCACTCTAATAGATTTCTCAAGACATTTTTCTTCTTCTGTGGAAAGACTTTGAGGATAGCACAGCGATATACATGCTCATATGGCAGTTTTCGTTCAGCCAGATGCAGTTTATTCATACAGAAGTTCCCAGTTGGCCCTAAATTGGCTTAGAGGTTATGCCACTTTAGAGGTAAAATTTTTGGATCTGCTACTGATTTCTCTTATACAGCAACCATGCCTAAGCATTATACCACAGAAATAGGCTATGGTGACAAAAAGATTCTTTGTATACAAAAGTCCATTTTACTTACTACCCATAGATATTTTAAAGGGCAGATCTAGATTTTCTTTAACTCTGTTCACAATGTTGGTTATTTGCTTGTTAGACCTTTATGCATATTTTTGTTGGATATGCATTGCATGCAACAAAGTCATCCTTGCACAAAACAGATATCCAATTATGATTTTAATGCAAAAAGTCATAATGAATAATAGATATAAGTGTCATTGCATGGAATGTGCTTCCTGCTACATCTACAGTTCCATGATAATGCATTTGTTTGATCTTACATTAACTGTGTAATCTGAGTCTTCCTTCCTTCCTTCCTTCCTTCCTTCCTTCCTTCCTTCCTTCCTTCCTTCCATCCATGACATTTTAGGAGAACTTACAAATTGTTACTTGCCAAGAAAATTGCAGGTATTTGTCTGACTCAGAAGCCAGAATCAGAAGAAAAAGAATTGTCAGCAGGTGCTATATATTATCCACTGGGACTGACTGGCAAATTCAAATGCTAAACGAGTACTGTTCTAGGACAGGATGAATTGTGTTTCAACAAAATATGAACTACTAAAGAAGGAGTTAATACTCCATAATAGGATAGTACGGAGATCTAGATTCAAAGGGCAATCTATGATCAGAGAGCTACTTAGCAGCTGTGGATTACACTTTAAACTAAACACTTATAGACGCGACACTGTGCAACCTCTTGATTCTATGAAGAGTTATAGTCAATTTAAGGTGTTCTATACTGATGTTGAATGCACACCCACACATACTTCTAATTACATTTTGTCTTTCAAATCAGAAATTTTAAACTGTCTTATTGCATAATAGATTTCCAAGGCAAATGCATGGAATACAGTCTATCAAAAGAAGATTACAGTAGGTCTAGATCAGTGGTTCTTAACCTTTTTGAAAGAATCGCCCCCTTGAGCCATTGAGGAAGTTGTCATCGCCCCCCTCCCCCAACATAACCGCCCCCCTGCCACCTCTTAGTGTCCCCAGGGGGCCAGCAAAGGGGCGCTAAGAGGCGGCAGGGGGGCAGCGTGTTGAATGCGGCTGCAGTGGCACGTAACGTGCCACTGCTTCTGCATTGGAGGCGCTGGCTCCAAAGCAGTGCTAGTCAATGGGTGAACCTGCAGGGCCGGCCGGCACCTCGAATGCCCCCCGTCACCTCTTAGCACCCCTCTGCCGGCCCCCTTGGGGACGCTAACAGGCGGCAGGGGGGCATTCGAGGTGCCGGCCCTGCAGGCTCACCCCATTGACTGTTGTACCACACCTGAACCGGCGCCTGTCCATCCATCCAAAAGGTCTGTCTGTTGGCCTGCCTGCCTTCCTGCCTATCTACCTACCTGTCTGTCTTTTTGTCTACCTACCTACCTATCTACCAATATAGATCTCTCACTCTCTCCCCCAATATATCTCGCTCCATCGCTCCCATATCACCCCCCTTCCGTTCCTTCACCCCCACGTTACTCCTTTTTGTTCCACTGCCCCCCTGAAAAACAAAATCGCCTTGGGGGCTATCGCCAGGTTAAGAACCACTGGTCTAGAGAATCATGGATAAGATAAAGATAATTTTCTTCTTCCATATGCCTGATTCCCATTTTATTTATTGATTGATATATCTATTGACATAGATCCTTTTAGGACAATGTTACATAACAATTAGGTGTTGGTTAGATTGGGCAGATTTGGACTCAAAGTCCCACTTTGCTTTAAAACTCACCGAATAACAATGGCTTGGTCACCAACTCTCAGCCTAAACTATCTCAAACATTTATTTGCTGGGTACAAAAGGGAGGAGGATCACATATATCACCTTGAAAGCTCTGAAGGGAAAGCAAAGTATTAAAACAACAAATGAGCAAACAGTGCAATGCAGCAAGAGAAATGCTGTGGATATAATTTACTTGGATTTCAGTAAGACATTTGATAAAGTAGAGCACAACCTACTATTTGATAAGATAGAAAAATATGGGTTAGACAGATGGATTTGTAACTGGCTGACCAATTGCATTCAATGTGTAGTCCTCAATGGAACTGCATCTACCCGGGTACATGGAGTGAAGTAACAGGGTACCCCAAAACTGTCCTAGGTCCAGTACTCTTCAATATCTTCATCAATTATTTAGACAAGGGGATAGATGGGGAACTCATCAAATTTCAGACACCAAGCTGGCAAGAATAGCCAACAGTCCAGAAGATAGGCTTAAGATTCAGAAGGATCTTGACAGACTTGGGTGCTATCTAGCAAAATGAATTTCAATGATGAAAAAAGTGAGGTGTTACAGGCAAGAAAAACCAAATGCACAGGTATAGTACAGGACAGGTGGATATCAGGCTCTATACTGCTTATAAACACTATGTGCTTAGAGCTCAAAGCACTGTTAGAGACCCCACACACCCACCTTACGGGCTGTTTCTGTTGCTCCCCTCTGGGAGGAGGTTTTGAAGTATTTCTAGCAGGACTACCAGTTTCTGCAACAGCTTTGTTCCCTATTGCATCCATCTGGCAAACTTGCAAGATTCATTTTTCTTGCCATGTACATGTATACATCTGAACTAGACTGTGTTGTTTCTCTGTGCCATATAATATATGTAGGTATATGCATAATTTTATATTTATTTATTTATTCATGTTTATGTAGTATATATTGGAGGTGGTGACCCCTTGAGAGCTGTATGCAATGAAATTTCATTTTAATGTATGCTGATTAGTATACATTTAAAGTGTCAATAAAGTTATTCTATCTTCTTTCTGTCTGTCTGTCTGTCTGTCTGTCTGTCTGTCTATCATCTATCTATCATCTGTCTATCTATCTATCTATCTATCTATCTATCTATCTATCTAATAATATTATTGTGAAGGGATCTTGGAGTCCAAGTGGACAATTGCATAAATATGAGCCAGCGGTGTGCTGCAGCTGCCAAAAAGCTAACACAGTTGTAGGCTGCATTAACAGAGGGATAGAATCAAGATCACCACTCTACCACTTACTACCACTCTATAATGCCTTGGTAAGACCACACTTGGAATACTATATACCGTTTTGGTTGTCATTATGCAAAAAAAGACACTGAGACTCTAGAAAGAGCACAGAGAAGAGCAACGAAGATGATTAGGGGAATGGAGGCTAAAATATATAAAGAACGCTTGATGGAATTGGTTATGTCTAGTTTAATGAAAGGGAGAACTAGGTGTGATCTTATAGCAGTGTTCCAATATCTAAGCAGTTGCCACGAAGAAGAGAGAGTCAACCTATTCTCCAAAGCATCTGAAGGCAGGACAAGAAGCAATGGATGGAAATTAACCAAGAGAAGCAATTTAGAACTAAGGAGAAATTTCCTGACAATTAGAACAATTAATAAGTAGAATGACTTGCCTCCAGAAGTTGTAAATGCTCCAACACTGAAATGGAAATGCAGGGGTTGGCCTAAAAGATCCCCAAAGTCCCTTCCAACTGTTATTCTGTTAAGATATCCAGTATGAACTTGGCCACATTAATAGAAGCATCACTCCAAATTACAGGTAATGATACTTCTACTGCATTGATTCAATAATGCTTGGAATATTGTGTCCAGTTCTGGGAACCATAATTTCACAGGGACATGGAAAAGCCAGAACAAGTTGAGAGGAGAGCTACAGGGATAATAAGAGTGGTATTTGAAAACCAAGCCCTCTAAGGAGCTGTGTATGCTTAGCTTGCAAAACAGATTATTGTAGGAAAAAATGACAGAGGAAATACATAATATGTGGTAAAAATGTGGGCAGCACAAGAACAAGAAAATATAGGTTGAAAACAAGGGGATTCAGACTGAATTTTAGAGGGAAACTCCTTAAAAAAGTAGCTAAATTGGAACAGTCTGCCTGGAACAGTAGTGAACTCTCTTAGTCTTAGGAATGAATTAAAGAATTTCTGCAATGAGCAGGTGTTGAACTAGATATCCCATAAGGTCTCTTCCAGTTTATGTATTTTATGATTCTGTATATGAGAAATTGTGAGGAGATTTGAGAAAAGAATGGAGGAGCAATTAGCAATCAAGAGAGAGTGGGCAAGTTTGCAATTTATCTCTTCAATGGAAGCTTAGCCCAGGAGGAAAGAAATCTGAGAAGAAAAGTTTCTAATCATTCTGACTCAATAAAGTTATCGTATATGAGGATAGGATTTTTTTTTACAGTTTCCAAAATTCAGTATTTGCCACAGACTTGCTGAAATAAGTGTAGTTGCTTCCTTGCTCTTGCTCAGCTACATAGGTCTTGACAGTATGAAATAAAATCTAGTTAAATATAATTTTTATTGATTTCCTTCAAGTTTTGGTTTGACTCTTTTCTTTTAGATAATTTGGAATGAGGATAACTTTGGGTATGCAGCTAGAAGAGATATTGTATTTCAATAGCAATAATATAAGCAACTTCACACTATATATTAGGACTTCATTAAGGCCTTGGAAAATAAAATCCCAGAGAGAGAGAGAGAATTCTACTTTAAAATCAATAACCTCTAAAAGAACATGGCACACTTCCAATAATGGACTATACCTAAAACCACTATCTGTGTTTCCACTGTTCTGAAAAAACACATCTTAAATGAGCTTCAAAAAATTGGAATAAAAAAGAGGTGACTGGTCATTTTAATGACATACAAAATTTTACATGTTTTAGGATTTCTTTTCCATTTAGAAAAGGCAATTTGTTGCAGGGTGAAATAATGCTGAATCCACACATACTGGTTTCAAGAGCACCATTTCAGGATAAATTCTGGGCCTAATTGACCTCACAGTACTGATTGATTGATTGATTGATTGATTGATCTATCGATCGATCAATTGATGTGATGGATCACAGCACTGATGATGTTACCTGGTTGAGTAATGAAACATCTGCAAACACTCAATCTTGGAGAGCACCAAGGACTCCACAGTTCAACCCTGAGCTACATATATTCTCTATCAATTTCAGTGTTTGGAGAGCTGAAATAATTTATTTCTGACTTTATTTATTTATTTATTTATTTATTTATTTATTTATTTATTCGACTTATATGCCGCTCCCTCTCCAAGGACTCGGGGCGGCTTACAATTAAAATACAACAGTAAATAAATTAATTAAAAGATATTAAACATTTAAGCCGAATTAACATTTAAAACCCCAATTGAATAACCCCAACCCAGGAGAATCAGCACAGCCCAGATTGTAAAAAGAGCCAAGTTTTCAAATCATGGCGGAAGGTGCAAAGATCGGGAGCCAAACGGAGCTCAAGCGGAAGAAGATTCCACAAAGTGGGAGCCGCCACAGAATAGGCCCTCTCCCGGGTCGCCGCCAAGCGACATTGTGTCGCAGACAGCACCCCGAGGAGACCCTGCCTGTGCGCCCGCACAGGGCGGTTAGCATTTGATGTTGGGAGAAGCTGTTCCCGTAAATAACCTGGACCCATGCCCTGTTGGACTTTAAATGTTAATACCAAGACCTTGAATCTCACCCGGAGGGCAACTGGAAGCCAATGCAGGCCGCGCAGGAGGGGTGTAACATGGGAGTATCGGGAAGCTCCCATCACAACCTCGCGCCGCATTCTGCACCAGCTGAAGCCTCCGAGTGGTACGCAAGGGCAGTCCAAGGTAGAGAGCATTGCAGTAGTCGAGGCGGGAAATAACAAGAGCCTGAGTGACTGTGCGCAGGGCATCCCGGTCCTGGAATGGGCGTAACTGGCGAACCAGCCGGATCTGGGCAAAGGCACCCCTGGCCACAGCCCCCACCTGCTCCTCCAATTTGAGCCGTGAGTCCAGGAGGACCCCCAGATTCTGTGCCCTGTCCACAGGGGGCAACACCTCCTCCCCCATGAGCAAAGATGGTACCTCAGAACTGGACCAGGATGTCGGTATGCACAGCCACTCTGTCTTGGCCGGGTTGAGTCGAAGCATGTTCCTGTCCATCCAGATCCACACCGCTTCCAGACAACAGGACATCACGGAGAGAGCATCACTGATGTGGCCTGGGGTGGAGATGTATAGCTGAGTATCATCAGCATACTGATGATAACTCACCCCAAAGCCACGGATGATCTCCCCCAGCGGCTTCATATAAATGTTGAACAGGAGGGGTGAGAGGACCGAACCCTGCGGCACCCCACAAGTGAGGTGCCTTGGAGTCACCTCTGCCCCCTGCCAACACTGTTTGCGAACGTCCCGAGAGGTAGGAAGAGAACCACCGTAAAACAGTGCCTCCCACTCCCAACCCCCGGAGACGTCGCAATAAGATACCATGGTCGATGGTATCGAAAGCCGCTGAGAGATCTAACAGGACCAGGACAGAGGACGAGCCCCTGTCCTGTGCCCTAGCGAGATCATCAATCAGCGCGACCAATGCTGTCTCCGTGCTGTACCCGGGCCGGAAGCCCGATTGGTATGGATCCAGGTAGTCCGTTTCCTCCAGGAAAAGTGGCAATTGCTGAGCCACCACACTCTCAACAACCTTCGCTAAAAAGCGAAGGTTGGAGACCGGACGAAAGTTGTTCAATGCAGCTGGGTCAAGGGCAGGCTTCTTCAGGAGGGGCCTCACCACCGCCTCTTTCAAAGCAGCGGGGAATAACCCCTCCCTCAACGAAGCATTGACCACTGCCCGGAGCCAGCCGCACGTGACCTCCCTGGAGGCATAAACCAACCATGAAGGGCACGGGTCCAATAAACATGTGGTGGAACTCAGCCGCTGCATAATCCTGTCCACTTCATCCTCAGAAACAGGATCAAACTCAGCCCAGATCACATTAGCCAAAACACTCGCATTCCCATCCTCAGACCACTGGCAATCCACACATAACCCCTCCCGGATCTGAGCAATTTTATCCTGCAGATACTGACTAAATTCCTCAGCTCTGCCCCACAACGGGTCCACCACCCCCCCAACTGAAGGAGGGAGCGAGTAACCCTAAACAGGGCGGCTGGGCGATTATCTGCAGACGCTATGAGGGCGGAGAAGTAGGATCTCCTCGCCACCCCCATAGCTACCAGGTAAATCCTAACATGGGCTCTTAGCTGGGCTCGGTCAGATTCAGAGCGAGTCACCCTCCACCTGCTCTCTAGTCCCCTTCTACGACGCTTCATCTCCCGGAGCTCCTCGGTATACCAGGGAGCTGACTTTGATATAACTTATTTGAAAGTGCAGCAAAACTGCATACTTGTTGTTTTCTCAATGGTGAAAATACTTACCCCAGCCAGTTTATATTGTCAGGATCTTTGTTTTGTATAATTTCTCTCTTCTTGTATGCATGATTTAAATTTTATTTTGCTCTTCCCCAATCTACTCACTATAGCAGCATGCAGCAATGGTCACAAACAAAACAGTGTACCTGTTTTTAAAATTGTAGACATGTCATTATTTCAATTTTACAAAGCCATAGGGACTTCTTTGTGTAACCGGAAATGGCAATAAAGCAGCTAGAAAGATTTTAGAAGATTTCTATGGTTTTCTTTACAATTTTATAGTTTATATTTCCTCACATCACTTCATAGCAGTATCTCTGAATCTCTCTCCCTGTCTCTTTTTTGTTGTTGTTGTTGCAAACTAGACAAATCATATATGTTCTAAAAGCTATGGATAGAAGGTGTGCTTGTGGGGCAGGGAATAAATAGCAGTTTATTTTACTTTCCATTTTGTGAGCAGGAGGAATGAGATATCAGCTGATGACAATTCAGGCAACAGGTCCCTGATGGATTATGTTCTTTGCTCTCTTTACATGACCAGAGAGAAATAAGGTGAACAGTGAGTGGCACATGATATTTTCGGGATTTTCTCTGCGTTTGAGGACAGAATGCGGCAACTCACCACACCAACTTGCTGCAGGACAACTCACCACAGGACAATTTAAAAATTCAATTTAATTCTTTAAAAGAAATAAAAAATTTTTTTATTTTTTTTCATTCATTTTGTCCCTCCTTTTGCATCCTTTCTTTAGTGATTCTATTCCACCATTTCTTTGCTATTAGTCTAACTCTTGCCCCATGGTCAGTTGTCCTGTGGGAAGATGGTTGTGGTGAGTTGGACCACGGTGAGTTTGCCATTGAAAAGAATACAGCAGGTAAGTCAGTAGAAGTCAAAGAATAAGAGCTGCACATCAAGAATATCAGAATAATCAGGAACACACTCCCGATGAGGGGGAAATGCCTACAACGTTAGACTCTTTGCTTGGAATACAGGTGAGTGAGGATAGGTATGACTGAGGTATATATGTATTGCATGGAGAAAGTGCAAAGTAAGATTACTCCTCTCTTAAAATAGTAGGGCCAAGGGTCAGTTAATAAAACTGATTGGAAGGAGATTTAGAATACACAAGGGAATTTTCTTTTTCCAGATCACATTATTCACCTAGGGAATTAATTACTACAATGTGTGATGATAACCACAGCATTGGATGGCTTTACAAGGAGAATAGATAAATTCTGAGAATTCTGGGAGCCTGAGTCTACCAGGTTTTAATCTTAACACTAAATTTATCTTCAGATTCAGGTCAATGTTTGTTCTGAGCTGAGAGTCTATGCACACCTGTACAGGTCATGAACTCAGGGTAAAATATAGTGTATACACGAAACAATTCTAAGAAACTGTAATAATTCCACCTTTAACTAAAAAACCAATTAAGTAAAACATAAAAATGACCTCCAAGGGGCAGAATAATGTGCATATATCAAGTTCTAGCATGTGCACTTGCGTAGCACAGGAAGATCTGGGTCGTTCATTTGTTCCCTTCCTGTGATTATCTTCTCATGTTCCCT
This sequence comes from Naja naja, assembly GCA_009733165.1. Taxonomy (NCBI): domain Eukaryota; kingdom Metazoa; phylum Chordata; class Lepidosauria; order Squamata; family Elapidae; genus Naja; species Naja naja. The sequence goes on along the minus strand of CM019150.1, from coordinate 50,920,899 downwards.
CTATAACAGTGGTTGCCAACCGGTGGACCACGGCCCACAGGTGGTCTGCAAAAAATTTTTGGTGGTTCGCAGAGAAATGTTACCACCAGAGCACCCCACAAAGCAATTAATCAGGGCTGCATGGGAACACAAGGCTGTGCCGCCCACATGGCCTGTGGGAATCCTCCCCGCCCACTCACTCCTTACCTGGCAAACTTGCCTGCTAAGTTGCTATTTTTCCTCCCCCCCACTGACCATCAGCTGTTCTGCTGTGTTGGGAGATTTAGATTAGCTAGAAAGCAGGAAACCATTAGATTTCTTGCTTTCTAACTAATCTTTAGAACTTTAGAACCTTCCTTAGGACTGAAGCTTCTATTATTCAGTGCAGACTCAGGTAGCTGATGGCAAAAAGATAGATCTCTGAATGAATCTGTGATTCTGTGAGCAACTCAATCTGCCTGCCAGCTTTGCCTGATTTGGGGTAAAAGTTGCTTTCTTTTTTTATAACAAATTCAATATTTACATACATGGTGTGTTGTGAGTTAATTTTGTGAGTTTGCTTGCTAGCAAATTTTATAAGTTCACTTGCAAGCAAATTTTATGTGACAGACTCAGGTAGCCGATGGCAGAAAGATAGATCTCTAAATGAATCTGTGATTCTGTGAGCAATTCAATCTGCTTGCCTGCTTTTCCTGATTTTGGGTAAAAGTTGCTCTTTTTTAATAAAAAAAATTCAATATTTACATAAATGTTTATAATATTTACATACAAGTCATGCCTACCCAGTCATATGACCCACCAAGCTACACCCACAAATTAGGTCATGCCCACAGAACCGGTTAAGAAATTTGAATCCCACCCCTGCCTCTGTGTGTTTGTGTGTGTGTGTGCAAGAGAGAGAGAGAGAGAGAGAGAGGGAGGGAGGGTGGGAGGGAGGGAGAGGGAGAGAGAGAGAGAGAGAGGTTAAATTAGATCTCTCTTTTTCTCTCTCTCCCACCAACTTCAGTAAGCCACCGTCAGTTAAAATTCATATTAGTAGTCCCTGGGATTTAAAATTATGGTGGTCCCTGTGGTCCAAAAGGTTGGCGACCCCTGCTCTATAATGACTCTGTTTTCATTGGCTGGATCCTTCATATCAGTGATGTCTGTTACCTCTGGGCTCCTCCTGCTGTGACTGGGTTGTGAAACATAATTAGGGTGCTGAGTGGCTGACAATGATGTTACTCAGTGGAATCAGGCAGGCAAACTAGGCTTACTTAGGGTACCACAGGGCTGGAGAATTGCCTTTCAGCTGAAAGAAAGTCATGACATTAATGTTATCTTAATAAAGTAAAAAATAGCTTTTTTAAAGTGTTTTAAAGAAAATTTAAAAAACACACCTTGAAAATATTACTTTCTAAAATACAATGATCTCCTTAAATATAAATGGCTGGATCAGTCTAAAGACATGAGTGTATAGAAATCCCATCTCATGATGATGCATATTGAATTTAATGTAGTTTAAATATATGGCAGGAATGTTGGAGCTATTTATATGTATTGTTGGGGTGACAAAACTCTTGGACAATTTTTCATGGGGAAATGTGGGAAGATGTATGGAAACCAGATTATTTAAAACATGACGAATCCTTTAAATCTCATGTAAATAGTATAGACTCAGGAACTTTCTGCATGAGTATTTTGCTTGGTATGCTGCTTGCAAATTCTGCTGAAAAAGCAAATTAATCTCGAGTACAAGCATTCAAACCTTGAAGAAATCAAGATTTTTAATGACATTGTTTGTCAGCTATTAAAATGAATAATTATGTGCTTTCCATTCAGGATATTAATGAGCATAGGGAAAAACTGAGAGAAAGCTGGAAAGTAAGAGTTATGCTCCTGAATTCTTCAAAATTACTCACAGAATTGTATGAATTAAACAGCATTGGCACATTTCATACTTTGGCTGTTGATAAAAGCACAGAAGTATGCACCAGCAAATTCTTGATATGCTTGCATTTTAGACTTCTGTTTAATTTTTTTTTTATTTGGTAGATTATTACAACTGCAAGTCAGCAATGGTCTTGCAGTCCCTGCAATCAAAAAAGCACAAGGATCTCAAAAAATTGCTGTTACTCAGTGGTGGGATTCAAAAATTTTTACTACCGGTTCTGTGGGCGTTGCTTGGTGGGTGTGGCAGGGGAAGGATACTGTAAAATCTCCAGTCAGAGGTGGCATTTTCCGGTTCTCTGAATTACTCAAAATTTCTGCTACCAGTTCTCCAGAACTGGTCAGGACCTGGTGAATACCACCTCTGCTGTTACTCATATCTGATGTTAGACAGACTCAGAAGTGTAGCAACACAGCTGAATGACACTCTTTATTTACTCTTTATTGCTCTGTGTACTATAAGAAGTTCAAGATTTTTGATGTAAAGAAAAGGATCAGGCTGATAAGAAGCACTGAAACTTTAATGAGAATTATCTACACAGTGTGCTGTCAATTCTCATAAAAACTGACATTTCAAAAACTAGTTAATGTTTCTGAATATGAATAAATGCTTTTAGATGTCTCAGTGAGGACAGTCTTCACTGTCTTGAAAATTATTCACAACAATAATTCTCCTTTGGAATACTTGCATAAGATAAAGATAATTATTAAGTTTGCATGAAGAGACAGACGTGGAGTGCTTCAAGCTCTTTGTTTATTAGTCACTACAGCTCAGAACGAACCCAACTTTGGCTGGGCTGCAGCTGCTACTTATAGCCAGCAGCCGCAGTTGCCAGCCAATCAGAGTGCAGGGTTTTCCCGCACTTTTTAAACCAATCATTTCTGACATTTTACAAGAACAGTTCAAACTAAACCAATGACATTCAAACCTACATACATAACACCCCTCCCCACTAGGTTCAGTCCATACTCAAACCCCAAACTATCTCATGTATTCTTTTAAATAGGTGGGGCTCTTACGTGTACGTTGAGACCTATGTGGTTCAGATGTTTTAAGGTTCTCACCTTGTAAGGGAGGAATTGTGTCTGCTGACATTTCCTTACTAGGACTTGTAGTAATGGTAGAACCTGTTTGGTTACTACAACCTGGTCTCTCCTCCCAATCCATCTCCAACTCAATGTCAGCACCTAAATCAGGTAATGATGTGCAATCTTCCATTTGTGAAAATGGTTGTTGGTATTGTGACAGGTTTTGGGATGGTTCCTGTCGTGTTAGCTTGTTACACATGGGGTTGATTCTTGCTTGTTCATTACACTCATGATCCTCCCCTTTGCCCCTAGAAGAGGCAGTAGGTATGGGAACCAGAGAGGAGCAAAAGCGATGCTCCTGAGGCAATCTGGATCTTAACTGATCAATGTGCCTGCTCCAGAGGACACCATCCTCCGTTTGTACCCTGTAAGACCTGGGGCCTGTGATTTGGGTTATCTCAGCAGGAATCCATAATGGTTCACCCATAAGGTTCTTAGCATAAACAGAATCACCCACAGTGAATGTGCAAATTTTGCTAGTGGAATCTAGTGGTGCATTGGGTGCGTAAGTGGGATGAAGGCGATCAAGGGGAGACCTGAGTTTCCTACCCATCAACAATTCAGCTGGGGACAAATTAGTTGAGGGCTTGGGAGTGATATGCTGAACACTGAGAAGTTTTTCAACTCTCTCATTGATATCCCCTGGACCCAATTGCTGAAGTTTTTCCTTGGTAAATCGTACCATACGTTCAGCCCGGCCGTTAGTCGAAGGATGCCCAGGGGCTGTCAGGGCATGTCTGATACCCTGTTGTGCTAGATATGATTCAGAAAGGTTGGATGTAAATTGAGGGCCATTGTCAGAAACAAGCACATCAGGTAACCCGTGTGTTACAAAAAGCTTTTTAAGCTGTTTGATGACAGCTTCAGTTGTGGTGGATGCCATAGGGATAACCTCTAGCCATTTGGAATATGCATCAACTATAATAAGGAAAGTGTGCCCTCTGGTAGGGCCAGCAAAATCAATGTGAATCCTGGACCATGGACCCCTAGGACATTCCCATTCCTGTGTGGGGGTGAGAGGTGGGGCAGGCCTGACTACCTGACAGTTGGGACAAGATGCAACCCATTTCAACCATTTTGTCAATACCTGGCCACCATACATAACTCCTGGCCAATCCCTTCATTCTGACAATACCTGGATGACCCTCATGTAACATTTCCAAAACCTCTTTTGCAGTTTTGTAGGAATAACCACCCTGTTACCCCACAAAATACATCCTCTTAATACGGATAATTCAGTTTGCCTGGATTTAAAAGGTTGGGCAAGTTGAGGTAGATCTTGAAGAGGCCAACCTTTCTTAATGCAGCCTATAACAGGAGCCAATAAAGTGTCTTTGGCAGTCTCTCTGGCAATTTCAGCAGCGTGTACTGGAAGCTTGGCAACCGTTTCTAGGAAAAGGTGTAAGTCTCAGGAGCAAAGTCCTCAGTGTGAGAAGGAAGTGGGCAGCGACTCAAAGCATCTGCATGCCCAATGTCTTTGCCAGGCCTGTGGATGAGTTTGTATGAATAAGCAGCAAGAAATTCAGTCCACCTCAGCATTCTTGGTGACAGGATAGTGGGCGTAGGTTTGTCTCCTGCCACAATGCCTAACAGAGGTTTGTGATCTGTGACAATGGTAAATGTTCTCACATATAAATACTCATGGAATTTCTTGACAGCTGCAACAATTGCCAAGGCTTCCTTGTCCAGTTGGCTGTAGTTCCTCTCTGCTTTGGTCAAGGTGCGAGAGTAAAATGCAATAGGGGCTTCCCTCCCGCTGGGAAGCCTGTGTCTCAAACCTGCCCCCCACTCCAAAAGGGGATGCATCACAAGTCAGTACAACAGATAAATTCTCAGAGAACTGTATCAGTACAGCATCAGACGTGATTAGTCTTTTAATATTGTTAAATGCTGATTGTTCTTTTCTGCCCCAGACCCACAGAGACTTTTTGTCTAATAATCTGTGCAGTGGTTCTGCAATGGTTGCCTTCTGAGGTAGGAACATGTGATAAAAGTTAATGAGTCCAAGGAAGGCTTGCAAATCTGTTTTACATTTTGGTCTAGGGGCTTCTTTGATTGCCTGAACCTTGGCATCTGTGGGGTGGATACCATGCTTGTCAATCATATAGCCCAAGAACTCAACCTTGTCAGTTCTAAGAGTGCATTTTTCTTCCTTGACTTTTAACCCCGCTTTTTTGAATCTGGTAAGGACTTCTCTGAGTCTCTCTTGTAACTGAGTGTCATTTTCAGCAGAGATTAACACATCATCAAAGTAAGGTACTACCCTGGCAGTCCTTGGAGCATCCTTTCCATAAGGCTTTGGAAGATGCCTGGTGCCACGCTTACTCCAAACTGTAATTTTTTACATTTGAAAGCACCTCTATGAGTCACAATGGTTTGGGCCTCTGCAGTGGCATCATCAACTGTTAATTGTTGATATGCCTGGGCCAGATCCAAGTTGGCAAAGACTGTACCCCTGCCAAGTGAATGTAGTAAATGATGCACCACTGGAACTGGATATGCGCTCTGTTGAAGCGCATGGTTCAATGTCCCCTTATAGTCTCCACAGATTCTCACTGACCCATCAGTCTTGACTAGTGTGACTATGGGTGTCTCCCACCTGGGGTGGTAAGTGGGCTCTAAAACTCCTTGAGCTATTAGTTTATCTAATTGTGCACCAATTTTTCCCTTTAAGGCAAATGGGACCCTTCTGGGCTTTAAGCGAATTGGGGGCACCTTGGGATCTAGATTGAAAGTGATAGGGGTCCCCATATACTTGCCCAATCCATTGCTGAAGACCTCTGGAAACTCAGACTTCAAGGCCTCCTCCCATTCAGTGTTGCTCACGTGATTGATGCCAGTCACCTCGATGCCTAGCAGATTGAACCACTCAAGTCCCAGCAAGCTTGGGCGATCCTTGTCCACGATGGTCAGGGGCAAGCATTTGGTGTGGCCTTTGAACTTCACGTTGAATTCTCTTGTTCCAACTACTGGAATCTTGTTCCCTTGGTAGTCTTTAAGAGTCAGTGCTTGCTTCTTGAAATGCTTCTTCTGAATGTTTGGGAGTAGTCTGTGAATAGTGTCCCATGATACCATAGATAAATATGAGCCTGAGTCCACTTCCATTTGGCAAGGCCTTCCTTCAATTAGTACCTTGACATGCACTTTTCTGTTATTGATAGAAGAAGAATGACCAATAGTTACTGTCTGATGAGTTTCATTCTTCCCTTTGCTTCTGTGCTGCGCCCCATTTTCTCACTGAGGTTGTTGGGCTTGAATTCTTTGTCAGGAAACTTCCTTCTGTTGGGTGGAGTTCTGGATGATTTGCAGACTCTTGCTAGGTGTCCTCTTTTTTCACAACGGAGGCAGATGGTATCTAGGAACTTGCATTCAGTGTGGGGGTGGCTTCCCCCACAACCTATGCAGTAGAAATCTTGTCTCTTTCTTCCCAGGTCTTTCTTTTTCCGCTCCATTCTGAGTCTATAAATTCCTTCCTCCACCTCACTACAGTCTGACTCAGAATCTATTTGCTTGCAATGAGTTGTTGTGGACTTTTCCACATCAGGATGGCTTGTGGCCTTGTTAATTTTCTTCATGGCTGCTGCTGAGGACTTGGTAGCTTCTGCTGAAGAGGCCTCTTCTATTGCTTCCTTCAGCGTGATCTTAGGTCTCATTAATAACTTGCTCTGTAACACCCTGTCTTTAAGGCCCAGAACAAATCGATCGTGCATGGCCTCTTCTAAATTGTTAAATTCACATGCACCCCCAATGTCTTTTAAACTTGCCACGAAGTCGTTTACGTTTTTGCTTTCCCCTTGATCCCGACAGTAAAACTCATGTCTCTTAATGAGGCACGATACTTGTGGGGCATAATGGGCTCTTAACAAGTTTTCTAAGTCAGGCCATTCCATTACCTTCATGTCTGCAGTTCCCGCCAATGCCTTCACCATCTTGAAAACTGCCGGACTGCAGTGCGTGAGAAAGACCGCCCTCTTCTACTTCTCGGAAATGTCGGCAAGATCGTTTCCTTCCAGATACATTTGGAAACGATCTGCATACGTCTCCCAGTCTTCTGCCATCGGATCGAACGGGCTGGGGTGTTCAGCGCAGCCATCTCTTTCTTCTTCTGTTCTGCGTTGCCTTCTTCTTCAGGGGGATCCCACCTTCGTCGCCAGTGTTAGGTTTGCATGAAGAGACAGACGCGGAGTGCTTCAAGCTCTTTGTTTATTAGTGACTACAGCTCAGAACAAACCCAACTTTGGCTGGGCTGCGGCTGCTACTTATAGCCAGCAGCCGCAGTTGCCAGCCAATCAGAGTGCAGGGTTTTCCCGCACTTTTTAAACCAATCATTTCTTACATTTTACAAGAACAGTTCAAACTAAACCAATGACTTTAAACCTGCATACATAACAATAATGATCCAGTTTCTAAATACCACTGCAACAGAAAGATAAAAACTTTGGAATTTGAAATCTCTTTACAAGTTTCAAATGTCCCCCGCCCCAGAGCTGGCTTTATTATCTGTGCTGTTTCAAAAATGTAGCCTGACATTTTTTGAAGCATTTCATCTTACACGTAGCAAATTGAACACGATCAGGGTACAATACCTCCGTGATACAGTCTCCATATGATAAATTGAAGGCTTTTCTAGATAAGAACTGTCAAGAAAATAATTAACTGGATATTACTTCATAATTAGTTTCATAAACATTCTGTGTGCCTCTGTAGTAGACAACTTCCAGAGAAAGAAGTCAAGGAAAGGTCTGTTTTAGCATAGTGTGACTTCAGTTTTGGAATTGGATAGATCAATTTCCTCTGTTCAAACTTCAAAGACTTATAATCAATCAGTAACATAACTTCAATTTTTCAGAAGGAAAAAAATCAGAAGCAAATTAGTCTCATGTTATCCAGATATGTTAATATGTCTTATGATTCTTGATGAATGTATTTTTTCTTTTTATGTACACTGAGAGCATATGCACCAAAGACAAATTCCTTGTGTGCCCAATCACACTTGGCCAATGAAGAATTCTATTCTATTCTATTCTATTCTATTCTATTCTATTCTATTCTATTTGCACATCTAACATATAGAATATGTATAGAGTCACTTCAATCTAATGAAAGCCCAGGGGCATGGCGGTTATTGTTTTTAATTGTTTCTGTGCTGGGTTTTTATCTTTGTAAGCTGCTCAGAGTCATGGAGAGTAAGTTGGGCAGCCCTATAAATTTTTTAAAATAAATAAATAAAAGAATCATTTTCAACCAGACATTTGGACAGGCTGACGCATATTTAGAGTTTTCAGCTTGATGGAGGGTTAATAGATCTATATAGCATTTTTCTCTATGTGCAAGTACCAAAGATCCCATTAAAACTAGTTTTTTTTTTTAAAAAAAGTATTGATTCACTAGGATCAAGTCCACTAAATGGGCTACACTGAAGAAATATTGTGACATCTTCTGACATGCCACATATTGGATATGTTTAAACTCTAATTCAAAGTAATGACACATAAATGTGTTGCATATACAGCCTATCACTTATCCAACAAAACTGTTCTTATAGTCTGAAACAATTGTTGATCAGTTTTCAACTGCTTTTTGAGAGACTGGGAAGGAAGAAATACTGGGGTAATAAATACATGGCCTGCATAATGAATTTATATATTCCTAATCTCAATGCAAGTTTAATGTATAGAATTTTTTTAAAATGATAAATATCTTCTTTCTTAATTAGCCTCAGGGAACTTCCACATGAGACTTCCTCATCAGTGTGAAATCAAATCCCATCATGCTGACAATGTTGGTAATTTAAGATAATTTATTTCTGGCTATTATGGTGTAGTTGAGACCACAGCCAAGCTTAAAAACAATCTTTTGTAGTGCTTTTAAATAGTGGGATGCTACATTGAAAAATTTTCCTATTTGCTGTTCCTGGCCTCACTCTTTTATTGGAAATGGTGAATGAAACCAGACAAACAATAAGGACAATGATTATAGAGAGCTGTTGAAAATGCATGTTATTTCCCCCTTCTGTAGACTGAAGGTGAGGGTGTCCTTTCTTTTTTAAAATCTAAACATTGGTCCTTGTTCTCAGCATTTTGAAGTTGGCAGGGTGAATGACTACAGGTCAACTTGATATTGTTTCTCAGCATTTGGGGAGTGAAAATGGTAATAGTGTTGAATGGATCTTAGTTTTCTTCTTGATGGATGGATCACTAAATGTTCCCAGAGGACTAAACGTGTCTCTTTCTTTCGAATGGGATGGAAGCTGCTCTGTAATTATCCAGCCATATACAGTATAATAATTACTATGTTCTGTATGAGGAACACTTAAATAGTTACTATGTCAAATAAAAGAATGCATTGGCAGGAAAATCCTTCCCTGTTCATTAATATGATGTGAATTATGACCTTTCTATACAAACCATTTGTGTTGGAGGTGGAAAAAAGGGGGGAATGACTGTCAAAATAGTGCCATCCATTTCAGGCACTGCAATTTGGCGATTGAAGGTACAGAAAGAAGGCTTTATTCCTGACCTTTAAAAAAATATTTTTTATTCTTTCTTTTAAAGTGAGATGCTGGCAAGGCAAGGCACCAACCTTCAGTATCATCTTTATTTATAAAAGGCCCTAAGTTCCTGCAGGCCTCCAGTCAAAAATGCTGGATAATTTATTAAAATGTACCTTCTTGTATAAAAAAAAAGAGAGACATGGGAAACTAAAAGGAACTGGTGTAAAAGATTACCTCCATTTTGTCTTCTGATAAAGGGGCATTACCATCAGAAGGTCAAAATGGTCACGATGGCAGACACTTCTATATGAATAAAGCCCCACATCTTTTGGTGGCACATGTTAAAAGAGGGCAGAACTTTGATCAAATAATCATGACTGCCATCTTGACATTTGTAACACACACACACACACACACACAGAGAGAGAGAGAGAGAGAGAGAGAGAGATTGCTGATTATCATAATATTATTGATGACTGGACAAGTCCTCAAAATTCCTTATGCACCCCCTAGTCTCAAAACACTGCAATCTTTTGTTTATTATCAAGAAAATATTCTCAGATTATAAATTGGTAATATTCCTCAAAATAATCTAAAGATTTAAGTAAATAGAAAATCTGCTGCCAATTTCCTTACAAGCTTTAAACAGAGCAGCATGGTAGCCACCTCTTGCTTATTTTATGAAAGTTAACATGCTGTTAAATCCAAGCTAATATGTCCTAAAATTTAAAATCTCTTTTTATAATTCATAATTCCTTTATACATACAATTTATACATTTCTAAATTTCTGCTGAAATATGGAACATCTCTTATTTGAAAGACAGCTTGTAGCTATATTTAGAGCAGTTTTATTCAATGGAAGCCATATTTTTGTTTATGTAAATGACCTGAGGGCTTTGAAGGATGCCCACCCCCCATAAAAATGTGACTAACCTGTTACTAATTATATGTGTATTTTAATCTTAAATGAAATGAATTAAATTAGATAGTGTATATATTTGTTTCTCCCAGATAACTTAGCTATAATAAGTGCTACATTTTTGTTTCACACTGTTTTTAATTGTACATTTCTTGAGTTCTCTGTTACAGAAAGGCAGTTAAGAAGTTTCAGGCAAAAATAAATGCATACTTTAAAAATTGTCCTATAAGTATAAACTCTATAGCTAAGCAGAAACAGTGTCATGAATTTGTTAAGTGTTGCTAATTACAAATTACTTAAGTCAATGAAAGGTAAATTGCTAACAGGTCAAGTCATATGTGGAGGAATAATTATAAACATCCTTCGTAAACACTGGGGGATCTTGTCTTTTTCTTTTAAAATTCTACACTGACTCTGGAAGGACTGTTTGTGTTTGCTACATGGATGAGCAAACATCTTCCCATTGCCAAGTAGGTCTGGTGGCAATTGTGAAAACAGCAATGAATTTCATACAGGATATTTGCTGCCTAGGTTCAGGCAGATGCTTAGAGGTGACAGATGTTGCACTGATAACATATTCCATAATGTCAGGCTTTTGGTTAAGGGAGCAATCAGAGGAATGCAGCAGGATTTGATGATTCAAAGATTCAAACTACAAAACAAAAACAAAATCATGTTGCTGTGGCACTCAGAGATATTAAGTTTTGTTAAGTGCAGCAGCTTTCAGCAAGGAATGATAGTATCTTATAAAATTGGTCAAAGGATTAAAGTGTCAATCCCAGTTAGATGCTCTCCAGATATTCATGACAACATGTGAATAATCTTGATGAGAGCTGTAGTCCAATACATCTGGAGGGCATCAGGTCTGGGAAGGTTGAATTAAAGTAATTAATTAAACAAAGGCCATTGGGTTCAATATCTTAGTGCAATGATTGCTGACACTGTTAATTATGAAGATAATTTTCCCCCCAGATAAGATATTGAAACTGAGTGTTCCAATCAGTGAAAAGTCTTATTAAGAAACTGCTGCTTCTACATTTCATCAGTGTCAGTATTTAAAACACCTCTATCATAGTTACATCTGGATTTTAATTTCCCCAATCGATGCGTGTAAGAGGTTTTGCAAATTATTTTACCCTACATAATATACTATGCTTATTCTAATGAAACTTAAACAACAACATTGATATTAGCATTTGGCCAGGATGGATTAATCTAAACTTTCTGTTTAGATTGAGCATCCTTCCCTGCCTCTACCTATTTCCAAGGGTTTGCTCAAATCACGGTAGCAGATGGACTTGATTTTTCCACTAGGATAGGCTATGAATTAAGAAAGCTATTTTCAAACTTTGCTTCACTTCTAACTTCATTATGCATGGGATGGCAGAGACTGTAGTAATAGTTTGGATTACTCTTTCTAGATTGATTTGATAAATCACTCAAAAATTGGAGCAAATGCTCTTATATTTTCCTTAATGTAGAATTCCAGCAGACACCCTTTTACTCAAAGACAGCATGGTTCCTGTTCTGAAGGCACAAAGACTTTGATAGATTCTGGATATGGCATTACTCACTGGAGATAGTGCAAAATGTTGTCCATGTGCATTATACTTTTTGGAGTGCCCTTTTATTCTCTGGGAAACTGTTTATATTCACTAACAATAGCAAGTGATGGAAGCTTCTTTCAAAGACACAGTATCAAAAAATTACTTTTAAACAAGCCCAATAGGAGAAACCATGAGGAGGCAGGCAAAAGACACTTTTCTGATACCAAATATTAGGAGAAGATAATGGTGTGGGATAAATTCTGGGAAATCAGGTGCTGCAAAAGTGGATCAAACTACTTTGGCTGTAGATATGCAAGGACATTAGAAATATGAATATAACCTGAGGAGCAAAAAAACACCTGACCTCTATGGATTTCCATTCCACAGTTTGACATTCTTCAGCTGATCTGTTGCCTGCACAATGCTCCTTTCCAACTGATTGATCTTCTTCTGCCCTGGAGGGTGTTTAACTAGATGCTAATTTAGTGCCATGGTCAGCTCTGAAGCATATCAAAATGAACAAGAGCTCATTTGGCAGCATTTAAACATTGATTATTTCAAAATATGTAGTTGGGTAAAATGCTACCTCAAGATCTGGGTGATCTGCCACTCTAACATAGCTCCAAAAAACCTTGCTTTTTTTTTTTTTGAAAGCATGAAGAGCGTCTCCCATTAATATTCACAGTTCCCAAAGACAATTCTTCTCTTCCAAACAGGAAAGCCTAAACAACGTTTTTCATTAAAGATTACTAAACTGTTTGTTTATGTGGGATTACTGTTCTTACTCTGGAAATGATTGGAAGATTAAGGAAAACACTTTTGAAAAAACAACGCAAACTATTTCTATCAACCAATTTGATTTGAATATTTAACCAGTTTTTGCTATTAAAGTTGATATGTAACATTGTTGTCTTGGATATCTCTGCCCTACATATTAACAGCAGTTTCATCTGCAGAAATTACTAATCTTGTTTCTGTAAAATAACTCCTTCCCTTACATTACAACGATCAGAATATGAAGGTGGCTTACAACAATAAAACTACAAATATACAGATATAATTTAGCATCAGCATTAACTTGCTACATTGTGAAACAGCATTCTCTCTCCCCTTCCCCACATCCATGTGCCCCTAATCCTTTTAGCTGTTCATAAAGCACTAAAAAAACTGGGTTTTTTTAGCACAATAGCAAGCACAATCCTCAAGCACAATAGCAATAGCACTTACTGCTCCATTAGTGCTTTACAGCACTCTCTGAGAGGTATACAACATCTGGCTCCTCATTTTACTGACCTTGGAAGGATGGAAGGCCATCAACCTTGAGCTGGGTCATGAGTGAACTCCTGGCTGTGGGCAGAGTTAGCCTACAATACTGTATTCTAACCACTGCAACAGCCATGGCACCACAGCTCCACAAGGGGTGGGTTGTTACAACCCTTATTGGTTAACTGTTTGTTGTCTCTTTTTACTACTGATCTATAAGATGGAAGGATTTATTTTGATGTCAGATGCACTGTACACTGCATTAACTGTAATTATTTTAAATTATTTTGTTCTATTGTCATTTGGTTTTATTTACTGTTAGCTATCCAGGGAGAGGAGCAACCATGTACATTCTTTAAATAAATACAAATAAGTAAACACAAATACAAGATTGAAATAATAGTAAATATAGGAGAAAGAAGCATGTTGCAAAGACTAACCTAGCATGGTAATTATATTTTTAAAAATTCACCTGACTGGGCAAAAGTTTGCTGGAAAAAGCTCTTCTGTGAAGTTCAAAAAAGATCCCAAAGGAGGATATATATATATATATATATATATATATATATATATATATATATATGTATGTCTTGGTGTATTCGGGTCTTGTCCCATGTAAGATTACACGGGACAAGACCCGAATACACCAAGACCTACATACCTTTACCCGTGAAAATCTACGAAAACATATATATATATATATATATATATATATATATATATATATATATCCATAGGATATGCCTGGATTATGCCTTGCAATTTTCTTGACAAGATTTCAGTAGTTTGCTATTGCCTTCTTCTTAAGCCCTGGGGTTGAGAGAGAGTGACTGGCCCAAGATCACCCAGCCGGCTTTGTGCCTAATACAGGACTAGAACTCACAATCTCCAAGTTTCCAGCCTGGTGTCTTAACCATCACACTACATTGGCTCTACTACATATTTTATGGGTCTGAGGATGTCAGGTTCAAGTCCATTCTCACAATTCAACTACTCCACAATGCTATTATTATGTGCATGATGAAGAGACAACCCCATGTAAGTTGCCTTAAGCTCTGGTGCAATGTGTAGGACTTCAGATTGAAAGCCAGAAGACTGTTATGAAAGGGAGTGGACATGTATTATCACACCTTAACAAAGCCATGTCTTTTCTGGGGCTAACAGCTACCATGCTAACCCAGGAAACAAGGTGATCTCAGCACCTCTTAAACTCAGATGGGTATTTTCTTGGAAATGTGATTTCCACCTGTATGGCTGCAGCAGTTTTTATAGACCTTCTTGGTAACCTGTAGAGAAATAAAGTTCACATCGACTGGAGATGACAACATACATGGCACATGAAGCATTAGAATAGGAAAAACTATTTAAGGATCAGTCCAGGCATTCCCAAGAGAGCTGGGATCTGAACCTTTACTATCTTTTGGAACTAATGCTGGGAGACTCTCATTATTTTTGTGGGAGAATTGAGATGTATAAAAACCCTAGGTCTGTTGAATGCAGAAGACTTACGCAGTACTTTTACCAAATTTTAGAATATAGAGGTCATTCAAAACCCACTTAGAATCAAGTAAAAACATTGCTGTGAATAAATCTCTAGAAAAATAAATCTGCTCCTGCCCCCAAAATTGCAAGCAGTTGTTATGTTTTTGTCAATAAGTCTGGCATTTAAAATCATTCACAGGAAAAGCTTTCCGATAGCTTTTTTTCTACCTGTGACCTGTTATTCAACAACAAATCATATATTCTAATTAAAAAAAGTAGCAACATTCTTGGTTGGTTTTGTTTCAACCTCATAAGTCATATGAGTTTTTCCTAACCTTGGACTCAGATATTTACAGCAAATAGTCATATAAACAAACTGAAGAAAGAGGGATTAGCATCTGTGAACAAACTATTCTGATGCCTGGTTCTATTTGCAAATATTCAGCAAAAAAAAAAACCTAGCTGGCAGATTATGAATGAGAAATGAAAATAAGATTTGTGAATTCCCATCAAGATTTGTAAATTGCAAGTAGGTCTCCAAAAACTGCAATGAATTCCCTTCAAGGGAATTTCCTTAATAAATAAAAATGCTAAGCCCTCATATAGACTAGACTAAGAACTTTCTCCCGCAGGCTACATTGCCTTGAGGTAAAATGTTTGGAAAACCCATAGAAGCAACCAGAGTGAAATAAAAAGCAGATGCCATCAAGACCTATACAAAGATAGAGTAAAAGATATACAGTATATTTCTGTCTCTTGTGCATTCCTTAAAGAAGCTTTTTCCTATCTACTAACTTGGTTTATGAGGTACACAGTGAAAAACTAGTCCCCTTCTTCATCATGCAGCACAGAAATAGTTGCAATCTGCATTTAGAAAAAGAGACAACAACCTTTCCCATGTGCAGATTGTATTTATTGAATGCTGCAGAAAATCTTTTTTGAAAAAGTTTTTATTTTTAAGACAAACATACAAACAAAACATAAAAACATAAAACCATCTTCCATTTTATATACATACAGTGTGTCAGTTGGTTGCAAATATTTTGTGCTATCCTTTTGTAGTTATCACTCACAATTTATATAAACTTTCACATTGTCAAGCTAACATATGCTTATATATTTATCAGTTATTAACCATCCATGACTAGACTATTTATTCCATCATTTTATATGAGATATTCCAAATTTTATGTTAAAATTTATATTATACTTTCATCCAAATGTCTATATTATATTTTATATCAATCTATTAAACTTCTATTACAAAATTATCTAATCTATTACATTACCAAGTCTTTTTGTCCAACCATTGATAAAACAAATCCCATATCATATAAAATTGTTTATCGTCTTGTTCTCTAATTTCAAATGTCAATTTACTCATTTCAGCACAGTCCATAATTTTCTTAATAACTTCCTCCTGCATAGGTATTTTTTCATTTTTCCAATTCTTAGCAAATACTATTCTAGCTACTGTTAAAACATTTACAATCAAATATTTCAACTCTTTATTGTATATTTCCAGTATAATTCCCAATAAAAAGATCTCTGGTTTAAAGTCTACATGTTGTTTTATCATTTTTTCCAACCATGTGTGGATTTTAGTCCAATATTTTTTTGCATCCAAACATGTCCACCACATATGGTAATATGAACCAGGTATCTGATGACATTTCCAACATTTATCCGATTTGTTCTTAAACATTCTCGCAATTCTCGTCGGGGGTAGATGCCATCTGTAAAACATCTTATACAAATTTTCTTTATTTGCAGTTGACATTGTCATTTTATAATTTTGAGACCACAATTTTTGCCACTTCTCTAATTCAATCCCATATCCAAAATTTTCCCCCCAAGCAATCATTTTTTTAACTTGTTCTTCTTCCAATTTAAATTCTAATAAATGTTCATAAAGTTTTTTTAATTACTTTTTCATCAGTACCCATCAAAATTTTATCTAAATCAGTCAACTTATCATAAATACCTTCTGTTTTAAAATCTTTATCGAATCTAGATTGTACTTGCAAATATGAAAACCAATTCATTTTTACACCTTGTTCTTCCAACGCTTGCATAGATTTCAGTTTACCCTTTTCATTCAATATCTCACCATATCTAACTGTTTGTTCCTTTTTATATATTACTGGATAAGAAAAAGCTTCAATAGTAGATATCCATAATGGAATTTTTAAATAATATTGTCTTTTTGTCTTCTCCCAGTTCAAAAACAGTGCCTCTCGGATATAATGTCTTCTAAAATACCCCTGTCTTTTAGTTCCCTTATACCAAAGGAAAGCATGCCATCCTAGCAGCAAGTCATGCCCTTCTAAATTCAATAGTCTAGTATTTCTTAATGGTATCCATTCCTTTACCCACATCAAACTTGTCGCCTGGTAATATAGCTCCCAATTGGGCAAGGCAAACCCTCCTCTTATTCTTGCATCTTGTAACAGTTTGTTTTATTCTTGCTTTCTTTCCCTGCCAAATATATTTCAACACAATTCTGTTTAAGTCTTCAAAAAACTCTTTTCCTAGTCGGACTGGAATTGTCTGGAATAAATATAGAATTCTAGGCAATACATTCAACTTAATTGTAGATATTCTCCCAATCAATGATATTTGTAAATTTTCCCATTTTGCCAAATCTGTTGCAATCTGCTGTTTGAGTTTAATATAATTGTCCTCCTTCAGTGTGCTACATCTTGGTGTAATGTGTATCCCTAAATACTTAAC
This sequence comes from Naja naja, assembly GCA_009733165.1. NCBI lineage: Eukaryota > Metazoa > Chordata > Lepidosauria > Squamata > Elapidae > Naja > Naja naja. The sequence goes on along the minus strand of CM019150.1, from coordinate 50,903,464 downwards.
CTTATTTGTGACCTGTATTTCTAAAACTTCTTCCAACTCTTTCTTTCGTCTTGCTAATGTATTTTTTGTTAATATCTTTCTTTTATCTTTATTTATTTTCAAACCTGCTACTTTTCCATATTCTTCTATCTTTTCTATTAATTTAGGTGCTGTTTCCAATGGATCCTCTAATATAAATACCAGATCATCTGCAAAAGCTTGCAATTTATACTCTTCCTTTTTAATTTTCATTCATTTCTTTATCTTCTCTAATATTCCTATTCAACACTTCCAAAGTTAAAACAAACAGTAGAGGCGACAGTGGACAACCTTGTCTTTTCCCTTTTCTTATATCTATGGATTCTGTTAATTCTCCATTTACCATAATCTTTGCAGTTTGTTCATAATATATCGTTTCAATGGCTTGAATAATTTTTTTACCAAAGCCCATTTGTTCCAATTGCAATAACATAAATCGCCAACTCACATTGTCAAAGGCCTTTTGTGCATCTAGAAACATCAAAGCCATTTGCTTTTCTGGATGTGCCTCATAATATTCCAAAGTGTCCAGAATTATTCTCACATTATTTTTAATTTGTCTCTTTGGCAGAAATCCATTTTGGTCAACATATATAAAGTTATTTAAGTATCTTTTCAGTCTTTCTGCCAAAATTGAAGCAAAGATTTTATAATGTGAATTTAATAGGGATATAAGTCTATAATTTTTAACTTGTTGCAGGTCTGTATCCTCCTTCAGTATAAGTGTAATATATGCTTCTGACCATGTTTTGGGTATTCTTTTCTTTAACATAATTTCATTCATAACTTCTAACAGATGAAGATTCAATATTTCCTGGAAAGTCTTGTAAAATTCCACTTGCAATCCATCCAGACCTGGTGCTTTTCCAACATTCTGTTTTTAAGGCTTCTGTTAGTTCCATCATCGTTATGTTCCCTTCTAGCATTATTTCAATGTCTGTAGGTACCTGAGGTAAATTCGCTTTCTGTAAGTGTTGCTTAACTTTTTCTTCTTGAATATTCTCTTGAAAATACAATTTTCCATAGTAATCTTGTATAATTTTTTTCTTCTCCTCATTGGGGCCTTGGTGGTGCAGACTGTTAATAGCCTAGCACTTAGTTCTAGCTGCCTGTAATTATTGCAGGCTCAAATCCCACCAGGCTCAAGGTTGACTCAGCCTTCCATCCTCTCGGCGTAGGTAAACTGAGGACCCAAGATTGTTGGGGGCAATAAGCTGACTTTGTAAAAATGCCGCTTAGTAATAAGCAGGCATATACAATGGAAGGAGGGCTATTGCTGAGCACATTGGGTTGTATCCCAAAAATTGTAAGCCTCCCTGAGTCTCCAGAGAAGGGCGGGATATAAATATGAATAAAAATAAAATAAAATAAAATAAAATAAAATAAAATAAAATAAAATAAAATAAAATAAAATAAATAAATTTCCATAGCAAACATGTCCTTCTTCATTTATTAATTGATTAATCCTTCTTGATTCTCTTTCCTTTCTCAGTTTATAGGCTAGCCATCTGCCTGATTTGTTTGCATCTTCAAAGTAATTCTGTTTAGCATTTTTAATTTTTTGTGCTAGTTCCCCTTTTTCCATTATTCCCATTTTATGTTTAATTATATCCATTTTATTCTTAATGTCTTTTTTTTACGGGAACTTCTGTAACTCTTTTTCCAGTCTTTTATTGTCATCCTCCAAAATTTTAAAAGTCTTTTTCTGTTTTATATTTCTTTTCCTTGTATAGTCAATTATCAAACCTCTTGTGTAGGCCTTCATCATGTCCCAGAGATTTTATAAAGAAGTATCCTCTTTTCTATTTTCTTTAAAAAAGAAAACCAATTCTTTCTCTATTTTCTGTTTGAAGTCTTTTTCCTTTAGTATCGTATTGTTTAAAGTCCATCTAGATCTCCTCTTATATTCTTTCCAAATAACTGTCATTGGATTGTGGTCTGCCCACGTGCTTGTTTCTATTTCAATTTCTCATATGTTAGTAAGTAGTTCTGCTGACATCCATATCACATCTATTCTAGACCATGATGCATGTCTGTTTGAGTAAAAAGTATATTGCTTATTTTCCACATTTCTCTCTCTCCATGCATCTTTTAAGTTTAATTCTTCTATCATTCGAAAGAAAGATTTTGGTAGTATCTTTCTAACTTTCTCTGTTGATTTCTGTGTTTTATAGCCCAATTGATCATTAATTATTCCATTAAGATCTCCCATCATACAAATATTGACATAGTCCAATTCAATTATTTTCATATGTAATTTCCTGTAGAATTCATTTGGAGCATAAATTGCAATTAAAAGTGTTTTGACATTATTGTCCATTATTTCCACCATCAAAATCCTTCTGTCATCATCTATATAAATTAATTCTGCCGCAATTGTATCTCTAATATATAAGACCACACCTCTTTTTTTATTGTGTCAGCGACATGAATAATTTCCCTAATTTTTTTGTTTCAATATATATTCATGTTGTTTTTTAATATGTACTTCTTGTAAACAAATTATATCAAATTTTAATTTCTCTAATTTATGAAATACTTTTCTTCTTTTAGCAGCCAAATTAAGTCCATTTATGTTAATCGTAATCAATTTCCTTTCATCCATGTTAAGCTTTATAAGAGGGTTTTATTGCTCTAGTGGATCTTAGTTCTCGTTGCTCTCTGAGTACACCACCTACTGCACCTTCTTCTTTTTCTTTTTCAATTACTGCTATGCACCCCTCTTGAAATTCAATTAGTGAATCTTCTTTTCTTTCTTCTTCCTCCTTTCCTCTAAAATATTCTAAGTAGAATAACTCCGCTTTTCCGACTGTATCAATTCTGTGTCTTTGTTCCTGCCAAGTGAACAAGAGACCTTCTGACATCAACCATCTATAGTTTATTCCTCTTTTAAGTAACTCTTTAGTCAAAAATGTATATTCACTTCTGATCTCTCTTACTCTTCTTGGTACTTGCTTCAGCACCACAATTTCTTTCCCTTTGTACTTTAATGTTTTCTCTCTTGCCACCTGTAATATCTGTATTTTGATTATCTTCTTGGTAAATCTAATATGTACTTCTCTTGTAACTTGTTTCTCATTGCATATCTTGTATAGACATGGAACACTTCATCCATCCCATCCATCATCTTCTCTTTGGTTACCTCTAATGCTTCTGCCAGTATTTCTGTCATTATTTCCGCAAGATTTTCACCTTTTCCTTCTTCCACATTTTGAAATCTCAAATAAAATTCTGATTTATCAATTTCCCATCCCAATGGTTCACTCCTGCTCTTCTCGACATCGCTCAATCGAGTATCAATATCTTCAATTTTCTTATCTCTTTGTATATCTTCTTCTTCAATTTTTTTGAATCTGTCCTCATATTTCATCATCATCTGTTGAATATTTTCCACTTTCTCATCTGTCTTTTCAATTTTTTGCTCAATCTTCTGTATTCCTTTCATGATCATCTGCAATGTCACTTTCTTCTCTTTCTCTTTCTCCTGTTGTAACATTGTCTGTATAGATCATTGTCCTCCAGATGGTGAGGAGGTTGGTATTGAAGATAAACAATTCTAATGTGAAGCAAGCTTCTGCCACTAAATATCCAAGGCTCTTTGATAAATCAGCTCAAAGTTTCCAGTTCAGTGTTTTCAAAGTCACTTCACTCTTCTTTCTTTCAACTTCAACTCCAGACTCCAGCTATCTATAGTTTCACAGATGAGCACCTGTGTAAACAAACTACCATGCTCATCCCACTATCTTTTCCAGTGCAAAGCTCAGAGTCCTTGAGTATATCACGAATACATAAACAAGTAAAATAAAAAAGAAGACAATGTATCCAAGCCTCTAGGTGGCAGTGCTACTTATTTTCCTTCACTTTCACTTCCCCCTCATACATCCAAAGCCAGGACCATTAAAAAAAAGGTAAAATCTTTTCGTTTAAAGAGAAATAAATCTCAAATCAGAAAGAAGAGTCTTAATCAAAAACAAACTTTCAAGAGATTGTTAAAAAAAGAAATAAAAAACAGGAACAGAAAATTTAAAAAGGACCAGTCCAGTTTAAAATTAAGAAGCTTTACCAAGTTCAAACTTCCAATAAAAAGGGAAAAGAAAAAAAAACTTTCACTTTAACTAGCTTAATCTCGCCGCTTAAACTCTTTTCTCTTCACTTTTAATTCCACTTTAGGTCTTTCAGGGTGTTCTCTTCAAGAAATAATAAGTAAAAGTTCATCTCACCAAGCTGACACACTTTCTTTCAATCTCTTCCGTTCCGGAGCTGTCTCAGCTTCAGCAGCTTGAATGGCTGCCTCTCTGCTGCTGGCAAAAAGGGCTTTTCTTGGATCAACCAGGGACTTTGTGGTGTCCCTGGGATTAGCAGGACGTGCCCTTATCGATCACCATCTCTACGGGATGGTTTAGGTCTGTCAGGACCGTCCAGCAGCTGAGATATTGATGGCAATCTTGGAGGATCAAGATCGCATGTTGTACCACTGCGACACCAGCTCCGCCCTCCCCACAGAAATGGTTGCAATCTGCATTTGGAAAAAGAGACAACAACCTTTCCCATGTGCAGATTGTATTTATTGAATGCTGCAGAAAATCTTTCAACATATGAGAAACACCCTACGTTCCCTCTTGCCTGTTAGAAGGAGATGAAGGGCTTTTCAATCCTTAACTCGAAGTGTTCTGGATGTGGAAAGAAATATCCATCTGGTTCAGTTCTAAGCTGGAAGAAAGATACTGGAAACATGGAAGATGATTGGAAAGAAGGTTTAATGATGAACAGAACCACCAAGCACATGGTTCTGGAGCAGCTGACAAAATGGAGTTGAGAGTGAGGGGTTTTTATACCTTCTTTGAGCTTTGCACTTGAGCTTCCTGTTACTGTGCAAGAACATGTATTCTATTGTCTGTTGTCAGACTCCCATGGGGCCATGTAGGGATTATGTAGGGTTCATAGCTGTCTCTATAGGGCAAATACAAATTTGTCTGAGCTAAGTTTGGTTGAAGTTTGGAGTGCTTGAGGGTGATGCAATAATTCATATTGTGGCTGAATAGCTTTGTCCTGTGCTGGATCTTGAGTGAGGGCTAATCCTACCATCCTGCCTTTGTTTCAAAATATCCTGTCTTGAATGGATTACCAAATCTGCATTTCTAAAAGCTGGCCTCAGTATCTGCTGGGGCTATTAAGGAAATGGGTGTTGCTTTCTGCCTCTAAAAAACCATCTTTCTCCATTTCTCACTTAGAGAAATATAATATTCTCCTTTTTAAAATATTCCTCAAAATATTTCATTCTTCTAGGAGGGGGTGGGGATGGCTTCCCACATGGAGCTGAAACCTAAGTACAATCTTCAAGAAGTGCTAACTGAAGATATAGCTCTTGACAAAGGACTTATTCAGTCCCTTTACTTTGCATGAGGGTGGATTATAGTGAATGACAAGCTTCTTCAAACTGCTTGGGAAGGCCTAATAGGCTTGCATTCATCCAAAGGCTACTGTATCCCTGCTGGTCAACTCCTCTTAGCTGTAGAAATGAACAGATGATTTCATTCATTATTTCTTGCTACTTTTATATCTGATACTGTCCCCACAAAGAGGTCTATCCCAATCTTCTTTGTATCTTTTCTCAAATCTCAGTTTGACTCTGAAATATTTCATGAAATCCCCTAGCTCTCATCTGTGACTGAAACTAAAGCCAAACTAAACTCTCCCCTTCTCTCTTTTCGTTTCCTCTTTCCATTTTCTCATTCTGTTATTTCCCCATTGTATTGAAGTTCACTTTGCAAGCTCTTTAGATGTACAGATCATTTTGTTTGCTTTCTGTATAGCGTCATGCCAATTGAGAATACTATCCAATATAAAAGCATGGAAGATAAGCCATAGATTATTATTAGGGATGACAGCTCTGCACTCCCTCCAATATTGTACTGATTACTGGAGAATATGAATGGGAAGGAACTGTAGCATTGATTCCATAATTTGTGAGTTGCCAATAGGAATATACGGTAGTTGACCATTTTAGGGAAAAATTAGACTACTTAAAATTCTGACCTAAGCAGAGCTTCTTATTATTTTAAGCACACATATATAAATAACTTCTTAGTTGTTTTTTGTTTTTATAAAAGTACTTGATAAAAAATAGTATGATATTGTAGAACTGTCTGCATAAGAAGATTCCTGATCCAATGCTCCTCTAAAAATATGAAAGGCCATCATGTTTACTAGCTGAGACTTTTTTATGCACAGTTTTTTAAAAAACATCAGCCATTCCAAGGGTGTCTAAGGTATAGTAAAAAATGTCAACATGATTTTCATAAATACACAATATACATTAAAAAAACCAGGCAGAACTTTTACTACCATTATTGTGGCTGATATCTTGACTGGTTTTTTTTGCTCTACTCTGCAGAGTCCCCCAAAACATTCAGTTTCCAGCTGTTCTTAGGCTGCTATTGAGAATAGCATAAAGCCTTGAATTTGTTTTGGATAAGAGACATGTGCCTGGAAATTTTAGGTTAGCCCTGTCTGGCATTGAGTCTCTAAGAGACATGAAGCAATTAGTGGATTACCATCTCAGTGACTGAAAAATGCCAGTTAATCAATGTCCCATTGGCAGTCCATTTATACTATTGGTTTCTTAGCTTTCCTTTATACAACTCAGTATTCTATCACTGGTTGTTTACATAAACTCACCTCATGATATTGAAAAAAATGTTTCTATAAACTTCAGATAGTAATTGGTTGTTTGAAGTTTCAAGAAACAAATTTGTGGGTCAAAATAAATAATCTAGTAAAAGACACTTTAAAATGCTGATAATTCTAAGCATAAATTCTGCTACATCAGTGATACATGCATTTCAATTATTTGTTGAATATTCACAATCGGTATTTATACTCTGAAGAATTATGAAATTTTACATTCACTTTTATGCTGGATCCAACTTGCTCTGAGGCCACAAAACTGAATTCAGTTGTTACTAGCTGTAAATATTGAATGGGATAAATTTCTTGCATCTCAAAGGAGTATATGTTCTTAGACAATGCAGATGCAAATAGGATGGGCTGCAAGAAATATATATTAGGCTGCTGTGAAAACTTTGCTTTGCATATGGATGAAATTATTCAAATCCATTCTAATTTGGATGTCAATTGGGAAAGACTAGTAGAGACGACACAGTCTTCATTTTATGAAGTTATCTAGGATGAATTTGAGCCTGTTAGTCATAAGGAAGTAAACCATGTTCTTCACGACATTATCTGTCTTACTTGTAGGTTAGATCCTGGTCCTTCCTGGTTGATGGGAGATAACAGGAAGCTCAATCCAAGCAGTGGTAAATGGATCCTGGAGGAAGGTGGGGTAGTATCTCCAGTCTTGAAAGAAGCAGTGGTGTGCCCCCTACTCAAGAAATAAACTTAATTGTTGGGGACAGGAGACAGTGCTATTTTGCAATGGTTTTCCTTTAGGAGATGAACTAAAAGAAGTTATCCAGAGGCCGTTAGGATAACAAGTGCTGAATATGTATTTTATCCTTTCTTTCCCCCTCTGACTCTCTGGAATATAACAGAGAGAGAAAGGAAAATACAGGCAGAGGTGCAAGTTCTAGTCATTGTATAAAGTCACTTTCCTGATTTGGTTTATCTCACAGGGCTGACAAATCTGCCTCTGAAGATGCTTCCAGCTAATGGGAGAGGTTTAGACATAAGGCCCTTTCTGCCATGATATTTGGGGCTCAACTCTTCCCTCTTATTCAACATCTATATCAAGCCACTGGGGAAATCTCATCTGCTGGAACGGTATCTTGTATATCTTAACTCTGGACAAACAGGACATATAATGCTTCAGATTTCACTATGGATCAATTTTGCTGAAAACCAGAAGTAAATGCCAGTTTTCAGCAAAAAAAATGTAAAACCTGATCATGTGATCAGAAGATGCTGCAGGTGACCATAAATATGGGTTGATTGCCAAACTGTCAAATATGCAGTCACATGATTGGGGGAGTGGACAAAACTTCAGAACCAGGTCATTCTAGTCCCAGCTTAGCCATGAAAGTCAGCTAGGTGACCTTGAGTCAATCATTCTCTCTCAGCCCAACTCATCTCACTGGGTTGTTGTTGAAGGAAAATAGGAGGAGGGACTACAGATATGTTTAATGCCTTGAGTTATAATCAAGGTGTGAAATAAAATAAATAAATACCCCAGGGAGGTCCTTCATAAGTTCGAATAGTCTCTAAATGAAGTGGAGGACTATGTTTACTCAACTTTATCCTATGAGTAGATTGTGGTCATGTTGTGCAACACCTGAGAAGGCTCACATGTTAAAATGGAAAATATTCTATTTCTGAGGTAAGATACTGCAAATCTCACTTTGTCTTTTGATAATGCTCATTGTGCCCACTGGAACAGTCCAACATGACATCTGAGAGGAATTATTGACATTTGAGTCAACAATTTAGGAAATAGGGATCTTGGAAAAGCAGGTATACTTGTCTTGCCTGCTTGGTATTTTTTCAGTCGTTCTGCTGAAAGCTTCTTAAGATGTTAAGAGAATTGTTTTTCACCAGGCCAAGTCCTAATGTCCTCAATACAAAGAAGACTTGCTTCTGAGCACATCTAAAGCAAACAAACAAAAGTAATTTTTCTTTTTTAATTTTAAAGTATAATCTTGGAACATTCTATCCTAAAGATATCTTGTGTGCTTTGTATAGAGGAAGAATAAGCCAGCAGCCCATACATTTTTAGTTAGTGGCCTATAAATGTGTGACAGACAAACTCTGACAAGGACACCAAAGCTGAAATATGGCCTTCTGAGTTAACAACAGGCAGAAATCTGTGCCTTGAACTAACAGGTCAATATGGTAGTTAGGATGAGTTATGATCACTTTGTCTCTTTGTCACAAATAACTAATATATTTGTGGCTGAATGACTGGTTGATCTTATGGCAGCCCTACTTTACGTGTTAATGTCTCATGTTTTCAATGTTTTCCTGAATTTTTTTTCAAGATATGGGACATTTTATTTGCAACTCTTTATTTGCAATGACTTAAATTACTCATTACCTAATGATGTGGTTAGAACAGATTCTAAAGCAAGATATGGAATAAATAATGAACAGCATCAATAATACAACAGTTATTGAAGCAGCACCCTTCTTAAGGAGTTCTTCATATCTTACAACTGCTAGGAGTTGCTCCATTTACTCATCTGGTTTTTGATGTCTGACTTACACTGTGAGAAACTTTCCCCCAACTTTGCTATTGTCCATTTATGATTCCCATGGTGCCATAAAGAGGGGCTATGGCAGCCTATTGTTGGGCACTGAAAATGGGAGAGCCATTTATTGAGATTAAAATTTAGAGATATTTATTGAAATTGGTACTTTTGGTGACTGCTGCTGAATGTGCAGTAGCTCAAAGTATCAAACCCACATCCACAATCTCACAATGAGGACTTGGCATCTTGGTAAGAAGGGCAGCAAACAAATTAAACAAACAAACAAGTAAATAAATCTTTTCAAAATGTCACTCTGCCATCAAGTCCCACAACTTTGTCTATAAATTATATGAAATGAAGCATTCTGATTTCGACAACCATTATTATATTTTTCCCCAAGGGATGAGATGTGGGGGGAGAGGAACTGAATTTCCTGATTTTTTAAATTAGATTTGCAAAACTTTTAAAAATAAAATATTTAAAAATGGGAATAAAAAGGTGAATAAAAAATAGATTGCTTTTTGAAAGGATACTAGAAAACAACTTCAAGAATTCAAAAAGAAAGTAGAGCTTGGATAACAATTTATAACAAGTCAAAACAGTGTGGTCTATACTTCCCCAAGTGTAACCAAAGGCATTTTCAGACATAATTAACTGAAAGGTTATAGATTATACATACCCAGCATGAATGTAGTTAACAATTCTTTCAAAACTATTCAGACAGACTAAGTCTGATGTAAATATAAAAGAATCTTCAGTATTAAACTGAATATTTTCATGGTTCCCTTCTCTTTGACATGGTAAGTTTCTCATTTAAATTCAAGATGATCTCCTAACTGATATGTACAGCTCCAACTGGAAGATTGTGTTATCACTTTAGGCTTATTTCCTATACAAAGGGATTATTTATTTTTCCTTTGATCTGCTTGCTTCTACTTGTGAGTTGCTTATGAGAGATCTCTCCTATCTTAATTTCCCATCTTCAACTAGTTTAAGGGTCTTTCTTCATCTTCACCAAACCGTGCTCCCATAACCACTTTTCCTGATGTAACCTTACAACATTACCTTCTCAACTCATAACTGGCAGCTTAAAGCTGTTTTGGCTGGTCCACCTTTAAAATTAATTTGTGCCATGCTTCATTGATAATGGGATTGTTAACAGAGCCTGAGATCTGCATTTGTCTAGTTCCTATTAGCCCTTTAGGCTGATGAAAGAATACCCTCCTCTATGGTCCCGTGGAACTGCCCCCAACACCATTTTAGGGTCATAGGAAAGATAACAGATAACAGATAATCAGAGTTGGAAGGGATCTTGTAGGTCATCTAGTCCAACCCCCCGCCCAAGCGGAAGACCCTACACCATTTCTGACAAATAGCAGTCCAATCTCTTCTTGAAAGTCTCAAGTGATGATGCTCCCACAACTTATGACAAAGGTTGATTCTACCAACAATATTATCACTCTTCATGAGAGATTGAATCCTTGGCTTCCACAGTGACATCTGCCTATGATGAGTGTTTTGCACAAACACAGATTAGACTATGTTGATTAGTGGTTTTCAGAGACTTGTCAAATATTACATGAGATCCCTATATTTATGGGTTTAGTGCTCTTTTGAAAAAGTGATACACCTATCATGGACTTAATGGTTTAGCACTCTTGAAAACACTAGTGCTATGCTAGTGTTAATTTTAACTATGGAGACAGCTGTATTCTAGTAGTTGTGTCTTAATAGTTCTTTTGACTTTGATTTTTTTACAGGCTTTCCACTTTGTTAAAAAAACGTGGGGAAAAAAAGAAATTTTTGCAATGCTTGATCATTCATTGCCAGTTCTGCCATAGTGGAAACACTAGTCAAAGATGTCTATGGAGATTTTCCATAGAGTCCATTTATGTCAAAATTAAATAGCCGTCTCTCAACAGAGGAGGAGGGATACAACATCATCTATCTCCAGTCTACAGCACAGTCCTTTCAACAGTTCCAAGAGGGCTCCACACCCATTTGCACCACTTAGGTGACCCTGATGACACAGATACACTTCTAGGTGGCCTCAACAACTTGCTAAAAAATGCAAATGACCAGCTGTCTGCAAGGAGTATAAGTCCTTCTATTCCCCACCATCCAGTCAGACCTGAAGAAGTTTCTTGGATGAGAAGCAAAATATCTTCAAAGAGAAACCAGAACGTTCAGTTGCCTTTTGAAAAACGACCTTTGGGACTAGTCAAAGATATAACTCACTCATTATACTTGCCTCCCATTTCACTACATGCCCCTTCATTATGCCTGTTGTTGTCCGTTCAGATGCCAGACTCGCACTCAGAAATAGCTTAATGAACCAAACACAGACAGGAGAAGGAGTTGCATGGAGTGGTCCTACCAACTATTTCTTCAACCTGGCTAGCAATTTGAGAGGAGGCTTAACCTACAGTTGTAAGCACTTGTCCATTCTCACTCACTCTCTCAGGAGAGAGGTTGATTATGGCTTTCCTGCTTGTTGTTGGGAGGGGAAAGGAAGCCAGGAATATATACCAATCTTAACTTGCCCCATAATAGCTGTATAAGAACAACACCCTTCACCAGCCCATTTAACTACAGTAGACAAGGGACCAGCAATGGCAGCTACACAATTTATGTTGGCATCCTTTTTGGCACCTCAAGGACTCATAGAAGGCATTTTAATGTAGCTATCTAAGACATATATTTTCTCCAGGTTTGAGTGAAGCACATCTGTAAAACAGTATATCTGAAATATAGCACAACTTTAGGGCCTTATAAAAAAGATCTTGCCAAAAAAACAAAATATATTAAAAGAAGTAGAATAGTAGCCCAAGTTTTTTCTAATTGTAATATAACTAAAAAATAAGAAGCATACTTCTAGTTTCACCCAATTTAAATGATTTTAGGCAGCTTCCAAAAGGTTTCACTTAAATATGAGCCAGCAATGTGCCACAGCAACTAAAAAAGCTAATGCAATCCTTGGCTGTATAAACAGATCCATAGAATTAAAGTCACATGAAGTATTAGTACCACTTTAACCCTTAGTAAAGCCACACCTAGAACACTGCATCCAGTTTTGGTCACCACATTACAAAAAGAATGGGAAAAGTGCAAAGAAGAGCAACTAAGACGATTAAAGGCCTGGAGTCTAAAACATATGAAGAACCATTGCAGGATTTGGGTTTGGCTAGGCTAAAGAAAAGAAAGACTAGGGGTGACATGATCACAGTATTCTAATATTTGAGGGGCTGCCACAAAGAGGAGGGGGTCAATTTATTTTCCAAAGCACCAGAGGGCAGGACAAGAAACTAATCAAGGAGAGAAGCAACATGGAATCGAGAAACTTTCTAGCACTGAGGACAATTAACCAGTGGAACAGCTTGCCACCAGAAGTTGTGGATGATTCATCACAGGAGGTTTTTAAGAAGAGATTGGACAGTCATTTGTCTGAAATGATATAGGACAGGGGTGTCAAACTCAAGGCCTGTGGGCTGAATCTGGCCCGTGGGGCCATCCCAGTCTACCCATGTCACTTTGGCCTGGACTACTCGTGTTGCTTTGGCTCGGTCTACCCAATGCAGAGATCAGGTCAGCAAAGCTTCGGCTGGTCTACCTGATGTGAAGAGGAAAGATCAGGCCAATGTAACTTCAGCCCAGTCTACCCAATTAGGCCAGCATGGCTTTGGCCTGGTCTACTCAATGCAAAGAGGAAACATTTTGGGGAGTGGCGTCAAGCTGGCCATGCCCACCTTGTTAGTCACACCCACCCAGTCAGCCATGCACCCTGGCCCCCTGAGGTCAATCACAGCTCTGATGTGGCCCTCAATGAAATTGAGTTTGACACCCCTGGTATAGAGAAGGAGGATGGACTACAAGATCCCCAAGGTCTCTTTCAGCTCTATTCTGATTGAGTTCATGCTCCTGTGAAGATATCAGTCACACACAGATGAATCCAGCTTTCATAGATTTCCCTACTGCACTTTTGTAAATATTTATAGGATGCAATATGCAACTTTTTAACATACAAATATGCAAAAGTAAAGTGATGTTGTCTTAGGTAATATTGTAGCCTGAGGTAGCACAAGCAGAACTGTGAGGACCCAGAGTGTAACACAAATGTAACAAAACCCAAAACATGAATAAATGTCCTTTAATGCCTCCAACTTGGCCCCACTGTTCAATAATTCTCAGTTGGAGATAAAACGTACTCAAAAATAGTCTTCAAAATAAAGCAATACAGTCCGAACTTAATGAGCAGATAGAAGTGAAATAAAAAACCAAACAAACTACAATGACGAAATTTCCACAACGGACCAGGATAAGTAATTACCAAATTCAAGGAGATAACAAGGCACAGTCTGTTAGAAGGATGCCAACCAAGATAACTTCAGCCCAAAATAAAACATGCTTTGCTTCTGGCAACGCTGTGTTGTAATCGTCTCTCTTATATACTAGTCTCCCCAGCTGCAACCAATGAGGAGGATCATGGCCGCTTCATCTCTCGTAAGCCAAGTTGTTGTCTTCTCCATTCCTCCCTGCGTACCCTAGGATGCAAAGAGGATGGGCCTGGTTCTTCCTCTGACTGCCCAGCTGGCCTCTGCCCTTCCCCAGCCTCCTCCACAACCTCTGGAGCCACACCTCCAATCCCTGTTGGCTGTTCCTCCTCTCCCTCAGAGTCTGACCCTACCAAGGGCATGACAAGAACTGTCTAGCAGTGATAAAGTCCTTTGCTAAAGCTTTCACACTGGAGTTCTGGTTAGTTCAAGCCAAGTTGCACACTGTTTTTTTTTAAGCACATATAGTGCAAAACTGATATCTACCATTCACAACATTGTGTTGTGTTTTGACAATGTAAGGAACATGGATTTGCTTTCATACGTTTCTTCTTCGAACATGTCATTTTTAATTTTTGCATTTGTAAAATTGACCTTTGCTCAATCTTGCCAATGATTTGTACAAATGGTATTTTTGGTATCAATGGGAAATATATGGGATGATGAGATTGTAAACATGAGAGTATTTGAGGATATCTATGTTTACTTCATTGACAGAAGATTACCTGTTAAACTAAAATCTGCCTTGATCACCTAGGGACCAGAAATTGAATCATGTACCAAAAGTAGGGCAAAACTTAGGACAGTTTAAATTTCAGCTTCAGCTCTCTACTTTGACATAAAAGAAGACTAAAATATCTTTGCCAATGCTACTTGAATGGCCTAGCTGTGAAGCCAGGAAAGCTGTAAAATTTTATTTATTTTATAAACATAAATCTGTCTGATAAAGGGCAAATAACAACAATTTTTGGAATACTATAAATTAGAGATAACATAATCAGTTCTGCCCATAAAATTTAGTGAACAAAGAAGAGCAATTTCACTGCTAAAGCATTCAGAATATGTTCAGATTAATATAGAACATTAACCAAACCACAATAGAGTTGTGTATGGCTTTCCTGTGAGGCCTCCATTCTATGTGAGCACAATCATGTTTAGTATTTTGGTTCTTGTGAAAAAGTCTTCCATTTTTGTATCTTCTTAGAATGCTTGAAAATTAGATTGGATTTCTTTGGCTGGTATCTTTAAGCTTACTTTAGTTGAAGACTGTATTGCTGTTGCATTTTTCCTATCATGCTAAACTCTTCTGGACTTTCCATTCTAATGTGAAAAATTTCCCTCATGGTAGTTTTTCCTTTGGATTTAATGGAAGGTTGGGAAATGAGAGGAATGCAAACAGCTGGAGAGATGATTATGCAGTCAAAAACAGGACATGACAGTCACAGTTATTCCATACCTACCACTCACACAGTGTTGGCTGAAAGATAGCCAGCCATATAAATGTTTTAAATAAATAAATAGTTCATAACTGGTACAAGAATACTACACTCCAACCATGAAAATTTCTCTTATCCCTTGAAAGAAATCTCAGCAGCAAATCTTCTTTATGAAATTGAAATAGGACCAATCCTTTAAAAAATGGAGAAAATGTTTGCAAATTTGCATTCAACAATGATTGAATATCCACTGAAATGATCAGGAGAAGGCTGAGATGGGGAAGGGAAGGAATTCAAAGGACTGAAGAAGAAAGGCAGGGCTAATTGAGTAGCTGCTGAATAGAAATCCTTGCTGATTCTACTTGCATTGATCTGAATTTAAATCTCTTGGGAGCTAGGATAATTACAGTAAGCTGGGTTTGCCCCAAGTTCAATTCCTACCTCAGTACAATAAACTCATTAGTTAAGTGTTATATTTCGCCTCTTGTAATATCAACCTGCAGCACTGTGAAATTGCTGAGATTATGCTAAATACTCCAAGCACCAAATATTATTACATTTTTACCAGTGAAAAATTCTAGAGTTCTAAGGGCATTTGAAAGCACACTGGCAATCCTTGGAATACAACACAGTTGGTCTACCTGAACAGTTATTTTCCCCAGCAAGAGGACTAGCTATTCAAATAGCAAATCCTTCTCTTGCAGGGACACTGCATGCTAGCAGCAATCTTCTCAGCTCTTTCCAGAACCTTCCAAGAAGCATATCACTACAATAACCGAATGAAATCTCATTAATGGAATAGGGCTGTCACACCTTATGAGTGCAAGGAAAGCTGGCCTTGTAATTACAACTCATTCTCATCCATGCCTGTAAGCACCAACACTGGATTTCTAGGAAAATAAAACCACATGGGCATTTACACAGCCCTGGAATGGCAGGGTTGTACTGGGCTGTGTCAATTAAACACAGGGGGATGGCCTCAGGATCAGCACATATGATGTTGTTACTGTGAGAGTGTTATAGCTTTTAACTAGTTCAACAGCATTGAAACCTTGGCTATTCCCCCAGGATTTGGGTAAAGTGGCTGGTGAGCTTCTGTAAGTTTTGCCTCTCTCTCTCTCTCCCTTTTGAAAAAAATAAAAATACTTATTGGGGAGCCTATACTTCAGGGCAAGATGGTGCAACAGTCCTGCCAGATGTGCAAAAAAATCTCATATGCATCTGGGAAGGATGGCTGAGAGATGGACTCAGATACTTCATATACTTCTGAGATCTTTTATATGCAAATGCAAAACTACAGGGAACTGCAAATTAAGAACACAGTGTTCAAACAAAATAGAACGAGAGAGAGTAGAGATGGACTGGAGAAGGGAGCAGGTGCTTTTTCCCTCTATAATGAAATTGCTGGATCAGTTCTGCTATGCAGTTACAGTAAACCCCCCCCAGTAGTGCAAAGCTAACAACTGCAACACTGAGCAAAGGACCCCTTCCAGTTTGTCCTCTTAAATTTCAGGTGGAAGTTTTCCAGTAGTGGGGAAGCTGAAAAGAAAAAAAATAGAAGTCTAACAAAGGAAAGGGGGTGGAAAGACTATAATAGAATAATGGTGATGAGCAGCTCTCAGCTTAAATAATATTTGCTTTTAGATTATTAGATTTTAGATATGAAGAACGGTTTCAGGAATTGGGTATATGCAGTTTAAGGAAAAGAAATAGGGGTGACATGATAGCAGTGTTCCAATCTCTGAGGGGCTGCCACAAAGAAGAGGGGCTGAATCTATTCTCCAAAGCACCTGAGGGCAAGGCAGGAAGCAATGGATGGAAAATAATCAAGGAGAGAAACAATCTAGAACTAAGGAGAAATTTCCTGACCAAATCAGTGGAACAACTTGTCTCCAGAAATTGTGAACGCTCCGATACTGGAAGTTTTTAAGAAGAGATTGGACAACCATTTGTCTGAAATGGTATAGGGCAGTGATGGCGAACCTTTTTGTTGTGGTGTGCCAAAAGCACATGCGTGCCAGTACCCACAATGCAATGCCCCCCCCGTGCATGTGCATGCAACACCCCCCCATCCTCTTATCTGCACTGTGCATGTGCGCACCTCCCAGCTGATTTTCAGCCTGTTTGAGGCCATTTTTGGCCTCCCTGAAGCTTGAGGGAAGCCTCTGCAGCCTTGGGAAGCTGAAAATGGGCCTTCCGGAAATACTGGAAGCACGTGCATGTGCAGTGCAGGTAAGTTTGGCTGGGGCTTGCATGCCCTCTCAAATGGCTCTGCGTGCCACCTGTGGCATGCGTGCCATAGGTTCGCCATCACAGGTATAGGGCTTCCTGCCTGAGCAGGAGGTTGGACTTAGAAGACCTCCATACTTCCAACTCTGTTATTCTGTAAGTATGCAAGTATGCAGGAATCTTGCTGCTCTCTCTTGCTGCTTTTTCTTGCAGGAAAAACTTTTGCAAAAATTCTGCTAAATTATTTGATCACTCATCTGGAACTCGGTCTCTTGGCAGAGTTACAATGTGGCTTCTGCAAAGGTATTGGGACTATTAACATAATTTTTGCCATGCACCAGCTTCATGAGAAATGTCAGGAGCAGAATCATGTTGATCTCATGAAAATCTTTGATATTGTTAATCAACAAGACCTGTGGAGGATCATGTCAAAATTTGGCTTAAATACATTCACATGATACACCAGTTCCATGATGGCTGTTGGTCAGAATGCTAGACAGTGAGGAATCCTCTAAGGCAGGGGTGTCAAACTCATGTCATCACAGCGGTGTCATGTGATGTATCGGGACTTCTTTCCCCTTCGCTAAACCGGGTGTGGGCATGGCCAGCACATGACTCAGCCAGCCCACAGGCCGGGAGTTTGACAGCCCTGCTCTGAGGCATTTTCAGGCATTAATATTGTCAAACAGAGTTGTGTGTTCTCACCCATACTGTTCAACATGACATTTAATGCTATGTTGAATGATGCCTTCCAAGATATTGATGCTGGAGTCAGCCTCAAGTACAGAGTAAATGGGAAGGTCCACGGTGTCCTTACTGTTTAGGAATGTTGAGCAATCAGCTCAGTAACAAAACTGATGGGCTACAAAGCTGTGATACTTACTGTTCTTCTGTAGGTATGTGAAACGTGAAACATGGACATAGGCATGCTAGGCAGCTCAAACTATTTCCATATGATGTCTCTGCAGGATATTAGGTATCAGATGGCTGAATATGTTATTTAGACCATGTCTAGCATCAGAATAACAACAGAATAACAGAGTTGGAAGTGACTTTGGAGGTCTTCTAGTCTAGTCCAACCTCCTGCTCAGGCAGGAAGTGCTATACCATTTCAGACAAATGGTTGTCCAATCACTTCTTTAAAACTTCCAGTGCTGAAGCATTCACAACTGAAGGCAAGTTGTTCCACTGATTAATTGTTCTTTCTGGAAATTTCTCCTTAGTTCTAGGTTGGATATCTCCTTGATTAGTTTCCATCCATTGCTTCTTGTCCTGCTTTCAGGTGCTTTGGAGAATAGATTGACCTGAGACCACAGACCTGATGGGCAGGTCATGTCATTCATATACCAGACAAGCGCATACCCAACAATTTCTTTTTGGGGAACTCCCGGCTAGAAGATGTTCATATAGAGGCAGAAGAGATGTTACAAAGACACAATAAAGGCCTTGCTGAATTTGCTTGATACACCCATGATCACTTGGGAAGTGGTGGCACAAAACCGCCCTACCAGGTGTGGCCTCATCCACAAGGCCTGTCAAGAAAGGCACACTGCTGAAGCTGAAGATAATCATGAGCTACATAAGATAAGAGATACTAGCACAAAACTATACAAGGACTGACAACATATACAAGAATATTCTGAGCCTGAATTGTCCTGATGCATCATCACTGGACTCACCACATCTAGTTTTAACATTAAAAAAAGCCACATAATATCTTCAACAATGATAGACAAACAATTTTTTTAAATTCATATTTTATATCCCGCCCTTCTCCGGAGACTCAGGGCGGCTTACAATTTTTGGGATACAACCCAATGGCCAGCAATAGCCTTCCTTCCATTGTATATGCCTGCTTATTACTAAGCGGCATTTTTACGAAGTCAGCTTATTGCCCCCAACAATCTTGGGTCCTCAGTTTACCTACCCTGAGAGGATGGAAGGCTGAGTCAACCTTGAGCCTGGTGGGATTCGAGCCTGCAATAATTACAGGCAGCTGGAACTAAGTGCTAAGCTATTAACAGCCTGTACCACCAAGGCCCCTGATTGCACAGGTGAGAATGTCACTTCTAAGCATGACTCACTGGCTCCATTTACCTTCCATAAATTTTAATCTCAATCTGAATATACTAGAACCACCTACACTTGAAGCTATGCTTACAAAGACATCCACCATTTTGTTATAACCTTCCCCTTAATAGACCTGCCTAGCAGCTATGTGTTCTTTAAAGTGATGCTGCCATGTAACTTCAATTTATGCTTTTGTATCTCCTCTCACGCACAGCCATTTATAGCTAGGTAATAAATCTATGTAAGAGCATGACCTTTGATCCTCTTTCGTGCTATACTCTTCAACTATCAGAAGCTTTTAAATTGCATATCCAGACTTTCAAATGATCTTGCCATTGTTCCGTTCACCTGCCATCATGTGCTGAGTCATACTGTTATCTGACAACACGGGAAGGAAGAACTCTGAGATATCAGATGCAATCCAGCCAGTCTCTGGCTGCTTGTAAGCTTCCATCTCTGCTCTGCCTTCAGATGGGTAGCAACAAGAGTGGGGAGGTGGAAAACTAATGAGATTAATCCTTGGAATTCATTATGCAAAATCTGGCATCTGTCCAAACTCTCTTCTAGGAGCGGTCAATGCTTTTCTTTAATAGCATTAAGCAAAATTACAAATCACAACGTTAGCTAATCAATCTCAATAGGTTCCTCTACATCCATTAAAACAAAACAGAAAACCCCTCCATCTACAAGTGCTTGTTACTGAATGGGTTTTTGTTTTTTGTTTTTGTTTTTTTTAAAAAAAATACCTTAGCATCTTCAGCAGTAATTGCTGGAGAAGATGCTAATGATTTTAATCTGTCCTAACATTCTAATATGGGCAGGCATAAAGGTAGATGGGGAAAATTGTTGGGGAAAGCAGAATAAAAGGAAATAGGAAAGGAATAAGGCATTACAAATCAAAAGCCTTGGTGGCTCAGGCTGTTAAATGCCTACATTTAAGTTCCAGCTGTCTGCAATTACTGCAGGCTCGAATCCCACCAGGCTCAAGGTTGACTCAGCCTTCCATCCTCTCGGGGTAGGTAAATTGAGGACCCAAGATTGTTGGGGGCAATAAGCTGACTTTGTAAAAATGCCGCTTAGTAATAAGCAGGCATATACAATGGAATGAAGGCTATTGCTGAGCACACTGGGTTGTATCCCAAAAATTGTAAGCCGCCCTGAGTCTTCGGAGAAGGGCAGCATATAAAGGTAATTTTTAAAAAAAGTGAGCAGAAATAAGGGACTGAAAAATCAAATACATTTCTTTCCCTGATTAACTTGATTAAAATGGATGTTTGAGCACTGATTCAGTAGCTTATTATCAGTTTCATCTGGACCCTCCACCTGATGTTTGACATGCTGTATTATTTGTCGAATGACTGACGCAGAAATATAGGCTAAGAAAAAGCCATTCAGAATAATCAGCTTTATCTCTCTCCCTCCAAACAAGCACTTGAACAGATAGTCCTCGACTTATGATGACAGTTGAGCCCAATATGTCTTGTTAAGTGAAATATTTGTTAAATGAGTGTTGTCCTGTTTTTACAACCTTTCTTGTCACAGTTGTTGTTAAGTCAATCACTGGCAGTTGATAAATGAGTAACCTGATTGTTAAGTGAATCTGGCTTCCCCATTGAGTCTGCTTGTAAAAAGGTTGCAAAAGGTGATCACCTGACCTTGAGACCCAGCAACGGTCATAAGTATGAACCAGCGGCCAAGCTTGTAAATTTTGATCACATGATCATGGGACTGCTACAAAGGTCACAACTGTGAAAAATGGTCATAAGTCACTTTTTTCCAGTGCCATTGTAACTTTGAACGGTCACTAAATGAAGTGTTGTAAGTTGAGGACTACCTGTGCAACACCATCTGCAATTCCTTCATGCAGCTGCATTGTTCCCCAGGATCACACTGTTGGGAATGGGGCAGGCAATCATACTGCAATGGTGATGGGCAGAATAAGATACGGTGGAAGACATGGCAGGTTGACAATGATTCCTCATTACAATTTTCAGGGCTCTGCCACAATTATTGGGCTGTCCGTTGCGTAGTCTTCAGCTGTTGGGCTGAGTGCCAGGACAGGTTGCAATAAGGCCTCTCTCCTCCAAGACCTGGTTCTGGATCAGTGGACCAACTTGGATTATATAGCCAAGACTTGGCTGGACATGGGGAAAAGGCATCTCTCTAGAAATGTGCCTACCTAGATTTTGATTTTGGCATAGCTACAACCCTAGGACAGAGACATGGAATGGTTATAGACAGGGGTGGGCTTCAAAAATTTTAGCAAAGGGCTCTCTGCCTGGTGTCTGGGTGGGCGTGGCCATGGTGGGCATGGTCTAGTCACACTCCTGCACCATGGCAGGGGACGGGCTTTTGCCCTCCCCGGGCTCCAGAGGCTTTCCTTGAGCCTCCAGGAGGGTGAAAACGGCCTCCCTGGGCTCTGGAGCCAGAAATGGGCCCATTTCTGGCCATCCCAAACTTCTGGGAGACCCGTTTTTCACCCTCCCCAAGCCTCCACGTGTGCTGTGCATTGCCTGCATCCAAAACGGGCTGCATGGGGACTCTTGGGAGGGGTGGGGCAGGGTGAGCAGGGACAGCCAGGAGTGGGATTTGGGGGTTCTCTGAACTGCACAGAATCTTAACTAGGTGCTGTCCCGAACCCCTGTGAACCCCCAGCAGGCCACCCCTGGTCATTGACAACCAAGAGATTGTGGTGGCTCTCAAAGGAACTCTTTGACAAGTAACCAGATGTAAGACTGTACTTCAGCTCTAGGGGTCAGATGGGTTTGCTGCTATTATGCCAAAGTCATTTCTGCTTGGCAGCTTCCCTGTCAGGGCTCCTTTACTCTGTGGTAAACTGGACCTTGAGATTCACAGACTTTTAGTACTGAGAGACTTCAAGCTGTCTTCTTTGAATATAGAGTCAAAGATAGAACTGGACTTCATGAACGTGACCCAGATAATTGAGAGTCCAACACACAACAGAGGTCATGTGTTAGATTTGGGCTTTGCCTCAGAACAGTAGAAAGGTGATCTGAGTGTAAGAGATGTCAACATCAATTCCTGGGCATGGTTGAATTGCTTTTGTTAGTCTTGGTGATTTCTGCAACTGCTCTCCATCACAGGAAGGTATGATATGTGTTTGATCAGTCTGCTTCATGTCCTGGATACACCCTATGAGTTTCAAAGGGAATAGTTAAATAGTTAAATAGTTTTCATTAAAGGATAATGAAAATTCCACCAAATGTTCCCTATGTGACAACTACTCTCATCGTGGCTGCTTGGGATTACCCAAGCAAATGACTCAATTCCTAGAATCATTCAACCAAGCATTTCAGTATTTCTGCCCATCATGCAGACCCAAACTGGACAAATATATTGCCCTGTTTGAAAGAGTTGATACCATAGAAACACAAATAACATTCCTTGACACCATAGTAGCATCCCTGGACACTTTAAAAGAAATATTAACTAACCTTGAAAAAAAAGACACAACACAAAAAACTGAACATCCAATAGCTACAAACCACATCTCTACCCAACAACCGCAACCCAATCCACAAAAAAACACAAATCCAACAAATAATGATATCCCAATCCTTGTCAAAGAAGCTGTCGAGCGTGAACGGAAGCATCCAAACGCCATCTTATTTGGTCTAGAGGACAACAGTGACAATGATGACATCACAATTGTCCACAACATCACCAGTGACTATCAAGCATCAACCATCTCCCCTGATGAAATACTTGACATTTCCCACATCGGCCCAGAGTTCGAAAACAGTGATGACTCGGTGGCCCCATGCTTCTGCAGGGTCATTTGCAAAAATGAATCAAGCAAACGTAAATTCATTTGCACTATAAATTCACTCACCAAGAGCAGCACCAACCATAAGAACCTTTGTTCTTGCCCTGACCTAACCTTACAGAAACATGTATGATCCTGTGAACTATGCACTGAGCTCAAAAGACTCCATGAACAAGGAAATACTAACCTATACATTGACTACCGCACAGAATGTATCAAAAGCAAGACCTTCAACTTACATACCAATAACCATCACCCCCAACATCCAACATTAGGCATGCATGCCCCTTACTTCCTCCAGACCCACTACTACTTATCTAAAATGCAAACTACTCAACGCAAGAAGCCTCACAAACAAAATACATGAATTCCTCATCTTATTAGGCACGGCCACATTCGACATTATATTCGTCTGTGAGACATGGTTAAATGCATCTTTTTCAGACTCCATTACCACAGTCAGCGAATATTATGTTTATCGGTCAGATCGCGAAATCTGTAGAGGAGGTAGAATTGCTAACTTCTACAAAAAATCCCTAAATCTAGAAAAGATTCAAATTACACAGGAACTTGCTCTTCCAGAGACCATCGTCTGTGAACTGTCCTCAAATACCACAATCCACTTCTTACTATGCTACAGAGCCCCTGATTATGACATAGTTCATGCAAACAAGCTAACTTCACTGCTAACGTGGGCTGCCTCTTGCCCTCACCTTCTTATTTTCCTTGGTAACCTCAACCTACCTACCTCTTATAAATTGCACCTAAATGAATGTACATCTAAACCCATACATGCAACCCTGTACAATACTGTTACTACACTGGGACTGGATCAATTAGTAACTAACAACACTAGACTCAATAACTGCCTCGACCTTATCTTCTGCAACAGCTCAAACTCAATATATGGCCTACAAATACAAGAACCCTTTTCAAACTGTGACCACAGTATGATCGTCTTTTGTCTCAATTTACGCCCTCACAAAGAGGATCATAATGATGGATCCCGAAAATACAACTTCAAAAAAGCCAACTATGATCTCATAGATACTGACCTATCATCTCTTGTTTGGCACATTCTGTTTTCTAGCTGTAATACTACAGAAGACCATTATTATGCATTCTTGTTTGAACTTGAAAGAGTGATTAAATTATATGTACCATTAGTAACCCCCCAAAACATAAAAAACAAATTACTCATAACAATAAGGAAACTTCAATAAAAAAAAGATCGCTATGGCATAAAAACAAAACTAGCTATGTAGCAAACTTTAAAAACCAATACAACACCCTATGCCAACAGATAAAGGCAGAATGCACAAATTACCACTGCAAGCAAGAGGAAAACCACCTACGTACAAAATCCAGCCGTGCCTTCTATAATTTTGTTAATGCCAAACTTAAAGACTCAAGAACCATCCCACCCCTAAAAGGACCAAATGGGAAAGACGACAACGATGAAGCTGTTAAGGCCAATCTCTTCAACACATTCTTCAGTTCAGTCTTTGTAAACAGCAATGGTTCATGCCCCACATTTCCTAGTTGTACTACAACTAACTGTAATGACCTACTACATATTGATTTTACAGAAGATAACATAGAAAAGGCAGTACGTAACCTAAAACCATCCCTATCTATTGGCCCCGATGGATTATGTGCATACTTTTTAAAAAAGCTCTCCTCTGCCATAGCGGAACCCCTAAGCATTATACATGAGATATCATTCAGAACCAGCTCCTTACTAAACCTATGGTCCTTAGCTACGGTCATCCCTATCTTCAAAAATGATGACCCCAGCCTGGTTAAAAACTACAGACCAATCTCACTGTGTTGTGTCATGTGCAAAGTCATGGAGTCAATCATTAACCAATTCATCACTCTCCACTTAGAGTCAAACAACCTACTCTCCAAAAAACAATTTGGTTTCAGGAAAAAATTGTCCTGCAATCTTCAACTCCCACACTGCAAAAACATATGGACTATTCTACATCACCAGGGTAAAGCTATAGATGCAATTTACATAGACTTCTGCAAAGCCTTTGATTCAGTGGTACATGACAAACTACTGTTAAAACTAAACTCTTATGGCATTTCTGGATCCCTTCATAAGTGGATTACTATGTTCCTGTCAAACAGGCAACAAATAGTAAAAATAGGGAGCGCTATATCCAACCCTGCTCCAGTTAACAGCAGTGTCCCCCAAGGCAGTGTTCTAGGACCCACACTCTTTATACTCTATATAAAAGACCTTTGCGATCACCTTATAAGCAACTGAGTCCTCTTTGCGGATGACGTAAAACTATTCAACACCACCGACAATGCTACTATCCTTCAAAGCAACCTTGATTATGTGTCTGAATGGTCAACATCTGGCAACTCCAAATCTCAACCAACAAATGCTCTGTCCTACACATTGGTAAAAAAAATCAGTACACCAAATAAAAAATAGGCAGATATGACCTCGTTGATGATCCTCACTCTGTCAAGGACCTTGGAGTTCTCATATCAAATGACCTAAGTGCCAGAGCTCACTGTAACAGCATTGCCAAAAAGGCATTAAGAGGTGTAAATCTAATCTTACGAAGCTTCTCCTCTGGAAATATCAAATTGCTAACTAGAGCATACAAAACTTTTGCCAGACCAATACTAGAATACAGCTCATCAGTCTGGAATCCGCACTGCATATCGGACATTAATACAATTGAGCGAGTCCAGAGGTATTTCACAAGAAGAGTACTACACTCCTCTGCTCTCAACAGAATACCCTATATCACCAGGCTTGAGATTTTGGGCTTGGACAACCTTGAACTACGCCGCCTATGGTTAGACTTAAGTGTAGCACAAAAAATTACCTGCTACAATGTCCTATCAGTCAATGACTACTTCAGCTTCAATCACAACAATATAAGAGCACACAACAGCTACAAACACAATGTAAACCGCTTCAAACTCAATTGCAGAAAGTATAACTTCAGCAACAGAGTGGTCAATGCCTGGAATGCACCACCTGACTCTGTTGTTACATCCTCAAACCCCCACTCCTTTAACCTCAAACTATCCACTATTGACCCACCCCATTCCTAAGAGGTCTGTAAGGAGCATGCATAAGTGCACCATTGTGCCTACCATCCCTGTCCTATTGTCCCCATTTATTCGTTCCTATTTCCTGTATTCTTACTCATGTTTATACTTATACCTATTATCCTGTAAGCGATTGACAAATCAAATAAATAAAAAATAAAATAAAAAATTGGGATTGTCTCTAAGATTGTGATGCACAGCCCAAATGAGACCTTAGTTGTCATGGCAGCTTTGAATTGCCTCATGACTGAGTGGCTTCTTCCACTTTCATTTTGAGAACCTTGGTCTAAGGAACTGCAAGATAAGTTCAAAAGCATCTTTGTGCCCTGAAATCTAAAGTCCTCCACAGCTCAGTTGCTGTATGCAACAGTATAAGCTGCCTAAGGTCTTGTGAGTAGGAGACACATACACACCACATTTTGTAAAACCAATGAATAAATGGGAAAGAGAGTTGTAATATAAGTAAGTACCTTCCCATGCCAAATGAGTAAGGTTATGGGTAGAATAAAAGATTGGTTAAAACATTCTTACAATCCATATTGGGATTCCAATATGATTATTCATGCTAAAAAAACACCCTGTGATAGAGGGCAAGCAATGTAATCATTTCATCTGCATGTTTAATCTTAATAGACAACCTGTGACCCATTGGGTCATCTTTTCAGAGATATTTCCTTAACTAAACAGAGAAACAGAATGACCGTGAGCAGGTAAAAAACCAACAACAACAACAAAAAGTGGTGGCAACAGGATCAACTTCCTGCTGACTTCCCCAAGGATGTTGCTTATGGGAATCTGGCAGGGAGCACTGGAAATAACTCCTTGGCTGGCCTACAGAACCTGCTAGTCACTTTGCTGGGGGGAGTGGGAACAAAGTGAGCCATAGATCATGAGGAAAACTGCATCACACTTCCCATCCCAATGTATACCCAAGGGAGGAAAAGGGCTCACCCATTGACTTATGGTGCTCTTCCCCAGCCAGCCCAATCTCACCAGCAGACATCCAGGTCTTTCCAGTGTCTTTCCTTCACCACCTAAAAACATTAAGAAAATTTCAAATTTTGTTCTCAGTTTCAAAGCAGTCAGTTGCTGCTTACCCTTTGGGTCTTTCTATTCAGTCAATTGGGACCAGAGGGAGACAGAAAAGATGGTTGGGATATGCCCCTTTCTATTCCATTGTGTTATGCTATCTATGGGTTCCTGAGAACTGCAATTGGAAGATGTGATGGTGCTGACATGGCCAGAACTCTACCAAATTTCAATCCATGGTCCCAGATTTTGGAAGCATTCTTTAAATTAGCCCATTTGAGGTACATTGATTCAAGCATTGTTGCCCTACGTTGCACCATTTCACCCAATTGAAGGTTACAAACAGAAAAACACTGAATTTTAGTAGTATATAGATTTGTAACTTCCATGTAGGCAATGATTTAGAATTACCACATAAAACCTAGCCTACAGCACAGATGAAAATCTAGCTTTAGAATCTCTGCTTTGTATTTTAATCCCAAGAGAGTCGTGGGTTTGAGGGGGGGGGAACGACTATCAATCCATCAAATTCTCTTCAGTACAAAGTAGTTCCACAAACAACAAATGGATTACTAAGTAATTTCTGAGGCCAGGCTGCTCCAGTGATTACCTGACCCATGAGAATGGATCAGTAACCACTAAATCCTGAAACAAAGAAAAACGAGAACACATTCTGTTTGTGAGAGGGGATAAAATTAAATTAATTCTTCCTGGCCAATGCATTTCTCTCTGCAATGCATCTTGCAGACTGACAAAACCTCCAACATTTCTTTCTGTCCCTGATTGTTTGAATAAGAATCTTTAGAAATTATCAGTTAGATTGGAAAGAATAAAAACAAAAGCCTTGGCATTCTTATTTAAAATGACTTTTTGCATTTTCCCTCCAAGGAACACACTACAGTGTATAGAATTCTCTCCCCACTCTGCATTTTTATTCATATACCTCATTTTTACTTCTATATGCAGCCTTTGGTTATGATACCCTACCCTGGCACCCACTTTTTGCAACTGCCATGACCAATTCTTAAAATTCAAAATGATTTCAATCATTCGAAACAAAAAAGGAACCTTGTCTTCAAGAAAGACTTAAGAGAAAGATGAAAAATACAGTGAAATGTATTGAACAGAAGCACAGCAGGGGCTCCCTCTTATACTACCGATTTTAACATTGCCGAATTGCTAAAAAGGATAAAGGCACCTGTGACTCTAGCACTGGAATTTATAAATGAGACACACCAGCAAAGCTGCTTCCAGAAGCCTCAATACATTGTTAGGCTGTTCTGATATCAGCTCTAATTTTCATGAATACTGAATTTTTCCATCCCTCCTTCCCTCTTTCCTGTTCCCTCACTATCCTAGCAATGTTACAGGAACAGAACAAAAGTAGAGGGAGCTGATGGCTATCTCTGGCTAGGAGGCATCCTTGAAAGAAAATCCATGATAAATAGGGCAGTGTATGCTTAATAAAAGTGTTCTATTAAGAAGTGAGGATATCAGCTCCTCAGACAGTAGTCCTATATAATCTGTTTCTCATAGAATCAGTTAAAATACATTTCAGGCCTTTCAAATGCACAGTTTATCTCAGCCCCAGTTCTATAACAATCAGTTGTTCAATTTTCCTATCTCTTCCCTTGCCTAAAATCCATTCAAACACTGATAAATATGCATGATGCCTCATTAATATTCATGTATGTTATATACAGGAGTGGAATCTGACGTCAGACTCCATTCATTGGTCCAGCCACTGGCGGGAATAATAAAGCATCGTCAGTGGCTGAAATGTTGGACAGCACTGGCTATAAAACCGGCGCCTATTGCAGCTTGCCACTTTTTGTTCCTGAACCTTAAATAAAGAGTTTGCCTGCTATCTACGGTCCTGCCTCTTACTTCAGCACGCCCATATTACACTGGTGATGAAGGTTGGATATCTGGACCGAGATGCCCTATGCACGGTTACCCATGTGCTCGTTGCTTCCCGTCTTGACTACTGCAATGCTCTCTATATGGGGCTGCCCTTGCGGACTATACAGAGGCTTCAACTGGTACAAAATGCGGCCACGCAGGTTGTGATGGAAGTGTCCTGATACTCCCATATTACACCCCTCCTACACGATCTGCATTGGTTGCCAGTTGCCCTCCGTGTAAGATTCAAGGTGCTGGTGTTGACCTATAAAGCCCAACATGGCTTGGGTCCGGGGTACTTGTAGGAGCGTCTTCTGCCACCATTGAGCTCCAATCGCCCTGTGCGGTCCCACTGACAGGGCCTCCTTGGGCTGCCATTGGCCAGACAATGTTGGTTGGCGGCCTCCAGGATGGGGCCTTCTCTGTGGGAGCTCCCACCCTGTGGAACCAGCTACCCCTGGGGTTACGGTTGGCCCCTGACCTGCGTTCCTTCTGCTGTGATCTAAAGACTTGGCTGTTTTTGCAGGCTGGCCTGGATTGAGGGGCATTGGGGTTTTTAATTGGGCATTTTGATGTGGGATCTTATTGTTTATTTGGATTGGGTTTAATACTTTTTTACTATTTGTATGCTACACTTTTTATGTGAGCCGCCCCAAGTCCTTTGGGAGATGGGGCAGCATATAAATCCAAGTAAATGAAATGAAATGATACTGAAGGAGAACAAAGGACCTCATGGCACCGTGGGCATCTTCACCTAACCATTGGAACCAACTGCTTCCAGCACACCCAGCTATCACGATGGCCCATCGACCAATGTCCATTCCCTTTGACCCAACGAAGGAGAAATGGTCATTCTACATGGGAAGATTCAAATTGCATCTGGAGGTAAATGGACTGCAAACAGCCCCAGATGCAAAGAAGAAGGCTCTCTTCCTCACTTACTGTGACTCTGAATTATATGAATTAGCTGAAGCCCTTGTCACAGATGAGTTGGAAATATCTCCTGGGACAAACTGCAATGGGCCTTGAAGGGACATTTTGATCCTACCCCTTCATAGCTGGCAAACCAGCACGACTTCTATATATGAAGCCAATGAGAAGGGGAGAGCATAAACGACTTTGTGGCCATCCTAAGGAGACTTTCTAAGAACTGTAAATTCAACAATGCTGAAGATATGATCCGCAACTGGCTAGTCCTAGGATTATGGGATCTAACCCTTCAGAAAAGGCTGCTGGCAAGAGAAGAAATCTTGTTCAAAGATGCCCTGGAAGAAGCCCGAGCCACCGAAACCTCCAACAGCTCTGCAGCCCGGATAAAAGGAAATGGGACGGTGCACGCAACCCAAGCTGAGTGGAGGTCATTCCAAGACACATCTGGATCAGAGAGCAGCAAAGACGACGAGGAAGATGTTCACCATGTAAGGCCCAGCAAGCTGGGACCACCCCAAGGAGCCAAGCCATGAGGAGGCTGTGGAGGAAATCATCCCCAGTCTACCTGCTGCTTCAAAGAAATGATTTGCAGAATATGCAAGTGGAAAGGCCACATAGCAGAGATTTGTGGGGCCAGCCAGCCAACAAACTGACAGACTAGAAAGGTCTATTCACCCCCCAGGCAATACAACCAACAAAGGAGTGGAGAAAAGCACCAGGGCAGGACATTCAAAAAGGAAGATGGTGCCTGGGAAGAAGAAACCCATTACACCATCGTGAGATATGCCCAGGCGCAGGTGAAGCAAACAGATGCCTACGAAACAAACAAGATCATGACCAAAGTAAAGATCGACGGAATCCTCTGCCAAATAGAGATGGATTCAGGTTCTTACAGATCCATGATCTACTGGGCAGCCCTGAAGAAGATCAACCCCAGCATAACCTGGAATCAACTGCAGCCACAAAGAATTATCCTCAGGGACTACCAAGGCTGCAGAAGCCCGGTGCTAGGAAAGAAAACCTGCAACATTGAATATGGGGATTTCCAAGGACTATTGCCTGTAACAGTTGTGGACTGGGACTTCCCGAGCTTCTTAGGAAGAAATGGTTCACACCCCTGCAAATCAGCCTCACAGGGATCCATACAACAGCAACTGCTCAGCCAACCAGAGGAGATGACCTGGACACCCTAGAAAGGGAATTCAGTGACAAATTGGGCAAGTATAAGGGGACCACAATAACATTCAATCTAGATCCCCATATAGCCCCTGTCAGACTGAAGTCACGCAGAGTCCCGTTTGCTCTGTGGCCCAAGGTGGAAAAGCAGCTAGACAAGCTGGTTGCACAGGGAGTCCTCGAGCCAGTTGACCATGCGAGGTGGGAGACACCTATAGTGATCCTGGTCAAGCCAGATGGGTTAGTCAGGATCTATGTGGACTACAAAAGTACTTTGAATCTTGCACTACAGCAAAGCACATATCTGGTGCCGGTAGTTCAGCACCTTTTGCATTCTGTGGGCTGTGGGAAATTTTTTGCTAAATTTGACTTAGCCCAGGTATATCAGCAGTTGCCTGTGGCCAAAGCAACCATGGAAGCTCAGACTATTGTGATACATCAGGGTGCATTTAAATGCAACAGGCTCCAATTCGGAGTCAGCGTAGCCCCCAGTCTATTCCAGAGCATTATGGAAAGACTACTGCACAATATCCCAGGGGTCGTCCCATACTTCAATGACGTAATAATTTCTGCTGAAAATCGGACACAACTAATGCAGAGAGTGAGGGTTGTGTTGGAGTGTTTCCAAGAGGCAGGGCTCAAATTAAAGAAAAACAAATGCCACATTGCTGTTCCCCAAGTGGAGCTCCTGGGGTTCCTAATAGATGGGTCTGGCATCCAGCCTACAAGTGGCAAGCTGAGAGCCATTAAAGAAGCCCCAAAGCTGCAAAATAAAACAGAGCTGCAAACATTCTTGGGTCTATTTAATTTTCATAATATATTTCTGCCACAGAAAGCAACAATAGCAGAACCGCTCCACAGACTGGTTGATAAAAAAACCAATCTGGACATGCCTCCCCCCCCACGAAGAATCAGCATTTAACAAAATTAAGAACATTTTGACATCTGAGACTGTACTCATCCAGTATAGTGAAACATTACCATTGTCCTTAACCTATGATGTGTCCCCTTATGGCATCGCCACAGTATTGAGCCACAAGCTACCTAACGGGAGGGAAGCCGCCATTGCGTACTACTCCAAAACCTTATCAAAAGGAGAAACTACAGTCAGATCGATAAGGAAGCCCTAGCCGCCATAGCCAGAGTTAAATGCTTCCACGAGTACCTCTACAGCAAACCTTTTGAACTGATAACTGACCACAAGCCACTACTTGGCATCCTCACGGGGGACAGACCTACACCCAACATCCTGTCACCAAGAATGCTAAGATGGATGGATTTCCTGGCAGTGTACAGTTACAAGCTTCGCCACAAGCCCGGAAAAGAAATAACACACGCAGACACCCTCAGCAGATGCCTCCTGCCTGACCTCATCGAAGACCCAGCACCTTCCACTTCCGTGTTGCTCATCGAGAATCTTGAACCTGGCCTACTAACGTCAGCAGAAATCGTGAGACTCACAGCTAAAGACAGAACCTTGGTGCGGGTTTTGAATTGGGTGTGGAGGGGATGTCTGGAATCTACAGAGGGAGACAAATTTGCACTGTTTAAAAATAGACAAACGGAATTATCAGCATTGAAGGGGTGTTTGTTGTGGGGGGGAGGGTGATTATACCCCAACAGCTAAGGGAAAGAATATTGGGATTGCTTCATGAGGGTCATCCGGGCATAGTGCAGATGAAAGCTCTAGCAAGGAGTTACATATGGTGGCCAGGACTGGACAAGGAAATTGAAACCTGGATTGCCACATGCCCACCCTGCCAAGAATCCCGACCAGCCCCTCCTGCAGCACCCCCACTGAAGTGGGGAAAGCCCTCAGCCCCCTGGGCAACTTTGCAGGGTCATGCCAAGGGCAAACCTTCCTGCTAATGGTAGATGCCTATTCTAAATGGTTAGAAGTAGTACTAATGAAGTCTACTGCAACAGAGGCCACCATAAGAGCCCTAAGAAAACTATTCACCATCCATGGCCTACCCGATGTGCTAGTGTCTGATAACAGGCCATACAAACACCATTGTCATATATTGAACAATTTAGTAAAACAGAAATTAAATAGAACTATTTCCTTGGCGGGAGCATGGGGGGAGGGTCATCAATTAAATGAAGACAGCAGTCCTGACCGTGCAGTCAAAGACCTTCCTCTTGTTACGTGTGAGAGTGTGGGTTCATGCAGCACATTAAGGCAAAGTACAGTCTGGTTGGTTTGGGCTTAGTAAATCTAGCCACTATTACCTGTAGATCATGATTTACCATTTTTATGTGGTATAAACTCAGCTAATAGTGAATTGTTTTGCAGATTTTAAAAAAATGGAACATAGCTTAATATATTGTGAGACGATGAACCTGGTTTCAAAGATATTTGAATACTATTCCTGAAACTACACTTTCCACTCACCAATCAGCCTTGGCAAAAGATTTCATTTGTAGCAAAAGTTGCAAATCTTCTAATGTTGTAGAATATTCTAGACTATGCATTACTAGATATAACACCATTCTGCTGCAAATCAGTGCTAAAGCAACTTTATTGTATAAGCTCTTGTGTTTTGGATTCTTGATCTTCAGCTTCACATATTATTTTTCAGACTACTGTTTCTATCTTTTTTCTGTGCACCAAACTGTGAAACCTGTTTCTCACCTACTGTCTGTTATCTTAGCTCATCCAACCATTTATCTGATGTCTTTCTCTGCAACAGCAACCTGGCTTAACTTTTGAGCTTAGCAACCTTAGAATAGAATTCTTTATTGGCCAAGTGTGGTTGGACACACTTTATACCCTCAGTATACATAAAAGAAAAGATACATTCATCAAGAATCATAAGGTACAACACTTAATGATAGTCATAGGGTATAATAAGCAATCAAATCATACTAGGAAACAGTCAATATAAATTGTAAGGATACAAGCGACAAAGTTACAGTCATACAGTCACAAGTGAGACAGATAAGAAGTGATGTGAAAATTAATAGTAATAGTAGTGCAGACTTTGTAAATAGTTGGACAGTGTTATGGGAATTTTTTGTTTAGCAGAGTGATGGCTTTTGGGAAAAAACTGTTCTTGTGTCTAGTTGTTCTGGTGTGCAGTGCTCTATAGCATCGTATTGAGGGAAGGAGTTGAAACAGTTTATGTACGGGATGTGAGGGGTCTGTAAATATTTTCACAGCCCTCTTTTTGACTCTTGCAGTATACAGGTTTGAGGGATTCCAATCTTCATTTATGGCCCAAAGAAAATAAGGTGTATGTTTGTTTGTTTGTGTGTGTGCATGTGATGTGATAAATTAGGAATAGACATGTTTTATTGTTGCTCCTATTTTTTTTTAACAGAGTGAGCTGTATTTTTGCAGGTTTGTTAAAATGTAGTTGGCCAAGATATTCAATCTCCCCAATTTTGATGATATATTACTTGCCTCTGAGTGAGGATCTCTGCTACGGGGTGAGTAAGTCTCAGCTATGTTACAATGCTATTCTATGGTCACCAAAGTTAGAATTGAGAGTCTTCATTTCAGTTGGGATTATATGAATAACTACTTAGGGGTCTGGCTGGCTTTATACTCATCTTCCTTCAAGAAGGTGTCTTCTAAGCAATTTTAGTAGATGAAACTATACGTAATTAGCATGGGAATATTACTTGGATAGATATATGATGTAATTAGGATGACAAAAGTGAATTTTTGGATGGTGTAGATGACTATACCAAAAGATATTGAGGAAAAATAAATGACTATACTCAAAGGTACTGAGGAAAAATGACTCTGGAATTAATTTTAAGCAGAGTTCGTGAACTGATGACAAATGTAATATTGCTGAGCCACCTGAAAACAGGGTCCACAGCACTATGAAATTCAACATACTGTATAAATAGGTGCATATGAGAAAAATTGCTAAGATACAATGCAATCATATTCAACATCAAGGGAAAAAAGGAAATTTCTCCAAACAAGCAGACTAATAAAAAGGATGTTGGAAGAGACAGTTTAAAAAAAAATCCCCAATGCTTAGAGGTTTTTGCAGCTAGAATATATACTATAAATCACAGCATGAACCATCAAGTCACAAAATGTTAGTCGTTTCTGTTCCTCAGACTCCATTCTTGAGATAAGGATCGGATATCTATCCATCCCCTGATGAGAAGAGCTAAAATTCTAGACTTTGTCAGTAAATGAAAACTGTCAAATAGGGAATCACTGGATATAACATTCTTAAAATAACTTAAAGGGAAATTTTAGTTCTAATCATTTTTCATATTATTGTTAACATCAGCTTTTGCAACACAAACCTTAAAAGTAATCAGGGTAAAGGTATTTTAACCTGATTGGGTAGACAGTTTCAAGAATTATATATATAAATGGAAACAGAAGGAGTGCAGGAAAATTTGCAGCTTCCAAACTAAAGACTTGCCATGCCCTTCCGTTTGCTGAGAAACTTTTTGCATGATGGTTGTCCAATCTGCAGCTCTTCCTCTTGTCTGTACACTTCAGTTGCAATGAATCATTTAGTAGTACTTATGCATTTCATCACAGCTTTCTTTTACGAATGCTCATTTGAAAATAAAATGGCAAAGAATCTACCCTTTCAAACAGGGAAAGGCACTGCTCTAGTTTCCCAGTCTCCTCCTCCTCTAATCTCAAATTAATTCCACTGTTCAGCTGCATTTAAGCAAAACCTGTTGCCATGGCCACGCCAGGGGCTTCTAGATACACCGAATGAGGCAATCAGTTAAAACGAATATCCAGCGAACTCATGCTTGCAGTAGGTTACATCCGAGGTTCATTCACTTGTTATACCTAATGGACTGGATTGCCTATGAATTGGAAATGTAAATTTTGTCTCTTTCAGTAGCTAGCGTTGAAAGCAGGCAAGAAAGTCAGAGGGAATGTCATATTAAATTATTAACTACCGCAACCAGTGTAAAGAACTTAGGAAGCTGCAAAACATGACAGCTGGCTATGCCTTGGGCAAGCAAATGGCTGAAATCATAAGCTTGACCACCTAGAGTAATTCTTCAAAAGGTGCCTATAATTTGCAGCGCTAGCATATGGTCCATTAGCATTAATTCTTAGGTTTAATTCCAGTAAAGCAACCTTCAGTAGCCAGAAATAGTTTAATTTCAAAGTTTTAGTAGTTTTTACCTAAAACACTCTATGGTTTCATTCAAATATTAGCATTATAATAATTTATGTAAATTTATTGACCACCCAAATATCATTTTTTGAAAGTAGTTAACATGGTAAGATACAGATAGTCCTCGACTTACAGCCACAATTGAGCCCAAAATTTCTGTTGTTAAGTGAGACATTTGTTAAGTGACTTTTGCCCCATTTTATGACCTTGTTTGCCACAGTTGTTAAGTGAATCACTGCAGATGATAAGCTAGTAACACAGTTGTTAGTTCCCATTGGTTTTGCTTCTCAAAAGGCTGCAAGAGGTGATCACATGACCCCAGGATACTGCAATCATCATAAGTATGAACCAGTTGCCCAGCCTCTGAATTTGGATCATATGATCATGGGGATGCTACAAAGGTCATAAGCGTGGAAAACAGTCAAAAGTCACATTTCCAGTGCTGTTGTAACTTTGAATGGTCACTAAATGAACTCTTGTAGATCAAGGACTATCTGTACAATGGTATATGGTATATAAAAATATCTGAGTAGACCTGGGAAACCACCAGGGCATCAAGTGAGCCAAGGACATCATCACCAAGAAAATCTCAGATAACGGCAAACCACATTCATAATGTTATCCAAAAACAATGGGGATGTTTTATGATGTCTTTAGGAGTCAAGCCCAATTTAAGGGTATCTTGATCTTTGGGCAGTATCTGGTCCAACATGTCTGGGCTCAAAGTAATGATATGGTGATATTTAGATGGGAAACTTGCATGCTATTTTGGTATTATAGACTAGATATCCTGTAATGTTCTCACAGATCCATGTATCTGAAGTTATTGTGAGTTGAGCTTGACTAAAAAAGAGATGGGATCATTTTATGAATGTATACAAAAACATAACAAAAATAATAGTGCATACACATGCACACACACACACACATACAGACATTTAATATTGTTGATTATATATTATGGATATTTACTGTTGATTGTCATTGTAAACCACCATGAGTTTATAGCTAATGAGGCAGCATATAGACCAGTGTTGGTGAACCTTTTTGGCACTGAGTGCCAAAATGGGAGCGTGCGTGCATGCAGGGGAGCACCGGAAACTGGAAGAGCAGCTCCCCGGCGCGCATGCGTGGGAGCACCAGGAAGCTGTGCTTCCAGTTTCCGGCATGTGCATGTGTACTGGCCATCTGGTCTTCCTATTTCTGGCACGCATGCACACATGAAGACCAGCTGGCTGGTGTGCATGTTCATCCCAGAAACCAGGAGCTTAGCTTCCCAGTGCGCGCATGTGTACTGGGAGCTGCTCTTCTGATTTCCAGTGCTCCCGCATTCCTGGCATGCATGTGCATGCAAAGACCAGCTGGCCGGAGCACATGCATGTGCTGGAACCCAGAAGGGCAACAGGTGATGGCTGGCGTGCCTGGAGAGATGGCTCTGCATGCCACTTCTGGCACACGTGCCACAGGTTCACCATCACGGATATAGACAGAATTAATGAACAAATAAATTACATATGTGCACAGTATTTGTATTAATGAGTATTTAATGTTTTAAGAATGAGACTAGGTGATCAGGTATTTCTCCTTCTTTTCCAGCAGGGCTGTGGGAAATGAGAAAATTTCACTTTTGTACTGAGCTCCCTTCAAAGTTATGCAGATGGGGATCAGTGGAAGAAAAGAAAGTGGAAGTCAAGTATAATACTTTTCTTCTGAGCTACTTTCAGATTTTTTATGTAGGATTTTGCATGTTTCTGTCTGTATTTTCCTTCTAGTCATAAGTGAAAGTATTTTATATACCCTCTCCAAATGTTATATATTATGGCAAAAGCTTATTGCTTCTATGTTTAAGCTATTTGTATTGTCAGTTATTTGATTGTTTTAGTCTTGCTCTGTGAGCTTTAGTTGAAGCACAGCTATCAAACTTAGATAGGAGATGTACTTATTTCAATATATACACCACAGTAGA
This sequence comes from Naja naja, assembly GCA_009733165.1. Lineage (NCBI taxonomy): Eukaryota > Metazoa > Chordata > Lepidosauria > Squamata > Elapidae > Naja > Naja naja. Next base: position 50,865,189 of record CM019150.1, on the reverse strand, counting down.
CTAGAATATAGAACATGCTTTACATTGGAGAAACAGCCACTTTCTTGTGGAGCAACTCCTAGTGCCTCTTACCTGTTGATTTCTTACAAACAAACAGTGGGTTGAGTTTTATTCCATATAGCACTTATATTTTAATTGGTAACTATTCATCTAACACACAAGTTTAAATAATATCTTAATGTTAGAAAACCCCAAGTCTGTATTCTTTGTAACTTTAAATATACTGAAAGATTTAGGGCCTCTAATTTGTTTATATGTTTGTTAAAGCAAAATCTATGTTAGCTTACTCCTCTAGTACATAGTTGTATACTACTGTTTTACATCACTTTGATTTTAGTTGTTGTTTAAGCAAGGTATGAGTTGTCCATCCACTGAACCACTGCCTAACTCACCAAAATAATCAATAGAAGTATTAATTCTCATATTTATATCCTGGGATGATGATGATGATGATGATGATGATGATGATGATGATGATGATGATACCTAATATCAACTACCAAAGTTCCTTGGTGGTTCACTGTTAAAAACATGCACACTTGGAAAGCTCAGAAGCATGCTGTTGTGATATTATGCACTAGAGATTGGTGTCTTTTTTCTACTGGCATCCACTTGTCCTCTTACCTTTACTGGACTGCAGGGGATGGGCCAGTGATTCCAGTGGGGCTGGCATTTTCAGATCTGCTTTTTGGGATTGGGAGATCATTAAGGGGCAAAGCCTGGTGCCTTAAGCTTAACAATGTCCAAAATGTAAGTTCCAGCCATGGGGCGATAGGAAGCTCTAGGGGCAGAAATGGATTGTTAGGAGCTGCATATGCTAGACAGGCTTTCTACCATTATATACCATCATATTTATTAGTCATAGAGTTTACTCTCTTGAACAGTTCCATTGTTCATCCAAACCGATAACTAGTGTAAAACTTTGTGGAAATGAGTTTCGTACCCTGATTATGCATTGCTTCATTTTGCTTGGTATGCTCTATGATAATTCACTGGGTGATACAAATCTAATATTTGGAGAAGAAAAATATTCACATTCATCTTCTCTACCAGATTCTTGGATACATTATATGTATTTTATACATTATATGTATTTTATCCCCCTTTTTAGCATTGTTCATTAATCTATTGCCTCTATTTCCCTTTTCCGCCCAACTTTTCTGTTGTGAATTATGTGCCAATAGTTCAATGCCTCTCTTTTTCCTTCTGACACTTCCTTTTCTCTTTCAAAACCCTCCTGCCTATCCGTTCTTCCTCCTTATCTGCTATCATGGATGATTGCTCTTAGCAAAGGTCTGACTTATTGCAGATGGCATTTAAAATTAGAATGTATTTACAATTTAAATATAGGACCTCTGGTTGCCCACCCCTACTTAAAAGCAATAAGAAATGAAAATACAACTTTTTCCTCCTTAATCAAAACAAGAGGTCTAAAGCAGCATTCTTAACCCTGATACAAAGAATGACCTGACAAGCTTTTTTTTCCTGTGAAAATGAAAGCAAGAACACAAAGGGATGTGCCCACTGTCTCTGTTATACACAAGACATCTGTGTCTAGTTGTTGCCATGCCATCTTTCCTATGTGCTGCTCTATAGCCCCAGGTTCAGAAAACATTGTGTTAAAGATGTTCACTGCAAAGTGATTTGACAGCTTGCCTAGGCTAAATAATTTATGGATATTCCTGCAAAGAATGTATTTTCTTACACAAATAGGAATGCCATGCAATCAAAAGAAGGGAAGCCATCAGAGCTTATATTGTCTGCACTTCCAATATCAATACGGATCCTTGTGTTTGTGACTATAAATAACCTTGAGAGCTTGATTTAAGCCAAAAAGCTGAAGTTAACTTTTCTTTCTTTCCTGTTCTCTTACAAGACTGGTATACTATTGTCTAATTCTTCCAGTCTACATGTATGCTTGAGGAAGACAAAGGATTTCATCTGCTATTTGCACATGACCACTCACTGAATCTGATGCCCATCGTTTTAAAGTTCTATCTATTCAGGAACCTCTATGCATGTATTTCTAATGCATATGGACCTCAAGTAGGCAAGTTATACTCCTATTTTTCTGAATCCTTTCATCAGAGTCTACACTCTTGGGGTGGTCACATGTGTTTAGACTTTTGTGCAGATGGGCTCCCTTTTTGCACCCAACGAAGAGTGGGGGCCAATGTTCCTACCTATCACATACATTCACATGTACATTTATGTTTGGGTATATATGTGATTATGAAGTCTATTTACACAGACATACATTCTATGTTAGCAACTACAACAGAAAATGCAGAAGAACATAACCAACTCTGATGGCAGGACTTTAATACTAAGATGAAAAATAGGACTCCAAGTTGAAGAGGCCAAAATATAATTTAGTGTCTATAGGCAAGATTGTGAAATCTATTTTTTTTCTTTCAATTCACTCACTAATAAAACTAATCCTTGAATACTTGAATTAATTTAGCATTCACATTTGTTTACTCCACTGAGATTGATGGAAAATTATAAAGCAGAATTCTACAAAAGAAATATAATGAATAGACCATCAATTTATCTCCACTAATGTATCTGAAAAGTGGCTCCTTTTTAAATAAAGGTGAATGATTTTGTGTAGTGTCACAGATCTGGTGTTAAGGCTTGACTAAAAGATGACACTAATGTAAAATATATTTTATTCATGCGATATACTATACATAGAATTTATTATCTGTTTCTTTTCTTACCACCAAGCAGAGGATGCTGTTGCTGGGATCCTTGTAGGCAAACTTGCCTTTGATACTGCCTGGCTGAAAAATATCACCAGCTCTGCTATTGTGCTGCCAAATCTCCAACAGCTGATTGATGGCACTTCAATCCAATGCTATGTGCCACAACTGACCAGTGGCTATTCTACCACCAGCTCTCTAATCAGCCTTATTATCAATTCTGGTTCCTGGCTTTCCACTGAGCATACCTTCTTCTTAAATAATCTTGGAAACCACCCTGGACACTTTAGATGTTGTGATCTTCCACTGCAATTATGAAGCTCTACAACACCTGCAAATGGTATCTGCTTGATCACTTTGTGATCCAGAGTTGGATCCAATTTAAATCAGTAGATGGTATTTTTATTTAAAAGGTAGAGGTTGAAGATAGTGGGAGGTCAAAGTTGATTGCCTAATGCAAAGATTGAGGATCTACTGATCACTAATTCTTGATAATGCAGAGGTTTATGTGCATATATTTTGCCCACAAAGAAACATGTTCTATCCATGCAAGGAGAACACACACGATAAAACAGAATTCTTACTGTTCCTCTTCATGCTAAGAGTGTTAGTTGGGAATTATTTTAGCCTTGAAACTATTAATAAATTAATAATTAGATAGATATCCAAATGCCACAAAGTTTGAAACCTATGTTATGTACAAAATTCAAATCTCCCCAAAGAGAATCTCTTCCCGTCCTCTCTTCTCTCTCTCTCCTTGCAGTTTTAGCTAATCATTTGAAGAGGTCATTACTCCGAATACATTCACTTCATTCATCTCTACTATTTGATTTTCCTACCTTGTCCATCCAAATGTTAGAGGAGACAAAAAAATAAATAAATAACATACTGTCATTATGACCTTGGAAAAAAGAGAAACTTGACATGCATTTGCTAAACGGTTTTACTTGTCTTTCCTCATGCTAAAGAAACTGAGTGCAAACAGAAGTAAAGGGTTTCACATTTTAATCTCATTAGTATCATAGCTTCTTAACCTCAATATGCGACTTAATGATACTATTAATGACTGACATTTTTAAGAAAGTTTCACTAATTGTGTTCAATGTTAATTGGATTCTAGAACAACTATCAAATAAATTGGATGGGTTTGGATCCCCCTCCCCTATTCATTATATAAAACATTTGCAAAATGGAACTGTTTTACTTGCCTCAATTTTATATTGGTCAAGTAATTGATTGCTAATTGTTGTTGTTTTTCATCATCTACCACTATTACTGTAAAGGGCAAGATCCATACATGTGTCCAAATCTAGTGACATGGTCAAAGCCAGGTTTGCATAGAAATGATCAAAACTGAATCTTCAATTATGTGCTAATGTAAGTGCATCTACCATAGATTTCAGCCCCATCATTCTGATTTATATTGGTTGAGGATCTACCCCAGAATAAAAGTGATGATCTGTCTTGTTCTTAATGGCCTTATTTAATAATCTGGGGAAAATGAACTTTCCTTTTGACAGGCAGCACAATTGTCATCTCTGCATAAAGAGGCTCCCTGCATATAACAGTCCACAAATTATAGCTATGCTGAGTGTTTTTATCAGTAACAGTTCTACCCTAGCAATTTATGTTTGGCCAGGCAAAACCCATTTGGAATGGTGAAGCACTCTGACTCTCTGATAAGTTGCATTTGGATCTTCAGATGCTTCACATTATAAACAAAGAGAATGAATTATGTATAGTAAATAGGAACTCTGTTGGGCTTTGGATTGAAAATACATTCTTCAAAGTGCCTGTGTCTTTGAAAACTTTGCATACCATATATCACTGGTGTCTATTTTTTTTCTTCTACATCAGGATGCAAAAACAAAATGTGTCTTTTTTGTTTTCAAATGGGTGGAGCTAAAGTGTTTGATTCCCTTGCATTTTGAGGTTTGGGGGTTTAAAGACCAAAATGGTTGTCTTAAACTTTGCAGATACTTAAATGCTAATTTCAACCTTTATAATCCCTCAATGCTTTCCCAAATGGGCCCTGACCCTAATACTTTTTTTAAAAAAACTACACAAAGCCTAGTGCAGACAGCTTCCCAGGTAATACAAGTAATGTACTCCTGCTCTACGTAGTGAGAAAGAAGTAAGTGCTGGCAATAAGATATATTGATTTAGATACAGGTATCTTTCTTATTGGTTCTTTGCATGGTAATGGGTCATATATAATGCTTTCCCTGTGCCAAACCACTGATTTGTGAATATACAGGGCTTAATTAATTTAATTATGCTAATCACAATATTGTAGCTCCTGCAGTACAAGATAAAAAGAACTGTAGGCATAAAGGATCAACTTCTTCCAATAAGAAGGAACTGCTAAGCTGGCAAATTTTAGGGTGGCCATGTAGTCAAAGTTGCTGAGCTGTCCAGCTGTCAGCCTGGGTTCAAGACCTGAATGCCAAGCAATAAGGTGAGCTCCCATTCCTTGCCCCAGCCAACCTAGCAGTTTGAAAGCAATGAAAATGCAAATGCAAGTAGATAAATAGGTACCATTTTGGTGGGAAGGAAACAGTATTCCATGCATCTTGTTTTATAGTCATGCTATCCACATGACTACAGAAATATTTTTGGACAATGCTGGCTCCCTCGGCGAAGAAATGGAGATGAGCACCGCTCCCTATAATTGGATATGACTGGACAGGGGAAAACTTTTTTTATTTGTATGGTTACAAAACAAACAAAAAAAGGAAAGATACCCAAAGATAGGGTAAAAGAAGACATACATTTATATTAATTTAGAGCCCAAATTAAAAGCATTTTGTACACCTGATTATTCATTAGAACAGGGGCTTTCAACTGGGAGTGCGAGATGATATTCCATTATTTATTTTTTAAGAGGTGTAAGTATATATCAGAAGCATTCTAAGAGTGCAGGGTATAGAAAAGGTTGGGAATCCCGGCATTAGAAAGATGGATAAGATCTTTTTGTTAAATCTTCTGCTATGACCATTGGAAGAGACCAGAATATTTAGCATAGGTTGAAAGACTAGGACATTTATTTATTTATTTATTTTGTCAATCACTTACAAGGATAAACATAGTTGTGAATACATGAAATGAATACACATAAGAAAAATAAAAGAAACAATAGGACAGGGATGGTAGGCATGTTGGTGCACTTATGCACGCCCCCTACAGATCTCTTAGGAAAGGGGTGAGGTCAATAGTAAATCTAAGGTTAAAGTTTTTGGAGTTTGGGGAAGAAACCACAGAATCAGGTAGAGTATTCCAGACATTGACCACTCTGTTACTGAAGTTGTATTTCCTGCAATCAAGTTTGGTGCAGTTAACTTTGAGTTTGTATCTATTGTGTGCACTTGTATTGTCATGGTTGAAGCTGAAGTATTCATTGACCGGAAGGACATTGCAATGTATGGTTTTATATACTATACTTAGATCAGACCAAAGGCAGCGTAGTTCTAGGTTTTCTAGGTCTAGAATTTCAAGTCTGGTGGCATAAGGTACTCTGCAACGAGTAGAGGAGTGTAGAACTCTGCTTGTGAAATATTTCTGGACTTTCCCAACTGTGTTAATATCAGATACGTGATGAGGGTTCCAGACTGATGAGCTGTATTCGAGTATTGGTCTAGCAAATGTTTTGTATGCCCTAGTTAGTAGTGTGGTATTACCAGAGAAAAAGCTACGTAGGATTAGGTTAACAACTCTTAATGCCTTTTTGGCTATGTAGTTACAGTGGGCTCTAGCACTTAGATCATTAATGATGAGTATTCCAAGGTCCTTGACGGAGTTTGGATCATCAACAAGGTCTTGACTATTCAGTTTGTATTTTATTTTCTGATTTTTTTTGCCAATATGTAAGACAGAGCATTTATTTGTTGAAATTTGAAGTTGACATTGAAGTTGACATCAAGCATGGTTATGCAGAGAAGCTCTGTGCCCTTTGATGCTAACTTGTAGTTACACATACATTCAAGAAAAATTTTGAGGAAATTTGAACCCAGATGTCATATCACTCCAGCAGGGTGTACCAAGATAGCAGCCATGGAAGGTAGTGCTTAATGACCAGAGGGGAGAGGATGAATAGCTGCATCCAAAAGTGGCTAATAGGTTTGGAAAGATTCCAGCCTCTCACCATGGCCATTATCAAAATACCAATAATCATGCTTACAGCAAGATTTCTGGTGGGAGAAAATGAAAAACATTACTTCAATATCCTAGCAGTTAACTATGAACTTCACATCAATATCCTGGGGATGAGGTGAAGCCAGATAATGTATCCTTCAGAGAGAAGGTAAGAGTAAGAAATGATGCCGATGCACAGGGAGCCAAATGATTAACTAAAGATTCCTTATTTCTATTTAAATCTGTTTGCAGTAACAAAATGATGTAGTTTAACTCTCTGTAAAAGTGACTGCAGAGATGATAAGCAAGAAATGTTATGTTTATTGCACTGTATACCTAAAAGCAAAAAGTGAAGTCCTAAAGAAAACCTTAACAGTTCTTTCCTCGCAAATTGCTAAGTTTCCCTCCTCCCTCCTCCCCCCAGCTGCTTATCTGAAGTGTCAGCTTTAGAATGTTAATCACTTTTCTGCCACTCACAGAAAAACCTTTACTCTAACAAAAGGGAGAAAAGATGAGAACATCCTTTCTACTCTCTCTAGCTCTCAAGCTCCACCGCCTGGTTTTGCACTACAATGGTACTCCATCCAAAGCTGCCTTTTCCAGCACAAGTTTGGCTCTTTTTGTTAAGTTTGCATGAATAGTCAGACGCGGAGTGCTTCAGTGAAGAGTTTATTAGTGACTACAGCTCATAACAGACCCAATTTGGCTGGTCTGCGCTGCTACTTATAGCCAGCAGCCACAGTTGCCAGCCAATCAGAGTGCAGGGTTTTCCCGCACTTTTAAACCAATCATTTCTGACATTTTACAAGAACAGTTCAAACTTAACCAATGACATTCAAACCTGCATACATAACACCCCTCCCACTAGGTTCAGTCCATACTCAAACCCCAACCTATCTAATGTATTCTTTTAAATAGGTGGGGCTCTTACGTGTACGTTGAGACCTTCATGGTTCAGAAGTTTTAACATTCTCACCCAGTGAGAGGGAAATGTGTCTGTTGACATTTCCCTAGTTGGACTTCCTGTGAAAGAAGACCCCGTTTGATTGTTAGACTCTGGTCTCTCCTCCCAACCCATCTCCAGCCCAATGTCAGCACCCAAGTCAGGTAGTGATGTGCAATCTTCCACTTGTAAGGATGGATTTTGGCATTGTGACAGGTTTTGGGATGGTTCCTGTTGTAATGGCTCATTACACATGGGGTTGATTCTTGTTTGCTGATTATCCTCATGTTCCTCCCCCCCCCTAGAAAAAGCATTAGGTATGGGAACTAGAGAGATATGCTGAACACTAAGAAGTTTTTCAACTTTCTCAGTGATGTCCCCAGGACCCAATTGCTGAAGCTTTTCCTTGGTAAAATGTACCATTCGTTCAACCCGGCCGTTAGCTGAAGGGTGCCCAGGGGCTGTCAGGGCATGTCTGATACCCAGTTGTGCTAGATAGGAATCAAAAGGGTTGGATGTAAATTGAGGGCCATTGTCAGAGACAAGAACATCAGGTAACCCGTGGGTTACAAAAAGCTTTTTAAGCTGCTTGATGACAGCATCAGTTGTGGTGGATGCCATAGGGATTACCTCTAGCCATTTGGAATATGCATCTACTATAATAAGGAAGGTGTGCCCTCTGGTAGGGCCAGCGAAATCAATGTGAATCCTAGACCATGGGCCCCTAGGACATTCCCATTCCTGTTTGGGGGAGAGGTGGGGCAGGCCTGACTACCTGACAGTTGGGACAAGATGCAACCCAGTTTTCAACCATTTTGTCAGTACCTGGCCACCATACATAACTCCTGGCCAATCCCTTCATCCTTACAATACCAGGATGACCCTCATGTAGCATTTCCAAAACCTCCCTTTGCAGTTTTGCAGGAATAACCACCCTGTTACCCCACAAAATACATCCTCTTAATACAGATAATTCAGTTTGCCTGGATTTAAAAGGTTGGGCAAGGTGAGGTAGATCTTGAAGAGGCCAACCTTTCTTAATCCAGCCTATAATAGGAGCCATAAAGTGTCTTTGGCAGTCTCTCTGGCAATTTCAGCAGCATGAACTGGAAGCTTGGCAACAGTTTCTAGGAAGAAGGTGTGTGCCTCAGGTTCAAAGTCCTCCTTGTGACAAGGAAGTGGGCAATGACTCAAGGCATCAGCATGTCCAATGTCCTTGCCAGGCTTGTGGATAAGGTTGTATGAATGAGCAGCAAGAAATTCAGTCCACCTCAGCATTCTTGGTGACAGGATAGTGGGTGTAGGTTTGTCTCCTGCCACAATGCCTAACAAAGGTTTGTGATCTGTGACAATGGTAAATGTTCTCCCATACAGATATTCATGAAATTTCTTAACAGCTGCCACAATTGCCAATGCTTCCTTGTCCAATTGGCTGTAATTCCTCTCTGCCTTGGTCAAAGTGCGAGAGTAAAATGCAATAGGGGCTTCTCTCCCACTGGGAAGCCTGTGGCTCAAACCCACCCACCCCCACTCCAAAAGGGGATGCATCACAAGTCAGTACAACAGGCAAATTCTCAGAGAACTGTATGAGTACAGCATCAGACGTGATTAGTCTTTTAATACTGTTAAATGCTGATTGTTCTTTCCTGCCCCAGACCCAAACAGACTTTTTGTCAAGTAGTCTGTGTAATGGTTCTGCAATGGTTGCCTTCTGAGCTAGGAACATGTGATAAAAGTTAATAAGTCCAAGGAAGGCTTGCAAATCTGTTTTGCATTTTGGTTCTGGGGGCTTCTTTGATTGCTTGAACCTTGGCATCTGTAGGGTGGATGCCATGCTTGTCAATCATATAGCCCAAGAACTCAACCTTGTCAGTTCTAAGAGTGCATTTTTCTTCCTTGACTTTTAACCCCGCTTTCTTGAATCTGGTAAGGACTTCTCTGAGTCTCTCTTGTAATTGGGTGTCATTTTCAGCAGAGATTAACACATCATCAAAGTAAGGCACTACCCTGGCAGTCCTTGGAGCATCCTTTCCATAAGGCTTTGGAAGATGCCTGGTGCCACACTTACTCCAAACTGTAACCTTTTACATTTGAAGGCACCTCTATGAGTCACAATGGTTTGGGCCTCTGCAGTGGCATCATGAACTGTTAGTTGTTGATATGCCTGGGCCAGATCCAATTTGGCAAAGACTGTACCCCTGCCAAGTGAATGTAATAAATGATGCAGCACTGGAACTGGATATGCGCTCTGTTGAAGCGCATGGTTCAATGTCCCCTTATAGTCTCCACAGATTCTTACTGACCCATAAGTCTTGACTGGTGTGACTATGGGTGTCTCCCATCTGGAGTGGTCAGTGGGCTCTAAAACCCCTTGAGCTATTAATTTATCTAATTGTGCATCCATTTTTTCCTTTAATGCAAATGGGACCCTTCTGGACTTTTAATGAATTGGGGGCACCTTGGGATCTAGGTTGAAAGTGATAGGGGTCCCCATATACTTGCGCAATCCGTTGCTGAAGACCTCTGGAAACTCAGACTTCAAGGCCTCCTCCCATTCAGTGTTGCTCACGTGATTGATGCCAGTCACCTCGATGCCTAGTGGATTGAACCACTCAAGTCCCAGCAAGCTTGGGCGATCCTTGTCCACGATGGTCAGGGGCAAACGTTTGGTGTGGCCTTTGAACTTCACATTGAATTCTCTTGTTCCAACTACTGGAATCTTGTTCCCTTGGTAGTCTTTAAGAGTCAGTGCTTGCTTCTGGAAATGCTTCTTCTGAATGTTAGGGAGTAGTCTGTGAATAGTGTCCCAGGACACCATAGATAAATAGGAGCCTGAGTCCATTTCCATTTGGCAAGGCCTTCCTTCAATTAGTACCTTCACATGTACTTTTCTGCTTCTTAAGGGTGAAGAATGACCAATGGTGACTGTTTGATGAGTTTCATTCTTCCCATTTGCTTCTGTGTTATGCCCCATTTTCTCACTGAAGTTGTTAGGCTTGAATTCTTTGACAGGAGACTTTCTTCTGTGGGGTGGAGTTCTGGATGATTTGCAGACTCTTGCTAGGTGACCTCTTTTTTCACAACGGAGGCAGATGGTATCAAGAAACTTGCATTCAGTGCGGGGGTGGCTCCCCACACAACCTCTGCAGTAAAAGTCTTGCCTCTTTCTTCCCAGGTCTTTCTTTTTCCTCTCCATTCTGAGTCTATAAATTCCTTCCTCCACCTCACTACAGTCTGACTCAGAATCTATTTGCTCGCAATGAGTTGTTGTGGACTTTTCCACATCAGGATGGCTTGTGGCCTTGTTAATTTTCTTCATGGCTGCTGCTGAGGACCTGGCGGCCTCTGCTGAGGAGGCCTCTTCTATGGCTTCCTTCAACGTGATCTTAGGCTTTAATAATAATTTGCCCTGAAGCACCTTGTCTTTGAGGCCTAGAACAAATCGATTGTGCATGGCCTCTTCCAAGTTGTTAAATTCGCATGCACCCCCAATGTCTCTTAAACTTGCCACGAAGTCGTTAACGTTTTCGCTTTCCCCTTGATCCCGATGGTAAAACTCGTGTCTCTTAATGAGGCACGATACTTGTGGGGCGTAATGGGCTCTTAAAAGCTTTTCTAAATCAGGCCATTCCATTACCTTCATGTCTGCAGCTCCCGCCAATGCCTTCGCCATCTTGAAAACTGCTGGACCGCAGTGCGTGAGAAAGACCACCCTCTTCCGCTTCTTGGAAATGTCGGCGAGATCGTTTCCCTCCAAATACATTTGGAAACGATCTGCGTACAAGTCCCAGTCTTCTGCCGTCGGATCGAATGGGGCTGGGGGGTATTCAGCGCAGCCATCTCTCTCAGCTTGTTTTCCGCGTCGTCTTCTCTTCAGGGAGGATCCCACCTTCATCGCCAGTGTTAAGTTTGCATGAATAGTCAGACACGGAGTGCTTCAGTGAAGAGTTTATTAGTGACTACAGCTCATAACAGACCCGATTTGGCTCGTCTGCACTGCTACTTATAGCCAGCAGCCGCAGTTGCCAGCCAATCAGAGTGCAGGGTTTTCCCACACTTTTTAAACCAATCAATTCTGACATTTTACAAGAACAATTCAAACTTAACCAATGACATTCAAACCTGCATACATAACACTTTTCACCTCTGATGCTTCTTCTAAGTTTTCTCCTCATCTGCAGCAGGGATTCCAATTCCTTCCTTTTCCTCAACTTTGGATTGCCTAGGCTGCCTGTTGCTAAGGCCACTGCTTTCCTTCTCAATCTTGTCTGGTTGTCCCTCTCACATGTATCATCTCCTGAAGAACCTGAAAGAACACCACCACCTCTTTTACTATCACTTCCTCCTCCTCCTCCTCCTCTTTTCTGAAATATTTTGACATTCTTATATGCTAGTGTTGGAAGAAATGTCCATCTGGGTTCAGTTCCAAGTGGGGAGAAAGACACTGGAAACATGGAGGCTGTTTGGAAAAATGATTAATGGGCGACAGGATCATATGCATTGGAGCTCTTGGGCGAAGAAAAGGGCCAAGATGCTGAGAGTGCCTGGGTTTTTTCAAAGCCCTCTCTGGGCTTTGAACTTCCTGGGATGCAGGATGAGTATCCTGACTGGTTGCTGTCAGAGGTCATAACTAGCTTTGTAGGTTGCCTGTGTGCTAAGTTTGGTTGAAACATGGTGGGTGGTGCAATGAACGGCAATTAAATGGCTCTGCATGAAGGAGGTAGATATTTGTTATGTAGAATAGACTGGCCCAGGCCTTAATAGCCCATTAACAAAGTTGAGGGGGGACTGAGTTTCTGCCTCTCTGAGTTTCTATTTCTCTTTTAGGGGAAATGTTCTGCCTTTTTAGTATATCCTAAAATATTTCATTTTTCTAGGAGAGGGGTGGGTTTTAACTTCCAATACTAGCTTGCAGGTACTTCCAAAACCCTTAGAGGTTTTTGTCCTCTTAACCCTGACTGCCTGCTTATATCCTTGCATTTGGCCATGAGATTTCCTTCACACACAAACAAACAAAAAATCCCCCAAAAGCTCATTTGGCCACAGGGATCTTTAGACCACTTTTAAAAGGACATGTAGATGAGCACTGAGAGAAATTTACTGTCTGCTAAGAGCAGACCTGAGAATGGCTTGTGGAATCTTGTTAACTTCAAAGTTGCTCAGCTGCTTATTTCATAACCCTCCAAAGAATGAAATTATCTTTTCCTATTTCTTGGTTTAAATTTAATGGGAGGAGGATTCAGTTACAGCTGATGGGCCACCATCTAATTGCTATAGAACATGAACCTTATCTTATCTTCCTTCTTTACCATTGCTCAGGGAAGTATTACAAACTGGTTGCCTTGGAGACAAGGAAAGCACTGTTTGGGACCAAGAGGCGCTCTAACCCAAGACTTGCTTAAAGCCATCTTAGACATTATCCTCAGAAATAGACCCGAGTTTGTCACTAACAATCAGCAAAAAGCTCCAGAAAATATTGACATTTTGTCAAGTTCACATTTTTTTCATAAACAATTTGATGCAGTCACTCTTTACAAGAGTGCATGTTTAAAATATGGCTGAAAGATGTGAGAAAGAGAGATGAATCTCTACACAGGGAGATGTTGGAACTCAACTGCATTTGAAAATCAAAGTACCTCCTTTAGATGTCCAGGCACCCTATCTTTTGAGATATATAGACCAAGTTTACAATTATGTGGTGGGAAGAGAGATACATTTTGAAAAATCACAAAAGTATTTTCAACATTTCCCAAATGGCACCCCCATGCACACTGATTATCCACTGAGGTCTGGTAATGTATGGCTGTAGAAGTTGCACACTGTGAAACTGTGAAGATAAGTGCCTTTGAATTGTGGATTTGCAGGCAGTGGTTAACTATCATGGACTGAAAGAAGAACCAGTTTGTCAGCTCTAAACAAAATAAAAACTGACTGCACGCTTGAGACAATAATCAGCAAACAGAAACCTGAATGTTTTGGCATATAATGCAATCAGATGTTGAACTAGAAGAAGCTTCCATGTTTGGTGAAGTTGAGAGAAATCAAAAGAAGGCAGGGAATGGATAAGACAGATGGATGGGATTAAGATCAATGGAATGTCTTTGGAAGAGCTATGGATTGCCATTGTAGACAAGGAGAAGATGATAAACATTTAACCATAATTTAGCCAGGAGTCCAATTCCATGACATCTAGTTAAACCGTGTGGGGTGTATCTGAGTGAGAAACCATCCTGCTTTGATATGAGACTTTTATATTTTATGAATTCAAACTTGTAGAAACCAGAAAGACTGCCTGGTGACTGAGAGATAGTATTGTGAACGCGGGGATCATGGAATGAATTTTAATGAGACCAAAGCATATTAAATCCTTAGATGCAGAATTTCCCTCTGCTAGCCTCAGTTGAACAGCTTGAAAGGAAGGATGCACTTCTAATGCCAAGAAATGCACAGGAGGGGGTATTCTAGCAACTTCATAGACTATTATTTGCATTAATCAGAGTTGCACTTCTGTGGGAGAAAGTTATGTACTTCTTTTTAATCGGGTCTTGTATGCATGCCCAATGGAAGCAAAAACTATGATCTCAGAGCACTGGGCACCTTAGACTTAGACATGTTTGCCACTGGTTGAAACGTCTCTAAGGAAGTTTTCTGCTCACTACTTACTCTTATGCAAGTCAGCCCTTTCCAGCTGCAAAGGTGTATGCATTGGATACAACTGCTTGATAACCAGAGTAGAAAAGAGGAGCTGAGTAACTATAGGGGCACATTACCTCCCTTAGTTACTCTAGGTATCAGCTTGAATAGCAGTTTATATACAAAAGCAAGGACTCTAGAAGGAATATCCACATAAAGGGGTCCAAATGAGCTCCTGGTGCCTTTCTCCTCTCTCCTAGAATGAATGATCCAAAACAGTGATTCATTTCCTAGAATATAACTCCCACCATCCCAAATCAGCAAGGCCAGTGGTCAGTGATATACCAAAAACATCTGTGTCCAAGATTGCAAAGGGAAGGAAGCTCTTGATATTTTATATATCTTGATTTTTGTTCTTGTTTAGTTTACTCAACAATACGTTATACTCTGACTTTCTATAAAAAAGGCCCAAGGCTAACAATAAAACCCAATATAAAAAAAAACCCTCTGATCTACAAACAAGGAATCAATATCACAATAAAGTCACATAAAAAACAATAAAAATGGCAGTTAAAGTATAATTATATTAGAAACACAGATTTTTATTTTTAAAAAAATCAAAAGAAAGAGACCCAAGCTGCACTTTAAATTTAAAAAGTTTGGGCTGTCAGAAGAAAATGGTTTGCAAGCAAACTGAACAAACATTTCTTGGCATGGAGTCCAAATTCAGAAGGGGTAGGGAGAAAATTTGTGCAAAAGGAAGAAGAGTCCTTCCAGAGTCTTCATATCAAGGCAGAGAGTCACCAAAATATATTTCTAAACATGTATTCTGCATGTTTTCCCATAAAGTTTGAAAGTCATTGTTTCAATGATTTTCAATGACCCTGTTTATGAATTGTTAACTCCATACATAAAGCATATGTTTTTCCCCTTAGTTTTTTTTCTTGTAATTCCATCTATACATCCTTCTAGCCATCTTTCAAACAGTTCCCTTCTTAGTGAATCTAGAATATTTGCACATATGAATCATGCCACTTAAACAAATTGATAGCAGCAATTTCCAGGAAATATTTAGACTTCTGAAGATATGTATTTTCCCTTCCCTGTAATCCCAGCTCAAGGGAAGATTGCATCCACTGGCTGTCCACCCAATTGTTTCTTATAATGTGAATTTGTAACACCAACTCATAATACAAAGCAATAGGAAAACCAGCATATGACTGTGTTCTATTCGGATTATAGATCCCCAGAAGGCACATAATGAAGTCTTTATTGGCACAAAAAGCATGTAAAGGAGATCAGTAAAGCTTCTTTTATAAATGTATTCAGGAATACAGCCATAGTATATGATACAAACTGTAGTCACTAAAATAAGAATGCATGACAAGATTTAATATGTAGAGATTATTCCTCTTTTGAAAAAAATTCTGCTTAATCACCACCTGAATCATTAACTTTCGGATCTCCTCTGCCCTTGTACATTGACAAATATTTCTTCAAATTAAGAGTCAACACTGCTTCAACAAACGACTAGCAAGCGTTAGAGATAATATTACCAAATTATCCTTATATTCACAACATATCTCCTCTCAAACTCGAGATGTGCCAGCAGAACTTTGTGATATATATAGTCTTAATAGTTAATTCAAAGATAATATCACCGAGCAGGAATTCTTAGCACATTCCTGAGAAATGTAGAAAAACATTGCACTGTGCAGCAGCGAATTTAACATCATAACTATTGTAATATAAACTTCAGCAAGCATATAGTAGGAGGAAAAAAACCTTCAGCTACTTCTGCAGTTCCAAATCAATGGAAATTGCTTACCTGAATCTAAGCTGACAGTAGAGCACAATATCTATTATACTGGTAGTGGTAACCACCAATAGAAATTACAGCACTGGAGCTTCATGGCAAAAACTTTTGGAGCATTTTAAACCTTCAGCACGATAATTTCCTATCAAATAGGCACACACAAAGTCACATCAATTCTTGAAGTACAATTTCTGTATAGGTATAAAACAACATCTAGATTTTAATCAACCTTAGCAAATGTCTTAAGCATCTGATTTTTTAAAAATTTTATATGTTTCAATTGTTACACAGGTAGACCTTGACTTAAAACCATCCATTCAGCGATGGTTTGAAATTCCAATGGCACTGAAAAAAGGGGACTTATGATCAGTCCTCGCACTAATGACTGTCGTGACATTGCTAAAACACGTGATCCAAATTCAGACACTGGGCATGCAATTCTAATGGTTGCAGCATCCCAGAGTCATTTGAGAAGTCTTTTGCAACCTTCTCTGTCAGCTTCCGAAAAGTAAAGTCAATAGAGGAAGCTGGATTCACTTAATGACCACGTGATTCACTTAACATCTGTGGCAAAAAAAGATTGTAAAATTGGAAATTCTGGTACCAATTGTGGTCATAGGTTGAGTAGGTTGACCTGTAGCAATATTGATGAACTCCTCAGCAATCCCAAGAGTACAACTAAACAATAAAGTGATGTATACAGGTAATCCTCGACTTATGACCATAACTGAGTCCAGAATTTATATTGCTAAATGAGAAATTTGTTAAGTGAGTTTTGTCCCATTTTACGACTTTTCTTGCCACAGACGTTAAGTAAATCACTGCAGTTGTTAAATTAGCAACATGGTTGTTAAGTGAATCTGGCTTCCCCCTTGACGTTGCTTGTCAGAAGTTCGCAAAAGGTGGTCATGTGACCCCAGGACACTGCAGCCGTCATAAATATGAACCAGTTATCAAGCATCCAAATGCAAATCATGTGACCATGGGGATGCTGCAATGGTTATAAGTGTGAAAAATGGTCATAAGCAGAGGTGGTATTCAGCAGGTTCTGACCAGTTCTGGAGAACCGGAAGTGGAAATTTTGAGTAGTTCAGAGAACCGGCAAATACCTTCTCTGACTGGCCCTGCCCCCATCTATTCTCTGCCTCTCAAGTCCCAGCTGATTGGCTGAGTCTTCTTTTGTTGCCCTACACAGGAGAACAGAGCTGGAAAGCAGGTTAGTGGGGTGGGGAGAGAATGGAGATTTTGCAGTATCCTTCCCCTGCCACGCCTACCAAGCCACGCCTACCAGTCCACCAAGCCACGCCCACAGAACCGGTAGTAAAAAATGTTGAATCCCACCACTGGTCATAAGTCACTTTTTTCAGTGCTGTTGTAACTTCGAACAGTCACTAAATGCATTGTTATAAGTCCATCAACCTTGAAATCCAAAGCTGGGAATCACTATTTTGGGTAGTTCATTCTAGGGGAGAGGAGAGATCCATCAGAAGCTCATTTGGACCCCAGTATTCCACCCTGAGTCCTTGCTACTATTACTACTATAAGCTACCATTCAAGTTGATACCTATAGTATCTAAGGGAAGTAATGTTGCACTATACTTACTCAGGTCCTCTTTTCTACTGCTGGTTATCAAGCTAAATTAATACACCTTTGCAGCTGGTGGTTATAAGTCACTCTTTTCAGTGCTGTCACTAAATGAACTGTTGTAAGTTGAGGACTATCTGCACTCTGACAATAATGTGCACGTTGCCTGTTCCATCATAATGATGATCTTCCTTGCATTCTTCCTGTACCAGTGGTGGTATTCAAATAAAGTTGCCACCGGTTTGGTGGGCGTGGCTTGGTGGGTGCGCTTGGTGCACATGCACACACTTTTTTTTAAATTACATTTATATGCCGCCCTTCTCCGAAGACTCAGGGTGGCTTACAATTTTTGGGATACAACCTGTACACTTTGTGTGCACGCGCATGCCAAATGCGTACTTTGCGCAGGCACAGAGGCATTTGTGCAGGTGCAGAGGCGTTCTAACTTGCCTCCTGCAAGCCTGCATGATGCCGGTTGCTACAGCAGCTGACGCGCGGCGCTATTCTGGCCATAAAAGTGAGTAAGGGGGCCCGGGCGGGCAGGTGGGCCAAACACAGAGCAGCGGAGAGAATCAGTTCTCTCTCCGCTGCTCATCGCTGCTACTGGCTCTCCAGAACCGGGTAAAACCGGTCGAATACCACCAGTGTTCTATACCACTGCTAGACTATACCACTTGGTGACCCAGGCTGCTTGTTCTGTAGTTTTATAAAGGCAGAGACTGCAAGCTTAATATCTCCACAAGGATGTAAAACAGGTAAAGAAGTAGAAGAAGAGTGGAACAAAATAGGAAAAAAAGTGAAATTGTAGAACAAAAACAAAACAAAACAAAGCAGAACATGTAGGTTTTAGAAATTTTATTTGTACCAATCCCGATCAAGCAATTACTCCCATTCACACTGTATCTATAACTAAGGCAATCTACTGAAAGCTAAAGACTGGCCTTCCTTATATTTACATATGATATTCTATAAATCCTCAATTAGAAATGCTATATCCTTGAATTTTAAATAATCGTTAATAATTGGGACAATGCCATAGAACAATAAATGCCTTTTGAAGCTTGGAAATGAGGTGAAAGGCTACTTTTGAATTCATTGAATTATATACAGAAATATGATATGGGCTAAGACCAAAAATAAATGCTTTCTGTTACAGGAAACTTAATTTTAATACTAGAATAATTCCAGCAATCAGAAAGACCAGAATTTCAGAGTTGTACATTGCATAGTTAGAATTGTGCCTTCTTTTTCTCATAATAAAATATTTAATGGGACCCCACTGGTCATAGTTTCTTTGTATTTATATAATAAAATGCAAGACCTATATTGTCACTCTGCACAAGTTACTGCTGTGCGCTAAAATAGTACTTCATGCTAAAACTAATTTGTTGGGCATATCTGTTTGATAAAATATGGCCTACCTTGCTTAGAAATTGAATCTCATAACTTGGCTAGTTATAATTAATTTGAAATATGTGCAAAGGTGCTTTATAGATTGCAGAAAAGTTTATGCTGAAGTAAATACTATTAACGTTTATGTTCTTTCAGGATGAAACATTATGAGAAGTCTCTATCATGACACTTCCAGGTAGAATTTTGGAAATATATAATGGTAGTGATGCTAAGAGATAACTATTGCCCATTTTAATTCCTTCATAACTCAATGGTAAAATGTGAATACTATAGGTTCAAATGTTTGTAATTCGATCTCTGGCAAGTTTATGGGGTGTGGCAAGACTTGCTGTGAAATCCGGCAAGTGGTTGTTGTCAATAGGCTTACGTTAGATTGTTTTCTTCATTCCTAGCAAACAGATGCCAACTGTAAGCTCCACATGTTTCAACACTGGCTATGCTGGCTGAGTCTATTGGCATTTGTTTGATAAAATTGAGGTGGATGGATTCTGTAATCATGGATAAGTGCTGGAACCAGATTTAGCTTCTGATTGGGTTTTCCCATCCAATAAGAAATCTGTCCAGTAACATGATATAAAATATATTAAAATGGCTATTCCATCTACACTCTGTCTGAATTATTAATAAGATTCTATGTATACCTTTTATTCCAAAAATGTTTATATTTATACTACTGGCTATTAATGTTCTCATATTATCCTTTGTGTAATCCCTAAAGTCATCATGTGACACTGTCATGTTCGGGTCAGATACTGTATTATAATTAAAACAAATAAAGGAATTTTCATGCATTTCCTTGAGTCTCTTTCATAGAACTATAAGATCATGTGTTATATGAACATTCAGGCTATGTGTAAAGACCTTCAGCAAAAGACCTCACTTTACATGGCAGCCCATTCATATTTCATAATTCATACAGTAGGATTTTTTTCCCTTAAATCCTGTAAATTAAAACCATTGGTTCTGTTCTTGTCTACCTGAGCAGTACAGAATAAGTCCATTACCATAACCATTCAGATATCTGAAGGCTAATAACTTTGTTCCAAGGTATCACTGTCCTTTCTGAACTATCATACCCAAAACCAGACACAGTACTCTAAAGGTTTCCTGGCTAGAGCAAAATAGAATGCCTTTTTGTGAATTACAATCTATGTTTTTGCCAATGCACCTCAAGGTAGGGTTTTTTTTTTTTTGCTTAAGTTTTGGTTTGACAAGTAGACCTAGGTCCTTTTCATATGTACTGCTAGCACATCATGTCTCCCCTATCCTATACTACTGCCTTTCAAAAATGAACTGGTTAAATCATATAATTAAATTATATATATTATATACAGTAGAACCTCTGGTATGACCATAATTCGTTCCATAATTTTGGTGATTTCTTTGTCTTCTAATGTTTCATCTTCATGAATTTCTGGGTCAAGGGTCGTGTTTGATTGCCACCTGAGTATGTGTTCATGACCAGATTCAAAAATGTTGTGAATTTTTTGGTCAGAACCGATTTGATCATGGTCAGAAGTG
Source organism: Naja naja (assembly GCA_009733165.1). Taxonomy (NCBI): domain Eukaryota; kingdom Metazoa; phylum Chordata; class Lepidosauria; order Squamata; family Elapidae; genus Naja; species Naja naja. The sequence goes on along the minus strand of CM019150.1, from coordinate 50,844,442 downwards.
TTCGTGACCAGAGGTTCTACTGTGTATAAAACCCATTGCTCAGGTCCATCTAGCTTTTATATCTTCTTTTAGTTCTCTAAAGTATTATCCATGTTTCCAACTTGTGTCAAACTTACAAAAAAATCCCTTTAACTTCTTTAATTTGAAAAACTTGAGGCCCAGATTAGAGCCCCATGGCATGCCACACAATACTTCCCTCTAATGTGTAATGATGTGGTAACAAGCATGCTTTGGGAATGGTTACTGGCAACTGATAATGAACACTCCTAACAGTAGCATCATTCATTAAAGAGAATTCCATTTGAGACTTCATCAAGACTTTGCTTGTCTAGGTAATTCTTCAGACCTACTAAGTTACAATTATTTTCAGTGCCTCCACCTGTGAATATCACAGGTTGAAGGATAATTTACTTACTTTCTTCTAAGGTTCCAATCAGCTTTCCTTCTTTAACCAATTTCTCAGTGTTTGTGAGGATAACAGGCTCTCTTGTTCTTTTTCCCACCTGCTGACAAATGAAGTGGTTAGCAAAAAAGGACAACCATATGTTAGAACTCTGACTCTTAGTAGAATTCAGCAAAAGTCAGGATAACAGCAATCTCCCATAGTAGCAATAGCAAGCACTTAGACTTGTATATCACTTCTTAGTGCTTTACAGCCCTATCTAAGTGGTTTACAGAGACAGTGCCCCCAACAATCTGGCTCATTTACTGACCTTGGAAGAATGGAAGGCTGAATCAACCTTGAGCCACTCAGAATCGAACTGCTAGAGTGAGCAGTGAGTTAGCCTGCATTACTGCATTCTAACCACTGTGCCACCACAGCTCATAATCACCATCACGTTATTTTTGGGGAAAAAATAGTCATCTAAAACAGAAAGTCCTCATCTATACATTTGACTGACTAGGCAGTCTGTAGAAAACATCCAAAATATCATCACATTTGTTTCTCTTTTATGCTTATCCAGACATTTTCAACAGAATTTCCATGTTCCTATTCCTGAATTTCTGGACAAGTGCTGTGTCTGAATGTATTTTTCCCTTCTTCATATATAATGCTATACTCCCACCTTTTTAAACAAATATTTTCCTTCCATGTTATGTGCCATTCATGAGTATCATCCACCACACCACTGATTTCAAGCAATGCCTATCCCATCCTATTTGTTTTCCTGAATTAGGATCTATAGCTCTCCCTACTACTTATTTTCCCTACTTTGTGCATTGGCATAGAAACATTTGAAGTTTTGAGTGACAACTATAGCCTCTCTGTTGTAGCTTCTTGTTCCATCTGGCTTCCTGCTTACCCCTTTGTGTTCTTTTTTTCCTGGTCCTGATTTATATTCAGTTAAAAAAGAAAAAGGTGCACCTGCCATCAAACTCCTTTTTGCTTTCCTTAATCACTCATTCATCTGAGCATGCTCTCTGAAAACCAAGCTCCTTGTATATCTTCTTGAACTGCCTCAGGTAGGTCAGAAAGAGCCATTCTCTACTCATATACAATAGGCAATCAAACAGCAAAACTGGGGAAAGCCAGCAGTTTGCCGTTAATCAGCAAGCTCTCTCCCTCCTTGACTTTCCCAATTCCCTTGACACTTTTGTAATGTGAACTAAAAACATGCATTAATTAGAATTCTTGTGTTATAATCCTTCTTTGTTCTGAACATGCCTGTCATTTTTTTCATGAACTATTATAATAGGTATACACAAATAAAATATAAAAGATTTACAGTTATCAGGTATGAAAATTGTTAGATTTGCATGAAGAGTCAGACGCGGAGTGCTTCAGTGAAGAGTTTATTAGTGACTACAGCTCATAACAGACCCAATTTGGCTGGTCTGCGCTGCTACTTATAGCCAGCAGCCACAGTTGCCAGCCAATCAGAGTGCAGGGTTTTCCCGCACTTTTAAACCAATCATTTCTGACATTTTACAAGAACAGTTCAAACTTAACCAATGACATTCAAACCTGCATACATAACACCCCTCCCCACTAGGTTCAGTCCATACTCAAACCCCAACCTATCTAATGTATTCTTTTAAATAGGTGGGGCTCTTATGTGTACGTTGAGACCTTCGTGGTTCAGAAGTTTTAACATTCTCACCCAGTGAGAGGGGAAATGTGTCTGTTGACATTTCCCTAGTTGGACTTCCTGTGAAAGAAGACCCTGTTTGATTGTTAGACTCTGGTCTCTCCTCCCAACCCATCTCCAGCCCAATGTCAGCACCCAAGTCAGGTAATGATATGCAATCTTCCACTTGTAAGGATGGATTTTGGCATTGTGACAGGTTTTGGGATGGTTCCTGTCATAATGGCTCGTTATACATGGGGTTGATTCTTGCTTGCTGATTATCCTCATGCTCCTCCCCCTCCCGCCTAGAAAAAGCATTAGGTATGGGAACTAGAGAGGAACAATTGCAATGTTCCTGAGGTAACCTGGATCTAAGCTGATCAATGTGCCTGCTCCAGAGGACTCCATCCTCTGTTTGTACCCTGTAAGAACGATGGCCTGTGATTTGAGTTATTTCAGCAGGAATCCATGAAGGCTCACCCATAAGGTTCTTAGCATAAACAGAATCACCCACACTGAACGTGTGAACTTTGCTAGTGGAATCTAGTGGTGCGTTGGGTGCGTAAGTGGGATGAAGGCGGTCAAGGGAAGGCCTAAGTTTCCTACCCATCAACAACTCTGCTGGGGATAAGTTAGTTGATGGGTTAGGAGTGATATGCTGAACACTAAGAAGTTTTTCAACTTTCTCAGTGATGTCCCCAGGACCCAATTGCTGAAGCTTTTCCTTGGTAAAACGTACCATTCGTTCAACCCGCCGTTAGCGAAGGGTGCCCAGGGGCAGTAAGGGCATGTCTGATACCCAGTTGTGCTAGATAGGAATCAAAAGGGTTGGATGTAAATTGAGGGCCATTGTCAGAGACAAGAACATCAGGTAACCCGTGGGTTACAAAAGCTTTTAAGCTGCTTGATGACAGCATCAGTTGTGGTGGATGCCATAGGGATGACCTCTAGCCATTTGGAATATGCATCTACTATAATAAGGAAGGTGTGCCCTCTGGTAGGGCCAGCGAAATCAATCTGAATCATAGACCAGGGGCCCCTAGGACATTCCCATTCCTGTTTGGGGGCGAGAGGTGGGGCAGGCCTGACTACCTGACAGTTGGGACAAGATGCAACCCAGTTTTCAACCATTTTGTCAATACCTGGCCACCATACATACCTCCTGGCCAATCCCTTCATCCTTACAATACCAGGATGACCCTCATGTAGCATTTCCAAAACCTCCCTTTGCAGTGTTGCAGGAATAACCACCCTGTTACCCCATAAAATACATCCTCTTAATACAGATAATTCAGTTTGCCTGGATTTAAAAGGTTGGGCAAGGTGAGGTAGATCTTGAAGAGGCCAACCTTTCTTAATCCAGCCTATAATAGGAGCCAATGTCTTTGGCAGTCTCTCTGGCAATTTCAGCAGCGTGTACTGGAAGCTTGGCAACAGTTTCTAGGAAAAGGTGTGTGCCTCAGGTTCAAAGTCCTCCTTGTGACAAGGAAGTGGGCAATGACTCAAGGCATCAGCATGTCCAATGTCCTTGCCAGGCTTGTGGATAAGGTTGTATGAATAAGCAGCAAGAAATTCAGTCCACCTCAGCATTCTTGGTGACAGGATAATGGGTGTAGGTTTGTCTCCTGCCACAATGCCTAACAAAGGTTTGTGATCTGTGACAATGGTAAATGTTCTCCCATATAAATACTCATGAAATTTCTTGATAGCTGCAACAATTGCCAATGCTTCCTTGTCCAATTGGCTGTAATTCCTTTCTGCTTTGGTCAAGGTGCAGAGTAAAATGCAATAGGGGCTTCCTCCCGCTGGGAAGCCTGTGGCTCAACCCCCCACTCCAAAGGGGATGCATCACAAGTCAGTACAACAGGTAAATTCTCAGAGAACTGTATGAGTACAGCATCAGAAGTGATTAGTCTCTTAATACTGTTAAATGCTGATTGTTCTTTCCTGCCCCAGACCCAAACAGACTTTTGTCAAGCAATCTGTGTAATGGTTCTGCAATGGTTGCCTTCTGAGCTAGGAACATGTGGTAAAAGTTAATAAGTCCAAGGAAGGCTTGCAAATCTGTTTTGCATTTTGGTCTAGGGGCTTCTTTGATTGCTTGAACCTTGGCATCTGTAGGGTGGATGCCATGCTTGTCAATCATATAGCCCAAGAACTCAACCTTGTCAGTTCTAAGAGTGCATTTTTCTTCCTTGACTTTTAACCCCGCTTTCTTGAATCTGGTAAGGACTTCTCTGAGTCTCTCTTGTAATTGGGTGCCATTTTCAGCAGAGATTAACACATCATCAAAGTAAGGCACTACCCCTGGCAGTTCTTGGAGCATCCTTTCCATAAGGCTTTGGAAAATGCCTGGTGCCACGCTTACTCCAAACTGTAACCTTTTACATTTGAAGGCACCTCTATGAGTCACAATGGTTTGGGCCTCTGCAGTGGCATCATCAACTGTTAGTTGTTGATATGCCTGGGCCAGATCCAATTTGGCAAAGACTGTACCCCTTATAGTCTCCACAGATTCTCACTGACCCATCAGCCTTGACTGGTGTGACTATGGGTGTCTCCCATCTGGAGTGGTCAGTGGGCTCTAAAACTCCTTGAGCTATTAGTTTATCTAATTGTGCATCAATTTTTCCTTTAAGGCAAATGGGACCCTTCTGGGCTTTAAGCAAATTGGGGGCACCTTGGAATCTAGGTTGAAAGTGATAGGGGTCCCCATATACTTGCCCAATCCGTCGCTGAAGACTTCTGGAAACTCAGACTTCAGGGCCTCCTCCCATTCAGTGTTGCTCACGTGATTGATGCCAGTCACCTCGATGCCTAGTGGATTGAACCACTCAAGTCCCAGCAAGCTTGGGCGGTCCTTGTCCACGATGGTCAGGGCAAACGTTTGGTGTGGCTTTGAACTTCATGATGAATTCTCTTGTTCCAACTACTGGAATCCTGTTCCCTTGGTAGTCTTTAAGAGTCAGTGCTTGCTTCTGGAAATGCTTCTTCTGAATGTTGGGAAGTAGCCTGTGAATAGTGTCCCATGACACCATAGATAAATAGGAGCCTGAGTCCACTTCCATTTGGCAAGGCCTTCCTTCAATTAGTACCTTCACATGTACTTTTCTGCTTCTTAAGGGTGAAGACTGACCAATGGTGACTGTTTCATGAGTTTCATTCTTCCCCTTTTCTACTGTATTGTGCCCCATTTTCTCACTGAAGTTGTTAGGCTTGAAATCTTTGTCAGGAAACTTCTTTCTGCTTGGTGGAGTTCTGGATGATTTGCAGACTCTTGCTAGGTGACCTCTTTTTTTACAACAGAGACAGATAGTATCAAAAAACTGCATTCAGTGCAGGGGTGCCCCCCCACAACCTCTGCAATAAAAGTCTTGCCTCTTTCTTCCAAGGTCTTTCCTTTTCTTCTCCATTCTGAGTCTGTAAATTCCTTCCTTCACCTCGCTACAGTCTGAATCAGAATCTAATTGCTCGCAATGGGTTGTTGTGGATTTTTCCACATCAGGATGGCTTGTGGCCTTGTTAATTTTCTTCATGGCTGCTGCTGAGGACTTGGTAGCTTCCGCTGAAGAAGCTTCTTCTATGGCCTCCTTAAGTGTGATCTTAGGTTTCATTAATAATTTGCTCTGCAAAACCTTGTCTTTTAGGCCTAGAACAAATTGATCGCACATGGCCTCTTCTAAGTTGATAAATTCACATGCACCCCCAATGTCCCTTAAACTTGCCATGAAGTCATTAACGTTTTCGCTTTCCCCTTGATCCCGATGGTAGAATTCGTGTCTCTTAATGAGGCACGATACTTGTGGCGCGTAATGGGCTCTTAATAACTTTTCTAAATCGGGCCAGTCCATTACTTCATGTCTGCAGCTCCTGCCAATGCCTTCACCATCTTGAAAACGGCCAGACCGCAGTGGGTGAGAAAGACCGCCCTCTTCCGCTTGTCGGAAATGTCGGCGAGATCGTTTCCCTCCAAATACATTTGGAAATGATCTGCATACGAGTCCCAGTCTTCTGCCATCAGATCGAACGGGGCTGGGGGGGTGTTCAGCACAGCCATCTCTCTCGGCTTCTTCTCCGCGTTGTCCTCTCTTCAGGAAGGATCCCACCTTCATCGCCAGTGTTAGATTTGCATGAAGAGTCAGACGCGGAGTGCTTCAGTGAAGAGTTTATTAGTGACTACAGCTCATAACAGACCCAATTTGGCTGGTCTGCACTGCTACTTATAGCCAGCAGCCGCAGTTGCCAACCAATCAGAGTGCAGGGTTTTCCCGCACTTTTTAAACCAATCATTTCTGACATTTTACAAGAACAGTTCAAACTTAACCAATGACGTTCAAACCTGCATACATAACAAAAATAATATTGCAATCCCAAAGGTTCTTCACTGAGATCAAGTGACTTTCTTCCTAGCAAAGGATAGAGGATTATAATCAGTCAACGCATTGTCTTCTTCATCTTGGAAGCTCTGCATGTCATGGCCTATGCTGCTACCAAGCAAAAGCCTGAATTGCAGTGGATAAGCACAGCAAAAATAAGAAACAGTTGCTACTCATAACACATGGACAGATTCAGCTACAGTCTCAATTGGGAAACAGTGAGTATCTTAGACTAAGCCAAAAACACAAGAGAATTCCTGGAAGCTCGGCATTCAGACAAATTAGCCATCGGTAGACAATAGACAAAAAATAAATCATATTTACACACTATTCAAAATAGACAAGAAAAAGCAAAGAAAGAAATAAGTGTCAGCTTGGAACAAAAATCCAGAACATGTCCTCTCCAGCAGCCAACACCCAAATAAGCAGGAATTAACATTAGAAAAGCAATTAAGCAGAAAACAATGTTCTAATCAAGGAACTACCAAGAAGAAAACCTTAATACCAGCAAGGTCAGCTTCTGTATATAAGCAAGGGGGTGGGGAATCCATATTTACTAGTACTGATGAATTAATGAAACATCTGCAAGCAAACAAGCAAGTTCAGAGAATACTAAGAATGAAAAAGAATACTCTTTCTGGCTGATGCTGTCACTTCCCTTTTTAGAAAAGAATATGTAATTTGATTGTTGATTACTATATTTTTCAGACATAACTGCAGATTTATTCTGTAGTCAAAAAAGAGGAAAAGATATATTGAGAATGTACCCACAGTTCTGTCAGCATGACCATAGGGAATGCTTTTAGAAAGTGCAAGCATTTGGATTCATCAGAATTCAGATTCTAGAAATATGAAGTGAGAATATTTAGGAATAAATTCCAACATTGAGTTATCTACTTCACGTGCAGAAGCAGGCCAACTGCTCTGGGGTCCAGCTTTTATTAGCTTCAGCATCTTTTCTTCTTTGTCTGTAGTTAATAAGGCTCAAAGTTTTCTCCCATCTTTTTGCTGTTTAAGGTTCTTCTGCTAAGGACTAATCAGCACAATCAGCCACCTGAATTGGTTTGGAGGATATTGAAAATGTGTAAGCATTTAATATTGGTATTTAGTACTCTTTAATATTGGTATTTACTACTCTAGAAATTGAGTTTCTCATCAGTGACCTTTATATCATTATTTAAATATTCCTCTCCTTGTCAATGCAGTCCTTTTTCCAGGTTCTTCCTAGCTTATGCCTACCTAGAAAGACAATTATTTGAGGAAGAACAATGAGCATACAGAAAAAACAATCAGACACCAGAACAGAGCAGTTCAAAGCTTTGTTCAAATGAGTTGTGTATTTAAGTGAGAGCAAAAAAAAAAAAAGCACATGTCTTCAGAGATGTTCTAAAATGTGTCCTTTAAAGAAGACATGAAAACGTTTCACCTGGCATGACATTTCATGAAACGAAACACTTTGTCCCGATTCTTTCATTTCAAATAAAAGCCCTTCATAGTATTACAAGCTCCAGGGAAAGAGTTTGTAATAAATCTTGCTGGGTAAAAAAAGCTGGCCTAAACCCCCAAAAGATCACATAGTTGCACCAAAGACAGAAAGTTTATTAAGCAGACCAGAAATTAAGTATTGTCGTATTTCATCAACCTTGGGGCGGTAGGCTGTGAATACCTATAACACCCAGCCATCAATCAAACAGCAAAGAAAGAGAAGGAAAAGATGAATCTGGATTTCAAAAGAAATTGGCTTTAGAATAAGATCGGGGATCAGCAATGATAGGAGAGAAAATTTGTAGCTTAAGGTTGAACTGTGGAATCCTTGTTGCTGTCTGAGCTTGGTTGTTTTCTTGCAGACATTTCATTACCAACCCTGACCCCCATCATCAATTATGATGTTACCTAGTTTGGTAATGAAACATCTGCAAAAAAACTGCAAACAATCAACTTCCCAAAGTACCGAGGATCCCATAGTGACAAATCGCCAAACTGGCCCCTGAAGAATACTATCTGACACTTCCAAAATCAAGAGTACAGAATTATTAGTGGTAGCAAAGGGTTTTGTCAATATTCTGATTTTGATAAATGAGGAGAAAGCCTTCCAGATGAGATGAGCCTCCCTTCATTCATATGGTATTGTAATTGGGGCTTGCAGATTATGGGTATCTGCTTCTGCAAGAGATGCTGCATCCAGTTTCAAAGCAGTAAATATTGCAGCAGGAAAAGCAACATATTCGTGCCTTGTCCTAAAATGGACAACCTATGATATTATCCTGGTTATCACTTTCTGGGGTACTGTCTTAGCAACATATTCTCTTTTATTTTTATAAAGCAGAACAAGGGCTGCATTTTCAGGAACAGATGTGAAGACCCAGGATGCTTCCTTGTCAGCAAGTGCACATTGATTGTTGACAACATTTTTGCTCATTTATGCATGCATAACATTCCAGCTTCCAACTTCCCATAAGAATCCCATAAGACAGGCTGGCAAAGGTAGTAGCTGGAACACTAGTAAGCTTCCTTGATTGATACATCAAGCCAAAACCAGATACTTTGTCTCTTCTCAAATTAGCAGTGAACTACATGGCATGTCAGATTGTTCAAGCTAAATGAATCCATCATTATATTTAGAGGCTCCTAAACTTAGGTGAAGTTAGGCTACATTTTCTATATAGATAGAAAAAATACCTGCTTGCAAATGCTAATTTAAAGAGACAATTTCTGGAGAATCTTTACCTTCATTTAAACTGAAATTCATCTCACCATAGTGAGAGAAGATTGTGAGCAGATGACATCTGCGCCTGCTTAACAGGGGGTGGGCTTTCCCAGTTTGTAGGTGTTATCTTTGGGCTGCCCAGTCTTTCAAACAGTTGCCTTTACAAAGCAGGATCCTTAACTGTTCTAAGGGCAATTACAGGACAGTATCTCAGATAGATACAATATTTTGTGTTCTTTGTCTCCTTACTTCACTCTACAGATATGGTTTCTTCACTCTTCCCCAGAACATCGCTGAAAAGTTCCCAAAGCCCAGCAGTATATCAGATACTTCAGAACGAAGCTGGAACTCTGTCCAAACAACTCACTGGCAGCAAACAAATCACTGCATTTTTGGCAGTGATCAGCACAGCAGATGTGAGGATTGCATTGTGCTGGGCTCTTCTAATTCCATCAGAAGCCCTTTGGCTAGCCAATACGGTTGGCACGAAGAAGTATGTTAATTATTCTAGAAGGGATTTAGGGAAGTTATTCTCTGCTTTTCTGCACGGGTAAGATAGCAGTAAAAATAAAAACAAAACAAGAAATAGCTTCAGTTGAATGGGACAGATAAAATACTGCATCAAATGGAATATCCATGCTAATGATGCACCACCTCAGATGATCCCAGCAATCTGGGATGCACAAGATATCAAATAAGTATAATGCTTTAAAAAAATTGGAATAGAATTCTTATTACTGAATTGGCAACTTTGGGACTAGGCCTGAAACTCAATAGTCGTTCATTTGCTAATTATCCAATTGAATGAGATGATTCAATGGTATAATAAAATATATTTTATACTCTATTCTGTTGAGTGTATGTATATATCAATCTCAATACATAATTAATAAGAATTCCCATTTTCCTCTGGTATAAATCTCATGGTGCAGAATAACTGCATGCAAGTTGTTTATTACCAGGGCACTCCTTAGACATGGTTTTTCACTGGATTCTAATTCAATAAACTGCATCTCTGATTTGGTGTTTGTTTAGAACTAAACAAGCAATGTACAAACTGCATAATGCTATAGATCTTAAAGCTAGAAAGTAAGCATCTCATAATGCAGTTAGAACCAAATCTATTCTTCCAGATCCTTCTCCTCTTATACTGACTTGTTCCAAGGAGCTACATAAATGTAAATATCATAGAAGCCACCTCCTCCAAGATGTGTGGACTTTTCTGCTTATCTTTCCTTCACAGCTTTGTTCCCCTTCATTTGTTGAAGAAGTGTATGAGCAGGAACAGATGTTCTTTAAATACCACAAAGATGCCAAAACTAAGAACAGAAACCAAGCAATTTTCCTGCCTCTTCATCAAAAAGTTACAAGGTAAACCTGCCAAACTTTTATTCCATATTGATGAAACAATCCAGGATTGGCAAGCCAAAGAAGGGAAATGGGAAGTAAATTTATTATAAAAGAACAATTGAAAAACCCTCACAAAGAAAAATGCAAGAATGTAGCTGACTGCTTAAAGTCCCAGATTTGAGAGATTCGCCCTCCACTGTAATATATTGGACTTGCAGTTCCTTCCTTGTTTTTCAAGACTTGTCAAACTCTCACAGAAAGCATTTCAGAAAGCCTTTAAGTTACTATTGCCTTGGGGGGGAAAAAGAAAAAGAAAAATTTGCTTTTACCGTACAGATGAGGCAAAGCCTAAGGCAAAGATATGTTTGATCTCTTGAAATATGAGAGAATTAAAAGTCTTTTTAAGTAAGCTATACTGCACCCCAGTGAAAGGTAAATGACTTTTTTTAGAGAAAGAAAGTGTATTTGTGAACTAAGAGCTATTTTTATAGCTGTCTCTCTCTTTTTTTTATTCTAGACTGTACTTCAAAACATAAGAAAACATCCAACTATGATACATCCATATTCATCCCAATAATATTAATCATGCTAATATTCATACTTATCACACAAATTTTGACAGTTTTAATTCTTTAAAAAACATTTCTGTAGCTGACATTGTTCCATTACTGTATATAATGTAAATAAGCTCTGCTAATTCTACACTACTTCACAGAGTTTATTCATTTTAGAGATTTGCCAAGTCTCATAATTTTTGGCTCAGAATATAAACTGTGGCAACTCATGATCCAGAAAACATACCCTGATCTAGCCTAATTGAATCTTGAGAATTGGGAGAAGAAGGGCAGTTTATTATGAAAGGGGAAAAAATGACTGTAGCAGCAATGGGAGGGAGTGTTGCATGCTGTCAGCTAGAACAGGGATCCCCAAACTTGGCAACTTTAATACTTGTAGACTTCAACTACCAGAATTCCTCAGCCAGTTGGCTGAGGAATTCTGGGCATTGAAGTCCACAAATCTTAAAGTTGCCAAGTTTGGAGACTTCTGAGCTAGAACACAGGACAACTGTACTACAACATGAAATAATATCACCACAGAACCATCATTTCTCACTAGGATTCAAAAGAGTTTTCTGTCTCCATACTCAAAGAAAACTATGTTTGATCCAAGTAAGAAAAGAAAAGGAAGATGAAAAGAAAACAGAAATATTTCTGCTTCAACTAGTTGCTAACACCAACCCTCCATGGGAAAAAGTGATGAGCTTAAACACTGAATAATAATTAAATGTAGACATAATGGGGGTGTGGGGTGTGGGGAGTTTGACCTAATTATTTTGCACTGTTTGCTGTGATTGTCAATTTAGAATTAGCCAAAGGAAGAAGCTAGCCGATTGGCATCCCTCACACTCTTCTGATATGAGAATGGATTATACTTCATCCTGGCAAGTTCATTATTCATTTGATATTAAAACAGGCAGACATGACTGACAGTCCTCTGAATTCTTCACCAAATGGTAGAGATTGTCAATGTTTTATTATCATGGACTTTATTTTAGGGAAATATTTTCTATAACTATTCGCAGTGTGTTAGATTTCCTTTTTCTGCCATTCAGTTGTGTCCAATTCTTGGAAACTGCCTGGACAGTTTCCTACAGTTTTTTTGGCAAGATTTTTCAGAAGTGTTTTGCCATTGCCTCCTTCCTAAAGCAAAAGAGAGTGTCAATTCATAAAATATTACTATGGTCTTTTTAGAGTTGCCAACAGGAAGGGAGGGGGGAGTAGTGCAGCAGCTTGGAAACTGAAAGTGCATTCCATAAATAATTTTCAAAGATAGTAACTAGGTGACTGAAGTTTCTGTCGTGCAAAATTCTAATTGGAGAACATGATTGATGACTCTTGGCTATGGATGTGTTCCATTGGAGAATATGAATTATGATACACCCAGGGGGTGGGGGGAAAACCAGAGTCAAGGGTGACAATGAATTATGTGTCTCAGAGTCAGTTACACCCAGGCAGTGCTGGACATTTTAACTCCCAATAAATCCTTTTGAAGTTTTGGAAGTTTGGCTCGAGATTCATGATTTAATTGGAGTATCTGCTGGAATCTTGACAGAGAGTGACTGGCCCAAAATCACCCAGTTGGCTTCTGCCTAGCATGGGACTAGAACTCATGGTCCCCCAATTTCTAGCCCGATGCCTCATCTGCTACATCATACCGGCTCTCCTGTTAGATACACCCTAGGGCAATTTGTTATGGTTTGTTATGGCAATGGTGTTGAATATGCTTTTCCTAACTGGATATTGTGTTTTATTCTATTTTTGTCCTTGCTGTGGAATTTGTTTACACACACATAACCATATGCCACAAGAATGCTTGTGTGGGTGATCTGTTCCCTAGAGTCTCATGATTTTAGCACCCTAGTACAATGAAATAGATGCTATGAATGAATACATTAATGCAAAACCCAAATATTTTCCCACAGTGAAGTGATATACCCATGCAAATCTTCTCTTTAAAAAAAAAAGCCTGCTATATTAATGCACTCATCAAACTGGCAGCTTCAGCCCTCACATGAGCTATTCTCCATCTTAATTTAAGAGCTATTTTTCATTATAATGAATTCACTACATTAATCCTCTTATATATTCTATGCGCACTACTAATAGGTGACCAATAAGCTATATGGTTGCTACAAAAGGTACTACTATATAATAGAATTGCCAAACTATTGACTTCTTAATAGTCTAGAACTATAGTTCCTCTTGCTAGCCTGATGTTGCAAGTGGATAATAAGCATTTGTCTGTTTTCAGCTGCTTAGTACTTTTTAAAAAATTAGGAACTTCTTTAAGATGGGATTCTACCACTATACATACTGTAGGTGGAAAGTCAAAAGGTTAAGTTGTCCTTCAGTATAGCTTTCTGCTGACATAATGTTTCTTCTACTTGGTCACATCTCTGTTAAGGTAGGGACATGGACCTATTTAACCTGTAACTACAGTTTATTTGTTTTGAATATATCTCTATGTTTTGTTTGTTTGTTTGTTATTTCTGACTTTTATTGCTGCAGAGAATGTGGCTATTGTGGGAAGGATTTTTTTAAAAAAAAACTATTTTGTTCATTCTGGGTGGTTGAGGAGTTTAAAAGAAAATAGATTCTTTAAACTTATTTTCTCTGTTTAAACATCGAAAACTGTATCATACTGCTTCTTATATTGTCAGTTAAGATAGTGGAAACTGTCATTCTTATTTTGTTATGGAAAGCAACAAAGAAATGAAGGAATGTTTTGCTAAGGGGAAAAATTCCTAGTCGTTGGCTCAGTACCTTAGCATGGTTCTGAAATATGTACAAAATATAGTTGTATACAGTAAATCTTTCCTTTAAAAGTCTCCTGTTTAACAGACATTGAATTAAAGTTTAAATATTTCCTCTGTCCAGTCATGCCTGACTCAGGCAGGCGGTGTTCATCTCCCATTCTCAGCCAAGGGAACCTGCTTTGTTCCAGAGATGCTTCTGTCATCATGTAGCCAGCATGAAAGTATGGAATGCAGTAACCTTCCCACCAAAGCAGTACTTATTTATCTACTTGCATTTCCATGTTTTCGAACTGCTAGATTGGCAGGAGCTGAGGCGAGTAAGAGGAGCTCATCCTGCCACATGGCACTTAGGTCTCAAACCCAGGCTGTTGGCTTTCAAGATGACAAGCTTAGCATCTTTAATCACGGAGCCATCATGCCACACTAGACTCTGAATCCAGCAGTCAAAATGTTCATGTAAACAACATCTCAAAATATCAGAACTGTTATTTAAGGAAGCAGATTGCATATCGATGATCCAAAAACATACGAAATCTTCTGTGCCCTTCAAGTTTGAATTCCACTTAAGTGAGGGAAAGCATTTACAAGATCAAGCAGGTAGATGGATGTCACACTGAGTGGCAGTTGGTGTTATTGTGGGATGATGGGGGGGAAATTGATCAGATAGGTGGATATATGCAGCGGTGTGGTTTATTCCTTTTAATACCCTAGTTCCTGATCCAACAATGTTTCTTGCTGACAGGAAATAGGAGAGGAAAAAAAGTCCCTAAAGCTTTCTTTAAGAATAGCATCCCAAAGAGGTCTGTCCTCATAAGAGCCATCATTTATTACTGGAAAAGGAGAGAAAATATTTCAGGTTTAATAAATATTTGGATTTATTGGTCCTCAGTTCCTCAAATGGTGTGCTAAATTGAAATTATAATGCCTTTGAATGTATGTCAGGTTTCTTTACTTGTTATGCAGAAGCCCTCTCGCATATAGACAAGAATAGAGAATGAGAAAGACATTTCCAAGGAGACTTCCAATCTATTTTAAGCTCTGGCACTTATACATACAGCAGTTAACCCTGGGTTTTGGTAGTTTGTACCTTAGTATAGAAGGGAGGAAGAATTATTCTAGGCTTTCAACAGGAATGTCCTCTCCTTTGATGGAAAAGGGGAAGTGAGAGAATGTGCCTCCAGATCTCTGGGTACAGAGCTTATCACTGCCTGCCAACATTTGCTCCTATGTCACACATAAATAAGAGAGGACAACCAGTTCACATTTTATAGGCTTTCCATCTTTCACTCTCTCCATCTATTTTCCCCTTCTCACAGATGCATGTATTTTCCTTCATAGTCTGTGCTTTGCAGTACAGCACTAATTAACTTAGCAAATTAGCTCAAGCTTTTACTCCTTGACAATAAATATCTTGGGCAACATGAACACAGGGTATTATTAATGAAATGGACATTGATTGCTTCCCTTAGCAAAAGGAAGCCTTAAGGGCTATCACAAGGACCTTAGAATTAGTTTTTTTCCATGATTTATGCAGCTTAACATAAGACAAGAGATTATGGTCCCTATTGGTAGATGCTTGCATCTATCATTAAGGATTTCAATCTCCAAATTGATTAGCAGCAACACCAACACAATCTTCCTTCCATTCTCACTTGTGCAACTGAAATGAAATTCACTGTTGGTAGAAGGGATGTAAGCTGTTTACATTTCTAGTTCTCAAGTCCAGTTCCTATGTTCAGAATTATTTATTTCTAAACATGAGCCATTTGCCTCTGAGCCTAGTGCGTGGTTTTCAGTATTCAAGTGATAAAGTTGTCCCTGAAAACCAGAAATCTGTCCACCTCAACCTGATGTATTCCCATCTCTATCTCTTAGAGAAACAAGCCTCAAGAAAGCAACTACAGACAGGAAAGGCATCAAGGTTCACAGTATCCAGAGCCTCATGCACATGCCCTTAAGAATTATGTAAAAAGGAACATTTGGATAGAAAATGCCTTTCTCAATTCACCATTATATACCAGTAAAAAAAACCAGAATATTGTGCAAAGTATCAGCCAAGTCATCTTATAAGGGAGAACATGAAATCAAGAAATATGCTTAACTTGCTTATAATCTTACAAAAAAAATTCTATAGATCAGTATGAGAAGATTAGTTTTGCATGGAAAAGCTTTTATAATCTTCCCTAACATCTCTACTTAGAATTGGGAGAGAAAATCTCAATCTTGGAGAGCTGGAGGCATATGCAACTGTGATAATAACTGTATGCAATTAATGTAATTTTACTAACATTTAAATATAAATGATAGTAAATTGGTTTCAGCTCTTCCCACTTTTGGATCTGGCTGTGCTTGCTTTATCGTGTACATGACAATCAAAGTTGTTATGTATGTAGGTTTGAATGTTATTGGTTTATTTTGAATTGTTCTTGTAAAATGTCAAATGGGATTGGTTTAAATAGTGCGGGAAAAACCCTGCACTCTGATTGGCTGGCAACTACGGCTGCTGGCTATAAGAAGCAGCCGTAGCCCAGCCAAGTCGGGTCTATTCGAGCTGTAGTCACTTAATAAACTCTTCACTGAAGCTCTTCACGTCTGACTCTTCATGCAAACTTAACACTGGTGACGAGGATGGGATTCCCCTGAAGAAAAGATGACGCGGAAGACAAGCAGAAGAGCGAGATGGCTGCGCTGAACACCCCCCCAGCCCCATTCGATCTGGCGGCAGAAGACTGGGAATCGTATGAGGATCACTTCCAGATGTACTTGAAGGAAACAACCTCGCCGATATCCCCGAGAAGCGGAAGAGGGCGGTATTTCTCATGCACTGCGGTCCGGCAGTTTTCAAGATGGCGAAGGCATTGGCGGGAGCTGCAGACTTGAAGGTAATGGAATGGCCTGATTTAGAAAAGCTTTTAAGAGCCCATTACGCCCCACAAGTATCGTGCCTCATTAAGAGACACGAGTTTTACCGCTGGGATCAAGGGGAAAGTGAAAATGTTAATGACTTCATGGCAAGTTTAAGGGACATTGGGGGTGCTTGTGAGTTTACCAACTTAGAAGAGGCCATGCATGATCGGTTTGTTCTAGGCCTTAAAGATAAGGTCTTACAGAGCAAATTACTAATGAAACCTAAGATCACGTTAAGGAGGCCATAGAGGAAGCTGTTTCAGCGAAAGCAACCAAGTCCTCAGCAGCAGCCATGAAGAAAATTAACAAGGCCTCAAGCCATTCTGATGTGGAAAAGTCCACAACAACCCATTGCGAGCAAATAGACTCTGATTCAGACTGTAGTGAGGTGGAAGAAGGAATCTATAGACTCAGAATGGAGAAGAAAAGGAAGGACCTTGGAAAAAAGAGGCAAGAATTTTATTGTAGAGGCTGTGGGGGGGCATCCCCGCACTGAATGCAAGTTTTTAGACACCATCTGCCTACGTTGTGAGAAAAGAGGTCACCTAGCAAGAGTCTGCAAATCATCCAGAACTCCACCTAGTAGGAAGAAATTCCCTGAGAAGGAATTCAAGCCCAACAATTTCATTGAGAAAATGGGGCACAACTCAGAAGCAAATGGAAAGAATGAAACTCATCAAACAATCACCATTGGTCATTCTTCACCCTTGAGAAGCAGAAAAGGACATGTGAAGGTATTAATTGAAGGAAGGCCTTGCCAAATGGAAGTGGACTGGGCTCTTATTTATCTATGGTGTCATGGGACACTATTCACAGGCTACTTCCCAACATTCAGAAAAAGCATTTCCAGAAGCAAGCACTGACTCTTAAAGACTACCAAGGGAACAAGATTCCAGTAGTTGGAACAAGAGAATTCAACGTAAGTTTAAAGGCCACACCAAACGTTTGCCCCTGACCATCATGGACAAGGATCGCCCAAGCTTGCTGGGACTTGAGTGGTTCAAGCGACTAGGCATCAAGGTGACTGGCATCAATCACGTGAGCAACTCTGAATGGGAGGAGGCCTTGAAGTCTGAGTTTCCAGAGGTCTTCAGCAAAGGATTGAGCAAGTATATGGGGACTCCTATCACTTTCAACCTAGATCCCAAGGTGCCCCCAATTCATTTAAAGCCCAGAAAGGTTCCATTTACTTTAAAGGAAAAAAATTGATGCACAATTAGACAAATTAATAGCTCAAGGGGTTTTAGAGCCCACTGACCACTCCAGATGGGAGACACCCATAGTCACACCAGTCAAGGCTGATGGGTCAGTAAGAATCTGTGGAGACTATAAGGGGACACTGAACCATGCGCTGCAGCAGAGCGCATATCCAGTTCCAGTGGTGCATCATCTGTTACATTCACTTGGCAGGGTTACAGTCTTTGCCAAATTGGATTTGGCCCAGGCATATCAACAATTAACAGTTGATGATGCCACTGCAGAGGCCCAAACCATTGTTGCTCATAGAGGTGCTTTCAAATGTAAAAGGTTACAATTTGGAGTAAGCGTGGCACCAGGCATCTTTCAAAGCCTTATGGAAAGAATGCTCCAAGGACTGCCAGGGGTAGTGCCTTACTTTGATGATGTGTTAATCTCTGTTGAAAATGACACTCAGCTACAAGAAAGACTCAGAGAAGTCCTTACCAGATTCAGGAAAGCGGGGTTAAAAGTCAAGGAAGAAAAATGCACTCTTAAAACTGACAGGGTTGAGTTCCTGGGCTACATGATTGACAAGCATGGCATCCACCCTACAGATGCCAAGGTTAAAGCAATCAAAGAAGCCCCTAGACCTAAATGCAAAACAGATTTGCAAACCTTCTTTGGATTCATTAACTTTTATCACATGTTCCTACCTCAAAAGGCAACCATTGCTGAACCATTGCACAGATTACTTGATAAGAAGTCTGTTTGGGTCTGGGGCAGGAAGGAACAATCAGCATTTAACAGTATTAAGAGACTAATCACGTCTGATGCTGTATTGATACAGTTCTCTGAGAATTTGCCTGTTGTCCTGACTTGTGATGCATCCCCTTTTGGAGTGGGGGGTTTGAGCCACAGGCTTCCCAGTGGGAGAGAAGCCCCTATTGCATTTTACTCTCGCACTTTAACCAAAGCAGAGAGGAATTACAGCCAATTGGACAAGGAGGCATTGGCAGTTGTTGCAGCTGTTAAGAAATTTCATGAATATCTGTATGGCAGAACATTTACCATTGTTACAGATCACAAACCTTTGTTAGGCATTGTGGCAGGAGACAAGCCTACACCTACTATCCTGTCACCAAGAATGCTGAGGTGGACTGAATTTCTTGCTGCTTATTCATACAAACTTATCCACAAGCCTGGCAAGGACATTGGACATGCTGATGCCTTGAGTCATTGCCCACTTTCTTGCCACAAGGAGGACTTTGAACCTGAGGCACACACCTTTTTCCTAGAAACTGTTGCCAAGCTTCCAGTTCATGCTGCTGAAATTGCCAGAGAGACTGCCAAAGACACTTTATTGGCTCCTATTATAGGCTGGATTAAGAAAGGTTGGCCTCTTCAAGATCTACCTCACCTTGCCCAACCTTTTAAATCCAGGCAAACTGAATTATCTGTATTAAGAGGATGTATTTTGTGGGGTAACAGGGTGGTTATTCTTGCAAAACTGCAAAGAGAGGTTTTGGAAATGTTACATGAGGGTCATCCTGGTATTGTAAGGATGAAGGGATTGGCCAGGAGTTATGTATGGTGGCCAGGTATTGACAAAATGGTTGAAAACTGGGTTGCATCTTGTCCCAACTGTCAGGTAGTCAGGCCTGCCCCACCTCACACCCCCACACAGGAATGGGAATGTCCTAAGGGCCCATGGTCCAGGATTCACATTGATTTTGCTGGCCCTACCAGAGGGCACACCTTTCTTATTATAGTAGATGCATATTCCAAATGGCTAGAGGTACTTCCCATGGCATCCACCACAACTGATGCTGTCATTAAGCAGCTCAGAAAACTTTTTGTAACCCACGGGTCTCTGACAATGGCCCTCAATTTACATCCAACCTCTTTGAATCCTTCCTAGCACAACAGGGTATCAGACATGCCCTTACTGCCCCTGGGCACCCTTCGGCTAACGGCCGGGCTGAACGCATGGTACGTTTTACCAAGGAGAAGCTTCAGCAACTGGGTCCTGGGGACATCACTGAGAAAGTTGAAAAACTTCTTAGTGTTCAGCACATCACTCCTAACCCATCTAATAACTTATCCCCAGCAGAGTTGTTGATGGGTAGGAAACTTAGGTCTTCCCTTGACCGCCTTCATCCCACTTATGCACCCAATGCACCACTAGATTCCACTTCCAAAGTTCGCACGTTCAGTGTGGGTGATTCTGTTTATGCTAAGAACCTTATGGGTGAGCCTTCATGGATTCCTGCTGAAATAACTCAGATCACAGGCCCTCGTTCTTACAGGGTGCAAACAGAGGATGGACTCCTCTGGAGCAGGCACATTGATCAACTTAGATCCAGGTTCTCTCAGGAACGTAGCCCTTGTCTCTCTCTAGTTCCCTCACCTGATGTCACTTCTAGGGGGGAAGGGGAGGAACAGGAGGAAAATCAGCAAGCAAGAATCAACCCCAGGTGTAACGAGCTATTACGACAGGAACCATCCCAAAACCTGTCACAATGCCAAAATCCAGCCTTAGAAGTGGAAGATTGCACATCGCTACCTGACTTGGGTGTTGGCAAACAGGGTCTTCTTTCACAGGAAGTCCCAATGGGGAAATGTCAGCAGACACATTTCCTCTCTCACTGGGTGAGAATGTTAAAACTTCTGAACCACAAAGGTCTCAACGTACACGCAAAAGCCCCACCTATTTAAAAGAATACATTAGATAGGTTGGGGTTTGGTATGGACTGAACCTAGTGGGGAGGGGTGTTATGTATGTAGGTTTGAATGTTATTGGTTTATTTTGAATTGTTCTTGTAAAATGTCAAATGGGATTGGTTTAAATAGTGCAGGAAAAACCCTGCACTCTGATTGGCTGGCAACTACGGCTGCTGGCTATAAGAAGCAGCCATAGCCCAGCCAAGTCGGGTCTATTCGAGCTGTAGTCACTTAATAAACTCTTCACTGAAGCTCTTCGCGTCTGACTCTTCATGCAAACTTAACAAAAGTGATCCATGGCCCAATAAAAATTATGCATTTCCCCTTGGAAGATGAGTGTCCATGGAGGGAAAAATGATAGCACGGCACATAAATGCCATGTCTACAATAGATAATCATAATGCATGATGTTATTATGGCATGTACTGATAATGTCATTGTATACCTGTTGCGTTTTTCTTTTTCTTTTGAATGAAAGCAACAAGAACATATAATAAATAGGTTGCAATTTTGATATCATCACAGTTAATTGTAGTCACTGCTTTTTTCTTTTGGAACTGAAGGTTGTACAAGGAGGAGGAGAAAATTAACAGTAGAACAGAAATAAAGAGAATCTTCCTTTTTTAACTGAATAATGAATGATACAGTCTTTCATTTATTTTTTCCTGTTTCTATACACTCACTTTCATCAATCCTAACTTATCTAGTAACTAACTAGAGCTTATTTCTAGATCCTAATTTTATTGCAGCTCCTAGGCACAGATCCTTTTCTGTTCAACTTGATTCTGTTCTACTACATTCTGTGATAATTCTGAGTTCTCCACTTTATATGCCAATTCTGTTCTTTGTCTTTATATTCCAAGCTAATCTTAATAACTTCATTTTACACTTCTATCTTTGATGCTGAATTCTTATTTTTCTTTACTGAAACTAACTCTATTCAAATCTGGTTATCACCCCTACTGTATCCAAAGCTTAGGCTACCTCTTATTCTACCATTCATTCATCTTTACTTGATCCTTATCCACTTATAGCTATTCTATTATGGATAGTATCAAGGACTTGGACAGGTAACATGACCTTCTGGTATACCTCACTCTCTATGTCCCTGGCACTATTTCTCTTTTCTGGCACTGGCTTCTGGTGCTGCTCTCTGATGCTCTGGCATCCAGCTGGACGTTGCCCATAAACCTTTTTTATGCTTCTTGGCACTCATGAGATGGGGAAACAAAAAAAGTCCTTTTTTCCTACCCTTTCATCTTCCATCCTTGCCCCTTTTCCAATTCAGCCCAACAATACCAAGCTTCCTTCTCTCCATGACTTGTCTTCCACAGTTCCAGATACTCCTGATGATCTCTTCTTGGAGCCACCACCTAGTCTTTAGTAAACCCTCAGTCTCCTCACTGCCAACTGGTCATCAGTAAAGTATCTTCCCTTCAACTTCCTCAAGCAATATTCTTGCTAGTACTCAGGAATGCATTTCTAGCAACAGAATTTGGGCCACTCACAAGGTTACTCTGGGCTGCTTATGAGGTTTCCCTATACCCCACCACATACACACCAAGATTGGCAGAGCAAGCCAACTCCACATTCATTGCAACTGAAGTTACTTGCTTAATGAAATGTCTGCAAGCAAACAACCAAGCTCAGAGACCATCAAGAACTCTTCAGTTCAACCCTCAGCTTTATATATTGTCTTTTATTGGAATTATTGTTGTAGTTAATATTGACTTAGATAACTTTAATTATTGTACACAAAGAACAGGGACATTTTAGCAGACAGTGATCTTTCATTTTGCATATTTCAGTTAAGAGATACTCACTTGTATCAGCAAGTTTCTGAATACGTAGCAGATCAAGTGGGTATTGAGAAATCTCACCCAATCCTCATCAAACAGGCTGAATGTGATTTTCAGTACAGATAGGAGTGTACATGTAAATTTAAAACATTTATATTCATTTTCTTAAAACAATGAGGAAAATACAAAAACATTAACAAAATCAACAGTTTAACTCTTATTAATTAGTGACTAAATATAAAAGCTTAAATAAATTCAGGAGCTGATAATAGTAAATTGAACTCTCCTTTTAGTCCTGCATGATTACTCCTGTGAACTGTACATAGGCACACAGACAAAAATGTTCTTCATAATAATACAGAAGTGTTTTGCCATTTTCTTTTTCTAGATTTTTTTTTTTGGCATCCCTGCATGAAGCAGGCAATTTTTGGTTGCCTTCTATCAAAGTAATAACCAGATCTTGCTTTGCCAAGGTCTTCCAAATCAGTGAAAGATCAAGTCTGGTAGACATGATAGCAGTGTTCCAATATCTAGCAGATTGCCACAAAGAAGAGGTCAATCTATTCTCCAAAGCACCTGGAAGCAGAACAAGAATCAATGGAGGGAAACTAATCAAGGAGAGAACCACCCTAGAACTAATTCCTGACAATTAGAACAATCAGCGGAACAATTGATGCTATTTCCTTGCTGGGTCAATGGCTTCAATCAAATGCTTGTTTTAAGAATACTCCCAACTAAGACCAACTGGTTGCTGTGCCTCACCAGTTGCATAAATGTAGAATTCAGTCAGAATTATGTCCATTTTGTTTAAACAATTGCGCATGAAATCTCCATAGTAATCATTACCACTTATGGATGGACTTCTGTTTGCAATACTGTATACCAACATGAGTTTACCATGCCAATAAATTTACCAAAAATACAATAGGAATACAGGACAGGTTAAATATTTGGTGTGGGATATAGTAGTTTTATCATAAAATCCCTCGGAGAAGAATTGAAATTTAGACTTAGTGGTTTTATTCACTATAATAGCCTTTTCACTGGCATTTTTTGCAAGGCAAAAAGCTGCTCTTAAAGCCATCTTATACTTCCAAAATTGGAATAAATGGAATTATTAGAAGCAATAATCAGTTGCCACATACATGATGCAAAATCAGCCCATCAACTTTCTATGTGCTTTTATGAGCACCATTTACTAGTAAATTCATCACTCCTTCAATATTTTAGAAGAAATGGTTTGCCTTCGATTTTTTCCTTAGACCATAGACCATACTGAAATTTATTTCTTCAGGTAAATATAGATTCTGAGCCAGATGCTTGTTATATATAAACTTTAGGGCCTCAAAGAGATGGCCATTTCTTTTCCATTTAGAGGTGGGATTGTATACAGTATACTGAATTCAAAAGCCGGAATCTGTCTTTCTGCAGAACTAAAACAGTGTGGGGTTGACCTTTTACTCTGAGTTTTCCCCTAGAGTATAAAGGAATGATTAAATTATATTTGATTTATGGATGATCTGGTGCTTTGTCCAGTTGAAGACTGAAAGATGTGCATAATAAAAGGACCCCTAGTGATGTGCATAATAGAAAAATGGGATTCATTGAAGCAAATTAATGGGACCAGCTTTCCCTGGCCTTTTACCCCTCAAATGAATTCAGGCATTAGTTATACAATCTGGGGATTATGAACTGGAGCACAATTTTGGAAATGTTTATGGTTGTTTAAACTGATACACCTTCTTTCCTCCAGACGTTTCAGGAATGTTACCTCCCCTAATATAAAATTGGGCTATATTATGAAATGGAGCCTCCCTTTGCATCAGTTCTGTCAGGTTTTAACACTGTAGATTGTTCAAGAGGCTTAGGCATTTCAGAAGTCCAGAATTGAAGTTGTAATGAACAACCAATCAATGTAATGTATTAAATCAGTGGTTCTTAAACTGAGGGTAATTACCTTCAAGGTGGTAATTTGGGCATATCCTGGGGGTAATGAAGCAATTTGTAATTACTTGTTTGTGAGTCAAGGATCTAGTCTGAGGCTGCTGCTAAGACATTTGTGTAAACAAGAGACTTTGGGTTTTTTGTTGGGGTAATGACATTATTCAAGACCAGTAAAGGGGTAAATTGGGTCAATCAGTTTAAGAACCACTGTGTTAAATAATTGAGATTAGTGGTATATGCAACAATGCAGTTGGGGGGAGGCATTTAGAACATTTATTAATTGCATTTCTACCACAGTCAGGACCTACTGTTGGTTAGTTGATGCTAGCATTCAAGACAATGAGAAACACTTAATAGGCTATGAGATCTTAAAAGATTGCTCCATTCCATTAGAGAAAGACAATGAACTCCAGAGAATATTGAAATTCAATGAAAGGTGAAGCAGCAGTTCAGAGAGTGGCAGGGAGGGGAAAAGTGAGGGTGGATGAGTCAAGAAATTGTTCACTTTACATAATGTTCAGCCCTAGAAAGAGAAGGCAGAAAGAGAAAAATAGTGACCGCTGCCACAGTAAAGAAAGCTGCTGGGGTTACTTGCCATAGCCATGAAGGAAAGACACAAACAGGATTCATACACATATTGCTGGGGTGGGAGGAATCTTTGGCACAAATATTTTCATTGGGAATGGAGAATAAAATAGAAGCGGGTTTTTTTAGAGAAGGAAAGACAGGGATGGGGTATTAGTATACTACTTCTTTACTCTTATTCTGGACCTGGCTGATCAGCTGAAATCAGCAGGCTGCTCCATTCTGTGAAACCAAATTCAGCAGGACTGCCTCACAGACCAAGGGCATCTACACTGCTTTTAAAGTTCAGCAAGGAGCATAATGGAGGGGTTATATAACTCCAAGCCCAATTTCATGGAAGATCCCGATAGGCTTTTGCCTACTTGATGATCATACTGTCTAAACTCAAGTCCAGTCCATGGAAGGGAAAGATCTGGCTTCAAAGAGGTTTCTCTCTGAGATGCTCAAAAGGCTGGCAAGTGAAAGCAGGTCGTTCTGCCTTTCTCTGCAGTTCCCCAGAGTGGCTTCAGCTATTGAAGGCTAGAAAGAAGATCTCAACGTGAATTTTTCTTCTTTTATAGGAGATTTTTTGCCCTGAGGCAAAATACTGCTAATTCAAGTAGGTCTGCCTGGGAAAATGAGGAACAAAAGAGATGGTCAAAAGTAACAAAAGAGTCAGAAAAAGACAAAAAGCAGAAAAAGGTCAGGTCATGCAACTGAGTTGCATTAATGGCTTTCCTTTCTCATCCTGAATACAAGCCTTATGAAAAGGTTGATGGCCTTTTTGATTAATGAAAGAAGTTCTAAGCAAGAGCCAAGCAGTCACTGAAAAATGCATGCTTTTTGTTCTAGGTGCTAAAGTTCATGGCTCTGGCAATGTTACCAATCCAGATATCCTTTATTACATCTGCCATTATTTTATCAAGACCCAGTAATGGAAAAAGAACAGTTGCCCAATGTCAGTTTGGAAATGTTGTCTTTGCATCATTCTAATATAATTGGTATTTCCTGCTGCTACCATAATTTCTATACACAGGGACTAATAGAGTGATTGATGCGCCCTGTTTTTCTTCAAACTGTGGTCATTTTCACAACTAGACATGCTTGCCTCACTCTTTCCAGTCCATGAGTGTAGTGGTTTTACTACAGAAGGGATCTATTTCCTACATTTAACATATTTGCCAGTTGGCTTCACCAACAGTGAACATATCAACAGTGCAAATATTGTAAATTAAAGTGTAAATATTAAATCAAATTAGGGGTGCAATTTGGGAGGGGGGTATTTTCTGCTAAGTAGAGGTCATCTTGATTTTTACAGCTCATCTGATAGCCCTAATTCACTACTTTTCTCCTTAAGGCAGCTTCCTTGATGGAAGTCACAATTCTCAGAAATAAGTCACCAAGTCATGTGACTTATTTCTGAGGATTGTGACTTCCATCAAGGAAGTCATAATTTGGTCACAAAGCCCATCATTATGGGATATTGCAAAATTAAACAATTCATTAAAAAAAAACCTTTGTGAATAGGAGAAACTCAAATAAAGAGCTTATAATGAAAATGAAAAAAAATGACAGTAAAGGTTATCTTACCTTTTAAAGGCTTGAGAGAAGAAATATCACTCATTCTTTTAGATCAGAAGTGCACACACTACAAGGCTCTACACAATTCACCTTCTTGTGGTCCTAAAAGGGTTTCTTCCCCTGATTCTGCTCTATTTTGGGTTTTTTTCATGTTGGATCCCACAATTTCACCAAGAATTTTCTATATATCTTTGTTGACATCTAATGATTCTCCTGATTTCTTGCAGCCCAGATCAAGTAAAATAGCTAAATGAAAAAGGGAATACTTTATTCCTTTTTCCACTTTTGGTCTTTCTGTATCAGAGTTCCTCAACCCTGGCAGTTTGAAGATGTGTGGACTTCAACTCCTAGAGAATTCTGGGAATAGACGTCCACACATCTTTAAGTTGGCAAGTTTGAAAAACACCTGTTCTATATTGTAGTTCCTCCCCAGACGTTGGTCTGATCTTTAAGAAAAAAAGCAACTGGAGAGGGAAGGAGTTTCAAGAGAAAGCAATGAGCATAAGAAGGAAATTACTTCCCCCACTTTCCATCTGTTCAACACACTAGTGATAACATTTAGCCAATCTGTAATCCTACCCAAGAATCATTATTACACATTACATGGTTTTCTTTATAGAGTTCACCTTCTCTGCTGCCTCTTTTATAAAAGCCACAAGCATGAGTCCATGTTCTATTGCAAAACACTGATCTTGTTTAAGTCTTTCAAAATTCCTCCCTTGTTTGATATTAATCAATTATTCCTTGATTCCCCCCGCATTTTTTACACACTTAACTACAAATTAACAAATCTGAATTTTGTTTTGCTATCGATCTGTGTACATTGTCACTTTATACAAATTAGTACAAGATGGGTCTGCCCTTTGAGGCAATAGTACTTTTTAATTTTGTAAAAAATTAATGTACTGAACTGAGAAATAATAAACTGCTTCATAGATCTGAACAAACCATAACTGATAATATAAACTTTGCATTTTTATAGTATACTTTTAATTTAAAACTATATTTATGTTATATAATCTTGATTGCACTAAATGTGTTAAGGTTAGTATAGATTATCCAAGTTGCCAATCTCAGATTGGACAACTTGACAATCAATCAATCAATCAATCAATCAATCAGTTTATTACAGTCTTAGACCAGAGATCAGAATAAATAAAAATGCTCAGTAAATACACAATTAAAAATTCTAGTATAAAATAACAAATAACAACTAAAATCTATAATAAAATCCAGTCTGTCAATTTATACATGATCTAGCTATACTAAAATTACAATCCATAAACTGTGTGGCCCATTGTAGGTTCAATGCTAAAAGGGAAAAGACTAAGCAGTGCAAAGGGTTTGTCACGTTTGTTATATAACATAACTATGCTGGAGAAGACACGTGTTTGTGATGAATCCCTAGTGCTGCTGCGCAGAATCTGGCTACCTGAGCTGTAGTTATGGACTGTTCATCCTTAAGTAGCCACTGAAGATAGATAGTATCAGAGCAGCCGGGATACTTGGAAGTTATTGGCAGAAGATGTTCTTTCCTTATCTCTGTGTAAAAGGAACATCTAAGGAGCATGTGACCCACAGTCTCCCACTCTCCTGAGCCACAGCAACAGGGTCTTTTCATCAATGGTATTCTTTTATACTTGCCATACAGGATGGCTGATGGAAGCACATGGCACTGTGTGAGCGAAAATGCTTTCCAGTGGTTTACTGACTCCAACTGACTAAGATAGCTGGCAGGAGCAACAACACATTTAATAGGATCTGGAAACTTGACTATTAAATATGGTACATTTAATATATAGGTAATAGATTCTGTTTTATTATATGCTTGTGAATTTGTTTCTTTTTTCTTTTCTTCTTTTTTTTGTGGTTTAGAGTTAATATTTTGTTCTAATGTTTGCATTAAGCAGGGATGTTTGGAATAAACTGAAGAGCAAATGAGTGTCATTGAATACCAGAAAAGGTTAAACACTTACAGCAATTCAACTGCTAAATACTTGCTGTTGTATTTGGTAAATCCCCTATTAACTATATAATTATACTTTTCTGAGGGTTTTTTAAATCAAAAATCCTAATATATATTAAATGCTGTATATTTAGAATTAATTTAGCTTCCTATGCAAGTGTATATATACTTACTTAAGATAAAATATATTTTAAAAATTTAATCATATGATATAAATTAATTCATGTTTTCATGCATCTTTGTCCCAGTTCAGGATACTGTGATTTAACAACAAAATTGCTTATTTTCTCTACCATTTCATCTCATGCATTTTTCACTTAGCACAAAGTGTTTGTTATCATTTGTTTTTAACAAAAAGTAGGAAACAGCGTGTAAGAATGCTAAATAAGGCTGGATGTCTTTAATACTTGCATGGAAGATTGCCAGGGAACTCCAATGTGAAAGTTTAGATTGGAAAATTAAAAATGCATCATAGAAGGTAGCAGTGGCAACCAATTTTGTTTTTGTTGGTGTCACATCCATTACTGCATGTTCACTTTAGAGAAACTCTACCAACTTGGCTTGAGTTTTCATGGGCTACCCTGAATATTGGATCCAAAACCCACATCCATAGAATGTGCATTTTGTAATTATGTGGAAATACATATTACTAGGCAGAAACTGCCCCCCTCCCAAAAAAAACTGATCTCTCTTTTGAGACAGTAGAGCAATAAAAACAACAATTCAATAAAACTTAGCCTCTGGGACAGACATATTTGATTTCTATTCATCTATATTGGTTATATCTGCACTTAAGACAATACAGATTCATCTTCATTTCCTGTGTCTGCTAAGGGCTTCATTCCCTTTCACAGAGACAGGCTGTTTGTTATGGAAATCTGTATACTCTATTCCAGGGGTCTCCAACCTTGGCAACTTTAAGACTTGTGGACTTCAAGTCCTACAATTCTTCAGCCAGCAATGCTGGCTGGGGGATTCTAGGAGTTGAAGTTCATAAGTTTTAAAGTTGCCAAGGTTGGAGACCCCTGCTCTATGCTACATTTCTCTAATCCTGGCTTCCTGTATGTAGAGACGGAAATGGAATTGCAGAGGACAAAGCTAGCAGCAGATTCTCTTTGGGGCCTGACTGAACATAAATGTGACGCGCATAATGAGTATCAGTTGGCTGTATTGGAAAACACTATGCTTGAAGAGTTGGGAGGAGATATTGATTCCCCCCCCCCACAATGATACATCTTCTACAATGGTCCATTGCACACAGTACTTTTAGGATGTAAGTAAATTTAAAAGTGTCCTCAGTGCAACCTAACAGCACTTTTGCACTAGTAAGCAAAACCAATTTTGCAGCTGTACAAATTACTCTTTTCTGGTGCAGACAAAGCTTAAATACCAGTGATATGGTTTTCAGTCATTTTTTTTGCATGGATTTTAAAATATATTGAGAAGTGTTATTAGAAATCTAAAGGTTTGCAAATTATATTGCTCTTCCCATTGGCTTAATAATTGTACTGTATTATATGGATGTCAAATATGTCTGTTCACTCAAACATGGTCAATACAGCTGCTTAAACATTTCTGCCACTCAAACACCCATGTTCATATTTCATAATGAACATGGCTAAGCATGACCAGTAGCAGGGGACTGGAATTTCAGCAATCAAATGTAATGTTTGGGTTCAGTATTCCCCTTACTAAACACAATAGATCAGCATTTTCTAGGTCAGGGCTGTCAAACTCCCGGCCCATGGGCCGGATGCGTCATGCACTGGCCACACCCAAACCCATTTTAGCAAAGGGGGGAAGGTCCTGATACATCATGGGACACTTCCATGATGACGTGAGTTTGACACCCCTGTTCTAGGTGAACCGCACTAGAACAGTGAGGTATAACAGCAAATTGAGTCAGAGATGTAGGTGGTTTCTGACTATTTAGCAGATGGAGGCATTTTCTGACGCCCTCTTGTTGTAAACAGCTGTCTTAGACCCTTTCTACTTTTTAAAAGCTCATCTTTCCTGCAGACATAACTACCAGTCCTGATTTATTTGCTGTGTTGCAAGAAAACTGCCATCTAGATATGCCTTTAGCCTATACAAATATCCTGGTAATCTCTGTTTTTCATTTTAACAGTTTTAGCTATTAGAGATTATTTTTCAAAGCTGCAGTGCTAGGAACCGCAAGTGAAGCCAGTAAATATTTTCTTGTTCTATCATTACTGTGTGTTCCAGGCATCACAGTGATTTATGCACACTGCCATTGGTTTAAGAGCTTATTACATAAAGATGCGGCTGGCAGAAATGTTGCATTGCCAACCTACTCATGGTTAAGACAGATGTTTCCATCTCAGCGGTTTTCTTTGAATGTTCAGAGCAACTCCAAAAGTAGTGCTATTTGGTAACTGTTCATTTATTGAATCAAGGGGGCATACCAAGATGCTTAATTATTCAGGCCAGGCAGTTCTGCTCTAAAACCCAAAATGTTGCAGCATCTTTCACTTTTATTGATAATACTACTCATATCCCAAGAGATTGGGGTGCTCAATAGTTCCTATTAAAAAAGGACAAAGGAAAAATCCAGTCAACTACTACCCAGTCTTTTGAATATAATTACCAAAATCTATGCTGACACCTATTTGAGAAGTTTAATGATTGGATTGAAAACAATATCCTACTTGAAGAATAAGCTGGCTTGAGACCAAGAAAAACTACCATAGACCATATAATAATCCTACAACACTGAGGGAGAAATACATCGCTGGATCCAAAGGGTCTCTTTATGCAGTTTTTTTTATATCTCAAATCTGCATTTGACTCCATATCAAGATAATTATTGTGGAAGAAGCTGCTATCTACCAATAACAATAAACAATTACTTTTACTAATATATAAATCTTATAGCAATACCAACCAATGAGGGTAAGATGTGGTTTCCAAGGATAACTAACCAACACAATTGCAATAGCACAAGAAATAAAGCAAGGTTGTATTCTTGCTCCATTACTTTTTAATGTTAACATAAACTCAGTCATACAACACCTCTATAATGGCAATTTTCACCAACCAAAATGAGCTGATACACACTTTTCAGTTATTCTGTATGCTGATGGTATGTTATACTGGCATTATCTGTAGTAAGAATGTAAAGAGCCCTTAGATCCTTTGTTAAAATTGTGAAAAAGAAAAATTGATGATAAATTACAACCCTTCCAAAAAAATTCTGATCTAAAAGTCCTAACTAGTATATTAATGGCAGTAATATTGAGCAAGCCTGCCACTCTGACAAATTGGCCATCAATAGACACATAAACAACATCTACATACCATGCAAAAGAGACAATCAACAAGCCAAAAAGCGAACAATAAAAGCAAAATACCTCCCCACTACCAATCAACATCCAGATGAGCATAGATCATAGGTGTCAAGCTTGCTATGTCATGTTGCCATCACATGATGTTTTACGATGTTTTTCCCATTCACGGAGCTGGGGTGGACTCATCTGGCCCACGGGCCGCCAGTTTGACACCCCTGGCATAGATTAACACTAAGTTTAACATCAATCAAAGAATTGTCAAGAAAAACTAACAGTAAATCTCTAAGACCATTCCCACCAACACTGACTGGACAATCCACTATAAGATAAATTGAGAGCAAACTCCACACCTTATTCGCACTGATGATGGTACCTAATATAAGTAATGAAACATCTACAAGAAAAGTGAGCATCCAGGACCGTCAGCAATAACTTCCAATCTACCTGGTAAATAATCCATTAGAGAAAAAAACTATCAGTTTATAACTTCTCTAATGAGTCAATACAACCAATATAAATAAACAAAAAGATCACTTACGTTGCCACCAAGGAACATGTTCCTTGGTGGCAACATAACATTAGTATAGCACCAAGTCTTGGAAACTGTATTTTACCACTAAACCAACTGATCATTTTCAATCTTTAATAAACAGTGGACACTGCAGATTTGCCCTGGACAGATTCAAAGCTCTGCAGTTATTCAACTCCAGTTATTCAGCTATCAACTTCTGCAGTTATTAATGGTAAATATCAAATTCCTTCCACAAACAATTTTGCCTTGCCCCTTGACTCCCACGCTATAGAGGATGTACAGCATGTTCTTTTGCACTGTAATTTCTATCTGAAGTAAGTTATTAATCTAACCGCTCATAAAGGAATTCCCAGACAGACAACCAATGGTACATCTCCTCTCTTTTAGCAGATCATAAAAGCACTGTCTGTGACCCATAATGTTGCCAAAATTAACTTGCTCCAATAAGAGTGAGGTAATAAAATACTGTCCAACAAAACTGCATTTCTTTGATATTTTAAAAAGTTTGTCTTTTCCTCTCTTTCTTCCTCTGTTGGTCATATAATTTATTTTAATTGCCATCTTTTTATTTTATGTATTTTATGCACGCTCACACATGTTGGTCAAATATCATATTTATCAATCAATCTTTCTATCCAAGTGATCTTCACTCTCCAACTCTGGAAGCATCCATAAAGCAACAGTGTGAAGCAAATACTTTACAACAAATTCTTCTTGGATTTAATGTTCACTTTCTTTGCTTTGTAGATGTATCATTTTCTTAGTGTTATAGAAAGCAAAAGGATTTATCAAATAAATAGTCTCAAAAATTTCTGCCAACAATGTAAATCTACACTAGAAGACATCTCATTTACCACATAAATTGTGTTACTCCCACTTTGTTGGTGGTAAAAAAAACCTGCATAAATTTAAATCACTTACCCAACTACAATGTGAACAAAATTCTTGAGAGGTTGTGAGGTTGTGGCAAGACTTCATAGACGAATCTAGAGTGAGTATAGTATTTGCAAAGTATAATCTAATATGGCTCAGTTTTTTAAAAAATTTAGCATATGAGAATATGACCAAGAGAAGTAAACATGTAAACACAGCCTATGTAATTACATACAAAACTTCTACAGGGGTACAACACTGGCCTCATAATTGCATGTGCAGTTCAGCTATCCAGGCAATCACCTCTGCCGTTGTTTCATGCAGATTTTCTAAGGAACCAGAGACTGCACATCAAGGGCAGTCTTGTACAAAATGTTTAATAGTTTGCATATTAGCAGCACAGTCACAACAAGGGGAATCTTTCCAGCCCCATTGATATAAGGCACAGACACTTCTCTCAGTGTCACATCCAATTCTGTTCAGTTTCATCCAAATAGAGGGAGTCAGTTTAAAACCAGGTAGTTTGCTAGAGGGATCACTAACAGGCTACAAGAAGGTAAGTTCGACCATCTCTCTCTCCAGCCTCAAGTTGGGGGAAGGCTATGGATAAATTATTTTTTTTAGCCACTCACATTGAAAAAATAGCTTGTAGGAACAATGGAGCAGTATGTACACCAGTCCTTCTCAAAAAAACTGGGCTCAGGAGGTGGCTGCTCCTTTTATAACTATCCTTTTGTGCAACAAGAGAGACAGCAAATAAACAAGCAGAGTTAGCTGCTTGCATTTTGCTGATAAACAGTTTCATGCTCTTTCCCAACCACTGTACACAGCAAGGATAAGATGAGAAACATGTATTATTATTGGTACATTATGATATGAAATTTATGGCTTGCCTTTTTACTCAGTAGTAGTAGTAATTTTTTTCATGCTTACATGCCTCTTTACTCTGACTTAGAAGTGCAGGACTCAGAAGAGAATACAATGGATAGAAAATCTAGGTATTTCCTGCCTGTGAAAATTCTTGTTTTCCTTTCAGCCTCTGCTGCAGAATGAGAGGGGGAGAAATTGTTATGCTATCGCTGTTCACTCTGATTACTTCTGAGCAAATTCTCTTATAAGGACGGTGGTATTCAGCATCCTTTTAAAATACTTATTTCAGCTGACATATACCGTGACACTTTTCTGTTAAAACTAAGAATCATTACTTATCAAACTAAAATTTAAGTTCAATAGATCATCCAAAAGGCAATGTGAAATTATTATTCCATTTGTTGCTCCTTTTATCATTTGGTCTACGTTCTTTTCCTATACAAAAATACTTCCAGCTGCCCTACCAAGAGTGGCAGAAGGAACATTGGGAGTGGCAGAGGTTTCACCTGGGATCCTTTAACCTCATCTATAATTGAACTTTTTAAAAGGACATTCTGAAGAAGGATTTTCTTGATTTCCATTGTGAGTTTTCCTAAATCGAGCAAACAAATCATTAGAAATAAGACATTGAAAAGGCATGCTTCATGTTACCATAGATAAATAGAGGGTGACTCTTGCATATAATAATTTGCTTCCAAATATCCAATTCCAGTTGTTGGCAGGAAACAAATAGTGTTTTTCAGACAAAACCTATGCATCCCTTCTCCTTGCCAGGATCCAGGAATGGGGAGGAATCAGCCACAAAATCAGTGTAGGAAAGGGAGAGGAAAACAAAACCCTTGGTTGGAAAGCTCCATAGAAAGGAAGATACTTGAGGAATCTCCCAAAGCAATACCTATTTTATACTGGAACTTATAGTCTCACTCAAGAGTCAAAGTGTCTAACTTCCATCACCACCCGACTTCTTTGCTATCTGCATAGCAGTATGGAACAAGAAGTACACTGTTCACAATGACTGAGTTAACAGAACCTGTGGCCACCTTGCTGCTAGAAAATCACTCAGTTCACGTGACTAGGATTGGTCAGATGAGGATGAATAAATTAAACTGGCTATGCCAGTTGTGGCAGATAGGAAAGCTCCCTTGTACTGCTTTGCTCGAATGCTGCACTTGCATGCTTGTGAGTCAGTTGTTGCTCATCAACCACACAGCTGATTTATATAATCAGTCAAGTGGTTAACTGTGGTAAGTAGGGAAATCTAGATGTTTTTAGATACTTATAAATCCCATGTGGGCAGAAGTCAAAGATTGAGAAGTCATGTCTAGGGAAAAAATGGGTACCGTATAGTAGTCCTACTTAGCTTGAAATGGCAGAAATGACATATAGGAGGAGGTAGATTCCAACTAGACCTCAGAAAGACTAGATCCCATCTTGTAAGACCAATAGCTTCTAGCTATTGTATATTGGATCATTCTGAGGAAGAATGAGTTATTTCTGACAGATCTGTTGGGATGTTTTCCAAACTGTTTGGACCAGCTATTTTTAACACAAACTGCGGAGTACGGCTGCTGAAGTCTGCTTGTTTCTTCCTTTCTCACTTTTTTTCTTACGTGATTTGTCTTTGTAGATTGTATGCCTGAGGGTGACAAGTACATTGTCTTTATTAATCTCTAAGCTTTTCTGGGAATTTTTGTGACAGAAGGAGTAGGACACAAGTTTTCAAATAAATATAAATGTGATGGAGGAAGCCATTTACAATTCAAGACTGGAAATGTTGACAAAAGCAAGTCATCTTCAATCTTCTGATTTAAACTTGTGTTTTTTTGGGAAGCAAATCTATTTGTTGTCAAGTGAAGAGCACCCAAAACAGATGGGTGCTATTTTGCTTAAATGTATTAATTAATTTCTCCCTGGCTATATAGTATTTTCAGGTAGGTTTTCTGCCAAGACAGTTCCTAAATAGCATTATATAAATACAAAACTTAATTCTATGACTCACAAAAATATAAGCCAACGTTGCTTAAAGCATGGGTGTCAAACTTGTGGCATCATGTTGCCATCACATGACGTTTCACAATGTTTTTTCCCTTCATGGAGCTAGGGTGGGCATGGCCTGCGGGCCGCCAGTTTAACACTCCTGGTAAAGCATGCTGGCTGGGGGATTCTGGGAAGTGAAGTCCACAGCTTAAAATTGCTAAAAGTTAGAAACACTGATTCGAGGCATGATAAAAGAAATGGAAACTACACATGGAAGTCCTTTCACGATGGAGTGCTAAATACTCCATGGAATCCATTAACATGATATTGTTGAGATAAGTATTCTATAACCCTGAATTATTTTGGTGTATGGGAATAGATTAACAAAATTTCTTTATTTGTCATTATTATCTAACATGATTTGGAATACTGTACTGAGTAGTGGAACACATTTGTAAAAGCTCCGCCATTGAAAACAATATTCCTATGGTGCATTCTCCAACCTCCAGCTGTAACATTTAGAGTAGTTTACACAAAGACATCTGTTTATAACATTATAAGCCTCCAGGCTCCCTTTTACAGCTGCCAGGAAACTCCTTTTTCTTTTTTTTCAGTTCCACATATTGCAGCCAAAACAGTGACTATATGGAGAAATCATCATATGTATGCATTTTAAAGATACTTTGCCAGACTGATTCCAGTTGGAAGCTGATTATATGCTCCTACTTTAAGGTTGTACTCAACCAACTGTATTTTCTGCCTTTTGTTCAACTTGTTTTCCTCTTCCAGAGATAACTCATTAACACCTCTCCGCACACAAATTCTTCTGAGTATTAAGAATAATTGGAAGTTTTTTTTGCCAAATTCACTGTCCCATTGCACTTGGAATGACTAGAAGGATTGCCACACTATCAATTTATAGCATCATTCAGCCGTTGCTGTGATAATATATCATTTATGTAGACAGGCTTTCTATCTTTATAGCTATAAATTTCTGGTGTAGAAGAACTTGAGGAATGGGGTTTTAGTTGCATAGGTTTTCCCAATTACTTGATTATTTTTGCAGATTTTTGAGGTGGGTTTTGTTTCCTGTTTATGCTATCAGTGATGATGCTGATTGAATAAATCTTTCTGTCTCTTACTGTATATGTGTTTTTGTTTTCAGTTGTTTTGCAAGTGGCTTTGGCTACAAAGCTGGGTATTGCAGGTAATTCTCATTCAGAGATGGTTCAGTTATGAATTATGGCATTCTCATAATTGCAGCTGTTCCTCTCTGCAGTCATGTGATCACTATTTGCAAACTTGAGTGCCAGTTTCCAATGATTATACATGGCAATCAGATGACTGCAAGTTGCTGTGATTTACCTGGGATTTGCCCAGGGGTGGGATCCGACAGGGTTAACTACCAGTTTGTGGTGATTTACTATGTTTTACAACGTTTGGTGATTTATGATGTGCTTGTCTGCATGCTGTGCACGCACCTGTAACTCTTCATCAGCAGCGTTTGAAACAACATTTTGTTCCTGCTTTTCCACCACAGCTGTGCCTTGCACAGCAGCTGGAGTTGAAAAAGCAGGAAATAAAGATCAGGTAAGAGCCCAGGTGGGTGGGTGGGCCAAAACAGCAGCAGACATAGAACCGGTTCTATGTCTGCTGCTCTTCAGAACTACCAGTTCTATAGAGCCGGACAGAACCGGTAGAAACCCACCCCTGGATTTGCCTAAGAGAAGGAACAGGAACTGCTGCCACTGCTGTTGTAAGTTGCTGTGGTCGTGTGATATTCCACTTATGGCCACATAGCTTAGCAAAGGAGTTGTTGGTCCCAATATGAAGCATGGACTACCATATTACATAAATTATAATTGTGCTGTGCATGCTTATTTTTTTAAATGGAGTAAGTAGAATTATTTATTTAGATTACCCAGTTTTTATTTTTATTTTTATCTTTCTTAACCATGTAAAATTGCCAGTTTTCCATTCTATCCCACAAGATAGAAACCATTATGAACCTTTTTTTCCCCTATTTTTTTAGTCCACAGGTTAAACTTTCATGTGCTGGAGAGATTTCAAGTATAGTGGAAAGTCAATGGGCAACTCATGCCAAAGGACCATCAGTGAAAACCACATATAATCAAAGACTGTCCATAAAAACCAGTTAATTAGTACTTGTCTTCCCAGATGAGCAGTAGGATTAAAGAAATGAAAATCTACCAATCAGAGGCCGTGGTAACCACCATCTGGATAGAACACCTGGATTGAGAGCCAGGCAGCAATTTCATAAACTTCCCTTTGAGCCAGTTTTTCAGACCCAAGTTTCAAGGAGGTCTGATTGCTGACAGTGCCAATATTAAAAAGAAAACAATTGGAACATGAAAATTGGGAGGCTTTAGCCAAGATATTTTTTTATCAAAGCAAAAATCAAGTGATCTACATTATAAAGGAATAAATAGCATAGATGGATCAGAACAGACCATTTCAAATCAAATGTTTACAAGATAATTCAGTGTGTGACAACATATAAATGAATGGAGTGACAATATAGCTTAAAAGAAAAACATTGCCAAGAAATATGTTTGGATATACCCAATAAATGACGTATTTTATATCTATTAAAATAAGTGGCTCTCCAGTGAACATCAATGTTATAAAAGTATATCCACTATAGATGCAACGGTGGAAACCTCTGTGAAATTCTGTGGTGCATTGCAAGAAGTATTAAATGCAACATGAAAGGATGTAATAAAAATGGCTGATTCTCATAAACTAATGGACAAATGAAAGATTCTAAAGTAAGAAGAAGTGGCCAATACAGAAAATGTGAGAGATTTAATATTGTAGAACTGGCAAAATATCTTTTTTCATTTCCAACATCTGCTTAAATTAACATAAACACAAACATCAGACAAGGGTATAAAAACAAGGAGACCATGAATTCTAGCAATTCCTTAGACATAAAGTCATATGATTTTGAGCCAGCCACTCATTCCTATCCCAACTCATCTCACAGGGTTGTTGCTATGAGGTGAAAAGGAGGAAGGAGTGTTAGGTATGTTTGCTGCCTTGAATTATTTATAAAAATAACAAAGGCAGGATAAAATAATATTTAAAATATCAACCATTTTTAATGGAAACAAAATAGAGAAGTTCAATCAGTCAGGCTATTTTCAGATGCAGAAGAGACCATGACTTACTGGTGTCAAATATAGAGTTGAACTGTGAATATTAAAGAGAGTAGATGTGCCAGCAAGATTTGACCTAAAGGAGCTGCAGTCAGAATATAAGATCTAGGTAAGGAAAAGTTACAGTTAAATTAACTTATGTGAAAGAGAATATGAGAAGCTATAGGGAGAAAAAAGAGAAGCAAAAAAATAAATGATATACCTACCCCAATTTGATAACTGAAAGGAAGTGAACATGGCAGTGGAGTAATGTTAAATATTAAGAACATAAAAGCCCATATCAATCTGCATACTTAACAAGCTTGCAATTGATGGTGAAGAAGTATAGGTAATAATTTTGTTTACTATTGCTCAAGAATATATAAAGAGAAAGGATGTGCTGGAAAAGTAAAAAAGAAAGGAATCCTGGAGAAGGAAGCAACAATAAATTTAGTTAAATTCATGAGGGATGAAGATATTTCTACAACAATAAACATAATAATGCTTACAACAACCGTCTTTCCAATTTAATAAATGCTGTGAAAGAAAAAAACACAATAAAAATAGAAACCTTTGAATTATGAATGTAGAGAAGTTACTAAAAGGAGAATGGACTGTAAGAAGAACCAATTAGTTGATGCCAGATCAATAAAAGTTAATTGCTCTCTTGAGATCATGACCACAAGTGAAGAAGAGATGAACTACAAAAAAATGACTATTCATCAAGGTTGAAGGAAGTAAAAGAAAGGCAATGGATTAATTGTGTATATGGGGTCAAATAAATTATCATATTTTCCTTGTAAAAGCTTATATTATTACTAGAAACAGATTAAGATGGTGAGCATTTGTCCATTCAATCACTAGGAGTTGAACCTGCCTTGACAGCATATAAGCCAAAATAATTTAGAATTATTTTTTTAAAATATTCAGGAACTCAATATGCTGATGATACTCAGCTGTATGTTTCAGCTCATGGTGAGTTAAGTGATGCCGTGTCATCCCTCTTGCAGTGCCTGGAGGCTGTTAGAGACTGGATGGGGAGCAATGGGTTGAAACTGAACCCTTGCAAGACTGAGTTGCTCTGGGTTTGGGGTTCTTTGGCCCATGGAGAATTGCCACCTTTGGTCTTGGATGGGGTGACACTACCCCAAACAGACCCTGTGCATAATCTGGGGGTTCTCCTGGACTCGTGACTCCTGCTCAAAGAGCAGGTGGCAGTTGTGGCCAGAAGGACCTTTGTGCAACTGCGGGTTGTGTGCCAGTTACGCCCTTTGCTGGACCGATAATCCCTACTCACTGTCACTGATGCCCTAGTCACTTCCTGTCTTGACTATTGCAACATGCTCTATATGGGGCTGCCCTTGAAGAGCATCCGGAAGCTCCAGTTGGTGCAAAATGCAGTAGCCTGCATGGTTTTGTGCACATGTATTACATCTCGTACGGGAGCTTCATTGGTTGCAAATTTGCTTCTGGGTGCAATTCAAGGTGCTGGTTGTCACCTTTAAAGCCCTTCATGGCTTGGGACCAGGTTATCTGAGGTACCGTCTCTTGATGGTCACATCTATCTGACCCACTAGAGCAGGGAGGCAAGGAATATTGCGGGACCTATCCCCTAGGGCAGGGGTGATAAACTCAAGGCTTGGGGGCTGTATCTGTGGGTGCTTAGATCTGGCAAGTGGGGCTGCCCTGGAAACAGTGAAGGACTGACCTGCAGTGTCTCTGCCAGTGAAAATGGAGCTTGGGAGGGTTGGAGGCAGCACTCCCTGGCTTCATTTTCACTGGCAGAGTTGCAGGAGGCCATTGCAGCCGAAATGGAGCTCAGGAGCCTGTTTTCACTGGTAGAGTGCTCGGGCCACCACAGGCGCCACTGACACGAGTGATGTTGAGCTGGCCACACCCACCCAGGCCACACCCCTGGCCTCCCTGAGGTCAAACACAACCTTGATGCGGCCCTCAATGAAATTCAGTTTGACACCCCTGCCCTAGGGAGATACACCTGATGGAACCCAGAAGGCTTTCCCCGTAATGGCTCCCTCTCTCTGGAACATCTTTCCCCCAGAGATTAGAATAGTCCCCACTCTAATGCTCTTCTGGAAGGCACTGAAGACCTGGTCTTGCCAGTGGGCCTGGGGAACCCAGAGTGGGATGGAGCCCATTAAATGGCTTGTGTGATGTGTTGTTGCCGGGGGGGGGCTATTATATTATATTGTTTTTTTATTTTTTATATATATGATGTTTTTATATTTCTGTAAGCCACCTTGAGTTGTCATGTACAAATAGGTAGCAATATAAATTTTCTAAATAAAATAAACATCGTAGAGGTGCTTTTTACATTGCTACAAGATACATCTAAGAAGCCCATAAGAAAAACCAACTAGAAATTATTCCCGGTAAGTATGTTAAAAGCTTTCTTAAAAGCCAAAAAAAAATACATCTTCTCATTTCATACGCACAGGTGCAGTTGCAGGAAAGCCCTGATTCTAAAGAGAGCACCAGATGGATTAGCAATTGCTTGAATTAATTTCCAGCTTAGAGATTTCAGAGGGAGGAGATAATATTTCCAAGTAAAATATATGGTTCAGCAAGGAGTAAGATAAATTAAGGGAGGAGAGCTGAAGCTATTGTTACATGAAACTACTGATTAAGAAACAAAATGGTTTTCAATACCGGATAAAATCAGAGCAGTAATGGGAGAAGATGCTACTTTCATGTCCTCTATGTGGGGTTCATAGAAATTCAGTTTAGATACAGTGGGAAAACAAAGACTAAACACAGTAGGCCTTTGATCTAAACCAGTGAACTCCTTGCCAGTAACAATGGATCATGTTTATGGTCCTTTCTTTCATTTTTATCCTGGAGATGGTTTTGACTGTTGATGCTAAAAATATTGTTACAGTTCCCAAAATCCAGGAATATGTGGAAGGATGGCTGTCCTTGAAAATTTGCCCTCTGGCTTTCTCTTAACTGTGTATATGGATTCCCTGAGAATGGAGGTGGGGTTGCTTATTTGTTTGCATACCCAGAACTCCTTTAAGTGCATTATCAAATTTCAGTGTTAAAATTGTCCCAAATCAGCAATTTCCTTTCCTAAGAGGTCTGTAGGGGGCGTGCATAAGCGCACCAAAGTGCCTACCATCCCTGTCCTATTGTTTCTTTTATTTTCTTATATGTATCCATGTATTTATAACTATGTTTATACTTATACCTATTATCTTGTAAGCAATTGACTAATCAAATAAATATAAATAAATAAATAAAAAGGACTGCATATATTCTAAAATACCTCAGCACACTTTTAAAAAGAAAATTATCTTTCTCATAATTATATTTTAACCCTGCCCACATGTGTTATGTGCATCTATTTATCACTCTGTTCATTGCCGTTCTTACCTGTCCTCCAAAACTGAATATTGTTCCTGTCTAATCCCTATAGTATCTCCTCTGGTTATACTGTTGGGAATCTTTGGCATATATTAGTTGTTTACATGTTTGCATGTTTACTGGCTTATGCTTGAAGTGTTTTATGGTCCCTTGCTTTAGTAAGGAACACAAATCAGTTTTCCACTCTGTAAGTCCCAACTGTATAAACGTGGGATCAGAAATAAAAATACGTGATGCAGAACAGACTTTCATGAATCAGGCATCTGATCTGGTGAAGACTACACTGAGATTAAAGCAATAGTTCCATTTTGCCCTGACAAACCTCTGATCTAGTTAAATAGTAGGTTATCAGGTTGCATCATGTTTCAGACATCACAGAAGAATAACAATTATTAAAGTAATACTTTGTCCAAAGATCTGTATTGCCTCCACATGTTCTCTGCTTTTGGTGACAGTAAATTCAGTTGGAGCCTAACATACATTTAATTTGCTTCATCACCTTAACTTTTACCTTTAGTGACAAAGCCTGGTCTGCTTAACATGAGAGATCTGCTCTATATTAAAAAAAATCTAAAGCAGAATACCTTTAAGCTAACTCTTATATTGACACTGGAGCTGTGCTTACAAACTAACCAAGCTCCATTACTAACTGTGCTGGATCACTAATTTTCATTTTTATGACAGCTTTCTTTAGCTTGGATTTGGCACCCTGCTTTCCTTAATAAAGAAGCAAGACAGCTGATGAAATAGCAAATGTAAATGCTGGTGGATGGAATTGGCTGGTGAAGGCTCCATCTTATCTTATACATTTACATCTCAGAACACTGTTTGATCAATTTGTCACTGAGAGAAACATCAAGATTTCTGTAATTCATTGTAGTGCAAATATCTGGGACTCAAACTGATCTGAGCTCTTACTTTTATTTTCTTTGGATCCAATGAATCTATAAGGTTGTATTGAGACAAATTTAACTACAAGTTGTTTCCTAGATTTGCCAAACTTATTGTCTAGACCAGGGATGTCAAACTCATGTCCTCACATGGTCATTACATGATGTATCGGGACTTTTTCCCCCTTTGCTAAAATGGGCATGGGTTTGGCCAGCACGTGATGCATCCAGCCCGTGGGCTGGGAGTTTGACAGCCCTGGTCTAGGCTGATTATGTTTTTAATAGAAATTATTTTAATTTTTAAAAACAGGCTAATGAATCTTGACAAAGAAAGATTTGAACAAATATGACTTGAATCAGAGCACAAGAATCTGAGTCCAAATTTCCAGGGTTAAAATACCTCTGTAAGAATGTTTTTTGTGTGGGTCCATTAAACTTAATTGCTCATTTGGCAAAAAAAAAAGATGAAACAGCAGAAGATTAGTAGAGGCAAATGGAGGCTGTTGTCTTTCTTATTTCATATGGAGGACCAAATACTGTTGTCTGAAGCAATGTCAGAACATGCTTTGTTTATAATGCATGTTGCTTCTGGATTAAGATAAACCACCAATGGTAGCTAACTGAAGAGTGCTTCCATAAACTTGGCTTTTTCAGATCTGACAGGTCTAGGCTGAAGAGGAAACTAAGGTTTAATGTAAGTGAAAGCTTACTTGGCTTTACTGCAACACATTTTTAAGGCCTGGGATCAGAGATAAATACTAATATGTTGAGGAATATTCCCTTGTCACTGATTGCATACAGGTAGTTATTAAACCACTGGAAACAGCAAAAGCAATTTTGTTGGAATAATAGTCCCCACAGATCATAAATCCCACATATTTATGTTGCGAACTGTTTTCACTATAGGTATTTTCACACATGATACTTGAAGCATTTTTTCTTTTCCTATAATTAAAACAAGCCTGTATAAACTAGAATGGTTTCCCCCAGCTCTCTACAGCGATCAAATTTCAGCTTTCATAATACCTAACTAGTTTGGGTTGGTGCTGATTGGCAACCATTAGTACAATGGGACGGAACTCACATCAAGAACACTAGGCCAAA
Source organism: Naja naja (assembly GCA_009733165.1). Classification (NCBI taxonomy): domain Eukaryota; kingdom Metazoa; phylum Chordata; class Lepidosauria; order Squamata; family Elapidae; genus Naja; species Naja naja. Next base: position 50,799,870 of record CM019150.1, on the reverse strand, counting down.
ATGGAAATATAATTTTAAGATAAATTGCTTCTGCTTTCTTTTCCTCCTTCTCCTGGAGAATATTCTTGCCAATGTGCTGTATACACAGATATTAGGGACAATGTTCAGAAGTGCTCAAGTTACCATGCCTGATCAGGGGTGGAATCCAAATTTCTTAATAATGGGTTCTGTGGGCGTGGCTTAATTTGTGGGTGTGGCTTGGTGGTCATGTGACTGGGTGGTGTGGCTTGCTGGCTGGGCGTAGCTTGATGGTCACATGGCTGGCTGCCGTGGCTTGGTGGTCATGTGACTGGGTGGGCATGACCAACTCAATGTCACTCACGTCAAGGGGTGCCTTGCCTGGCCCCTCCCCTCCCAGCCTTGTCACACCAAGCCTCAACTTTATAATTCTGTAAAAATGTTATTCACCATTTTTTGACTATAGGTGTACTTTCATGGACCATTGAAAGGAGGAAATGACTCACATGCTTTGCCCAAGAGTGTGATAGGCAACAAGCTTTTAAGGGGCTGCCAGAAAGAGGGGGGCAATGTATTTTCCAAAGCACCAGAAGGCAAACAAGAAGCGATGGATGGAAATTGAACGAAGAGAGAAGCAAACTAAGACTAAGGAGAAACTTCCTGACAGTGAGAACAATTAACCAGTGGAACTGCTTGCCACCAGAAGTTCTGGGTGCTCCAACACTGGAGGTTTTTAAGAAAAGACTGGACAGCCATTTCTCTGAAACGGTAAAGTGGTTCCCTCCCAAGGTCCCTTCTAAGTGTTATTCTGTTATTCTGACACCTTTTCCAGGACCTCTACTCAGTTTAGCATCCTCAGTTTTCCTGCCTGAGCAGGGGGTTGGACTAGAAGACCTCCAAGGTCTCTTTCAACTCTGTTAAACACAAATGTATTTATGCTCTGGACTATAGACATGTAAACCCTGAAAAATACCTGGGCAAAAGAAAGGCAGTAAAACCACTCTAGGTGTAGGGACAGTGTAAAATATTAATATATGATAAATAATGGAACAATTAAAAATAATAGCACAGTTTTCTCCCCCCCTTCTTTCCTATTTCTTTTTCTTTCTTTCTTTCTTTCTTTCTTTCTTTCTTTCTTTCTTTCTTTTTTTCTTTCTTTTTCTTTCTTTTCTTTCTTTCCTTTCTCTTCCTTCCTTCCTTTCTTTCTCTTTCTTTCTTTTTTTCTCTCCCTCTCTCCCTCTTTCTCTCCCTTCCTCTTTCTTTCTCTTTCTTTTTCTCCCTTCTTCTTTCTTTCTTGCTCTTTCTTTCTCTCCCTTCCTCTTTCTTTCTCTCCCTCCCTCTTTCTTTCTTGCTCTCTTTCTCTCCCACTTTCTTTCTTGCTCTTTCTTTCTTTCTTTCTTTCTCTATCTCCTTTCCTTTCTTTCTTCTGTTCTTTCTTTCTTTCTTTCTTTCTTGTTCTTTCTCTTTCTTTTCTCCTTCCTCTTTAAACAAATCCAACAAGCTTTCTTGTTCTTTCTTTTTCTCTCTCCCTTCCACTTTCTTTCTTGCTCTTTCTTTCTTCTCTCTCTCTCTCTCTCTCTCACACTCACTCATTCACTCACACACACACACACAACACACACACGCACACACACCTGGTCTGGGATGAACTGTGATCTGGCAAGCCCAAGTCAGCAGCAGGTGGCGGGAAAAGGAAGAAAGGGGGGAGGAGGGGGTGGCGTGCAGCTGCAGTGGGGCTTTGAGCATCCCCCACCCCAGCCCTCCAAAGCACCTCCGCATGCAACAGCAGCAGCGACAACTGCAGCAGGGTCATGATCACCCCCCACTCCAGCCCTCCCAAAGCACCTCTGTGGGCGGCAGAGGTGGCACCTGGCTGCCTCCTGATTTGACCCCGGGAGAAGTGGGCAGAGGCTGCGGAGATGCTGTGGCGATGGCGCTGCTTATGGGTGGCAGCCGGGTCTGCCACCCAACTGGTTGGAGCACTGCCATGTGGTAGGGAGAGCTGGGAGAGTACCGTGTGGTGGCTTAGCCAGCCAACTGAGCCCGGGGATGTTGGGAAAGCAGCTAGGTAGGCCCCAGCCAGCGCCACTGGTGGGATGGGGATGTGCTGGTGGGGAAACCAGCCAGCTCAGCCCAGGGATGTTGGGGGGATAGCTAGGTAGGTTGGGCGAGGCCCGGGGAGCCCTAAGGACAGTGGGGGAAGGGCTGGCATGACTCGCAGGCCTACCTGTGAGCAGGCAGATCAGTGGAGAGGCTCATGATGGCTCTGGGCTGCTTCTCTCACCTGCTCTTGCTGGGAGAGCCTCTCCCAGAAGAGCAAAAAGCTTGCAAATTCCTTTCCCTTCAGGAAACGGCTCCTAGGCAATAGAGAGAAACAGGTTTCAACTGGGCTGCTTCTCTGCTGCCCAGGAGCCGTTTCCCAAAGAGAGGGGGACTTGTTAGCTTTTCGCTCTGTTGCAGTGAAAGGCAGGCAGCAATGGCTGGCCTGGCAGGCAAAAGCAGCCTGCAGGCATGTCGCGCATGCCCACAATGTTGCACGTGTGCAGTAGGGACTAACTGGGCAGGGAGCGGAGAAACAGGTGGAGAGGGGTGGGGCCAGCCAGGGGGCCATTTTACCGGTTCTCCGAACTACTGGAAACCGTAACAACCAGTTCTATAGCACCGGGCCGAACTGGTAGAATCCCACCCCATGCCTGAAGTTCAAACATATGGGTCCTGAAATTTTAAAAATAATTCCCCATATGGAAGGAATCTTCCTTTAATGAAAACTTACTGCACCATCCAGATGTAACCTCTATGATGGTATCAAAATTCTCTTTCTAGCTCTTTCTAGTTTTCTAGCTCTTTCTTAACTCCTAACTGTTCCCAACACATTTATTTGGGAAGTAAAGTTAATATTCTATTTGTTTCAAAGTGTATTCTATAGATAATTCCCAATAACCATATATTGCTATCAATCCTTGTAGCACTAGAAATGCAAATTTTATTTCTGAAGGTGTTGAGCTGATTAAAGATTTAAAGAGAAATTCATAGTGTACCTCACTTGGCCAGATGGTTTTCCAGCTGAGTTCTGTGGAATTTTGGAGATCCTCTGCAACAGAACCAGCAGTAGTGCAGGTTCTCCACCACCTCTCTAATAACATACAGAAACAAAGAAAAATATGTGTGCAAGCATTTTCCAATTGGTTAATTGTCCACACCTTATAGTGTGTCTCCAGATCCTTCTATGATTCATTAAATGAAGAAGGTGATTGTTTTGGCTTCTTGACACTTGTCTTTGAAGATTCTCAGACATCCAGGTCATGGCTGTCCCAAAGGTGCTTTTTAAAGAGGCAAATGGACTTTCTAGTTTTTGTTTGAAGACATTTCACTTCTCATCCAAGAAGTCCTGAAGAAGAGCTGAAGAAGCTTCTTGGATGAGAAGCAAAATGAAAATCAAGTTACCTCTTAAAAAAGCACCTTTGGCACTTCTTTACACTTGTTCTAACAAGTTTTACTCTGAACAACTATAGCTGTGCAGTGGCAGTGCTTTGAGAAAAGTCGTGTCTTGAAAAGCAAAACAACTTAGAAAAAAAGATATTTGACACAAGAAAGATAAAGACAGCTTTGTGGTACCTTAAAGACTAATTTGTTGACAACATAAACTTTCATAGATCACCATCCATTTCATCAGATGTATTGTATCAAGTACTGCTCTGAGAAAAGAACATAAAATGTACATAGGTATTGTTGGAAAAGAAAGGCAAGGAAATGATATGAGAAATTGTGAGAATAATTATTGTTAACAAAGCAGTAGATAAATATAAAATAGGGGTCTAGCACTGGATAGCAGATAAACAAGATTCTTGTGATAAAATATTTTTAGTATGTGAGATGTTGTTAAATCTTCTAATGTATTTTAACCCAAGCTATCTCAGGATGAAATGGTCTTAGCATTTCCTGTCCTGCAGGATTAATACCTAGAGGTCAGTGACAGTGTTCACAAAAAACTGAAATGTTCTTTCCATGGTTTTAGGAATTAGTCGTGTCTAGTGTCAGATTTGTGTCCCTTTATTCCTTTTCACAGGGCTTTTTTGGGTCCACTGGGACCCAATGAAAGATGCACTGGATCACTGCTGACAGATGATAGCATATAACATATAGAAGGATTAAGAAGAATATGTTCCCCTTGGACTGTGGGTTTTTGTAACAATATTGGCAATATTTAAACAAGAGGACAGAAGGGGAACTCATCAAATTTGCAGATGACATCAAGCTGGCAGGAGTAGCCAACTTGGTGTCATCTTAAGATATTCTTAAGATGCAGAAGGATCTTGACAGACATGAACACTGGGAGCCTATCTAACAAAAAGAAATGCAATTGTGACAAAATTAAGGTTCCACATTTAGCCAAGAAAAACCGAATGCACAGGTATAGAATAGGTGATAACTGGCTAAGTAACTATGAGGGGGATCTTGGACAATCACTTACTGTAAATATGAGCCAGCAGTGTGCTGCAGTTACCAAAATAGCCAATGCATCTTCTAATGAGTCCTAAGCTGCATTGACAGAAGGATAGAATTCCTTTAACTAGGGAAGTTCTTGTAAATATTCAATCTCCACAAATTTCTTCTCCAGTCTTGCAAATAAAGAAGAATCAGAAGAAAACTGAAATCTATTTCACAAAGCTGAGTGAGAGTGTTTTGGAATAGCAAAAACAAATATTAACAATTTTCCAAATTATCTTGGAAGCAGACTTCCAGGAAAGCAATGGTGAACTGAAGATGGCTCCATAGGGAGCAGAGCAAATATCTATTGTAAAAAAAGCCTTAAAAAGCCTATAAAGTCTTAGTAAGACCACACCTAGGGTACTGCATCCAGTTTTGGTCACCACACTATAAAAAGATTTTTGAAAAAGTACTCTAGAAAAAGTACAGAGAAGAGCAACCAGGATGATTAGGGGACTGGAGACTTATGATGAACGGTTACAGGAACTGGGCTTGGCTAGTCTAGTGAAGAGAAGGACCAGGGGAGACATGATAGCAGTCTTCCAATATTTGAGGGTTAGGGGTCAAGCTATTTTCTAAAGCACCTGAAGGCCAGACAAAGAGTAATGGATGGAAACTGATCAAGAGATTCAACCTAGAAATAAAGAGAAACTTTCTGACAGTGAGAACAATCAACCAATGGAACAGTTTGCCTTTGGAAGTTGTGGGAGCGCCATCACTTGAGACTTTCAAGAAGAGATTGGACTTCCATCTGTCAGAAATGGTGTAGGGTTTCCTGCTTGGGCAGGGGGTTGGACTAAATTATAAATTATAAAATAAATAAATGATCTACAAGGTCCCTTCCAACTCTGATTATCTGTTAAAAGGAGTTGGTGAAGGAATCAGTTTCTCAGAATTCCATTCCAGATAAGGAAGACGACTCAGGATCACCAATATGTATTCCCACGAGGAAACTTAAACCTTATAAAATCTTGTTCTCCAGAGGATTTAGAGCTATAGGAGCTGAGAGATTGCCAGCTTACTCAAGTCATGGTTCACAGCCTTCAAACCAACACTTAATTCGCATACTTACTCTCTTAATTACTTCCGGAAACTGCTTGTTAACAGTTTTTGGGACACTAGGAACCTTCAGAAAGGCAAGTTTCATCACATAGGTTAAATCTCCTTTGATCCCTCCTGAGAAAAGTTTTATGAAAGTTTTAAAGACTTTAGAGATTCTTACTATAAACAGCAAAAGGGTGATTAGAACGTTGATTTTGGAAAGTTATAAATGGACTAAGAGGCAGATAGAGTTGAAATAAGACTTGGAAATTATTTTCCTATCGGTTGTTTTTAATTTTCTTTTAAAAAATGAAAAAAAATTACATTAATTATAAGAAATATGCCCAAGGGAAAATTATTAGAGAAAAACTTGGTAAGCAGGGATTTTGAAGGTTGGGCTCTAGAGGGGTGCTAGAGAAAAATGAAGATTATAATTAAAGGAGAAGAGAGCTATTAATACAGAATGGAACAAAATACTCTAATTGAGGAAGACATTAAAGATATTCATAAGTCTTTTCAAGATTGTCTACCACTATAAAAATATAACTTATAACTATAAAAGTGTAACTTATGGAAAACAAACAGATAACATTGGACAAACCTAAGAGTGGGACTGATTCAAACGTAGATACAAAATGGGCTTAGAAGAATGATATGGAACAAGATGTTACATGAATGAATGAAACCAGCTGATCTCTTAATAATTAAAGGACATATGCAAATAACGAACTAGAAGGATGACTTGGATAGCCTGTTTGTTTTGGATTCACACACGAGATCTGTTAAAGTTTTCAAGTCACGTTTGAGAAGAAACAAACAGGAAATGAAAAGAAATCAAGTATTAGGACATTACTTAAAGGAATTAAAAATCAAGCTTGTTAAAAGCAAAGGAAAAGGATACACACTTGGATTATTCGATCAAAGTTAAAATATGTTTTTTTATATATACTTAATATACTGGGTATGTGTGTGGGTGGGTGTGGGTGTGCATAATATATATTCCTTTTGCATTTACTAATTTTTTTTTACTTAATAATTCTACCTTCCTTTACTATTAAACAAGTACAATTGTTGCCTCATTTTTCTTAATATTTATAAGGACTCTATGAAATAGGCTGAAAGGCAGGAAATATAGTAGTCCTCAATTTATGACCACAATTGAGCCCAAAATTTCTGTTGTTAAGTGAGACATTAGTTAAGTGAGTTTTGCCCCATTTTATGACTTTTCTTCCCATAGTTGTAAAATGAATCATTGCAGTTGATAAGTTACTAAGCCAGTTGTTAAGTGAATCTGGCTTCCCCATTGACTTTGCTTGTCAGAAGGTTGCATAAGGAGATCACATTGTTCTGCCCCAGCCTTAGCAGAAGCAAGAAACAGATTCCTTGTCACGAAAACCCCCTTTTTATTTACCTCTTCTGAATTAATTGCATTCAACCACCAAAACGTCCAGGCAATAGTCCTTCAAAGAGTTAACTGCAATAACAGACCTTATCAGTTCCTTGAGATAATTGCAAGGCTGTGAGCTCCCAGCCAAAAGGCTGCAAAGTAAGTTCTGGCAAGCAGTCTCTGTGGCACAAAATATAATGAGCAAAATCTTCAGAAATACAAACTGTGCCTCCTACGACATAACTCCCCTTTCCTTCTATTTATTCCCCAGCCAGGGAGGGGCCATTCAGCGTCCACGTGTGCTTTGCTTCCCGAGTCAACTCCTTGTCCTCCATTGTTCCCATCTCCTAACAGCTCTGCCCATACGTGCATCTGGAACAGGCCCCAGCTGTTCTTCCTCCTCACTCATATCAGCCTCCAAAGGTAGCTGCCTCTCTGGTGGCTGAGAAATGTCAGACGGCCCTGGTTCTATCTGTGTGTCTGATGCAGAGCATCTATCAGAGCCTTTCCCTGCTTCACTGGCAGCTGGCGGACCACAACACACATGACCTTGGGGGGCATAACAACAGTCATAAATATGAACCTGTTGCCAAGCATCTGAATTTTGATCACACGATCATGGGGATGCTGCAAAGGTTGTAACTGTGAAAAATGGTCATAAATCTCTTTTTTCCATGCCGTTGTAACTTTGAACAGTCACTAAATGAACTGTTGTAATTTGAGGGTGACTCGTACTATCTTATCACCTTTGTAGTTCATTGGAGAGATGAATCAAAGTTTCTCCATTCTGCTCCGTTCTCTCCAATCTATTAATTCTTCTTAATGTTCAGAACATTTTGCTCACAATGTACAATTTGTATTGCTGGAAAAGGTAGAGGAATGATTAGAAAAATCCCTAACTGTTTAATTTCTTACATAAGAAATAAGAATCACACAAGAATGACCCCAGGTAGGAAATGGAAACTTGGCAAAATGTAATTGAGTGAAAATTTTGTTAGTTTTTATAGGAGCTAGAATAAACTATCTGCAAATTGTACATGGTGAAGACAATATTTGACAGCAAATGAACAAAAATGAAGCTTGGAAGATTCAGCCCCTACAGAAGATGTTGAAAAATCTATTGATTATTGCATCTTTGTTTTAATCTAAAGACCATAGACCAAAATAAATAAAATGCAGATTTCAACTCATATATACAAGGCAGGAAATAATTTGAAATTCAGAGAAAGACATTTCTTGAAAGAAATAACTTAAAAAAATAAGACTCAAACAAATAATAGCAATCCAGGAACATCAGCACATCAGCGACTCTTACTTTATTCCTTCTGCTGATGACACAAGCTTGTCAGGTACTGTCAATGTAATTACGGAAAATTGCTACAGGATAAACATCAGTGTATTTTGAAAAGTAATTGTGCTGCAGTCTCAGGTTCCTTTCTGCTTGTCGGATAAGCACCAGTTTTATTCCTTGCTTTTTTTGGCAAGCTCAAGTAGTTGTAAAACCACTTCATCCATTTTCCTTTTTCCTCAGACACTCATTCTTTGGAAGATAAGTTCACAGTCCTTCTTCCCATGAATAAGCTGGACTGGATGGCATTAGGATAAGACACAGATCTGAATAAACCTATCTAGTTTGAAGATCTAAATCACTAAAATATGTTCATATGAACATGAATATGGATATTATTTTATTTCCATACATCTCTAATACTTATTATTAATATAAGTAATAATAATAAGTATTATTATTAATACTTATTCATATGCTTCATTTCTGTATAAAATTCACCTTTTTCTTTAACGGGAGTTCTTAATATCATCATTTGGTTGCAATGATAGGATGTTACTGTACTTAAACACATTTCAGAAAAGTCATAAGAAGTTCGGTTAGTGTCAGCACATAAAGTGACCTCTATGTAATTCATCCTGGTACACCTGAGATCTGAGTCACTGTGTTGTATATTGCAAGCAATTAAATTCTTTCTGTGCAAGTACACTAGCTTAATGCACCATATGGTTTAGAAGGGAATTCAGACTAGCTATACACGTTAGTGATACAGCACATTTTTTTAATGCTTCAGGTTCGAGCCATTATAACTCTAGTCAAATGGTTCTTGTATATCAGAGTTTGAAAGAGACCTAAGAGAGACATTGTCCTTCAAAATGTGTTAATCTGGCCATCTGGATCAAAACTCTAATCTGATAAAAGCTTTATCCACTTATATTGCTTAATGCTATGGAGGGAATAGTCTATGCTGCCCTGAACTACTTTATGACTGTAATGTCAGATCTTAATGGGCATCTGCCATCCATCTATAAAGCCACACCTTATAGATGACAAGTAGCCAATTTGTATCTCAAGAGAGAGGAAGACATGAAAACTTTGGCTGCACAAAATCCACATTGCATTAAGGAATTATTGAATCAACCATAGTTGGCTGAATTCATATATCATACTACCCCAACGCCCCCCCCTCCAAAAGGCTAGTGTCAGTGTCAGTTTGAAAGGCTAAAGAGGACCTTAATATGATAAGGAAACTGAATGTTGACTATCTATCATCTTTATATTCCTGATGCTTCTTTTTCTCATATTTAGTTAATGAATAATACATCTCTTTCATAGCTCTATATTACTTATTCTTGTACATGGGAGTTGAAATCTTGGAGTTCATCTTCCAGTCCTGAGCAATGCAGATTGTTTGCTTCTCAATATTTCTTGTTTTGATGGTTGGAACATATCCTTTTGATTACAATGAGAAGCTTCCTTTTTCTTCCACACTCAAGGAACTATATGCATATTGTAAACACCTTTTTAAAGATGATTGAGATTCTATTGTTGGCCCAGAATGAAGTAGACAGGTTGCTAGAGGTACAGTCAATCTCTGTAGGATTATACCTATTATTCTCTCATCTGTATTGATTGGAATTAACGTCTGATCCAATTCAAAGTGCTGGGCATTACCTATGAAGCCCTCAGTACTGTGACTATGGATCACTGAGGAACTGCTTTTTACCAAATGAATCTATCTGTCCTGTTTAGATGTTTGAGAGAAGATCTCAATGAAGTTAAGAGGGTATGGGCTATGAAGGAATAGTAATTTCACAGGGTCTCTTGTCTTCTTCTCATGTGGCATACAGGAATTAAAGATAGAAATGTGGCTATCTTTTGTTACTATTGTTTTACTACATGCTGTAGTGTATAGCAACTCTATAGTATAGAGCAACTCTACCAATGAGACAACTTCATTTTCAGGTGGCAGTCACAGCTAAAAGGGCCTTGTAGCCTTCCCTGAATCAGGAGTCTCTGTGCTCAGTCATTCTGGCCCTAGTCATCTCACAGCTGGACTACTGCAGTTTGCTCTACATAGGTCTACCTTTGAAGATCATTTGGAAGCTATAGCTAGTGCAGAGTGCAGCTGTGTGGGCAGTTCTTGGGGCCCCCAAAATGGCCCATGTAACATCACTGCTCTGCGAGCTGAATTGGCTGCCAGTCTGCTTCCAGGTGCAACTCAAGGTGTTGGTAATCACCTTTAAAGCCCCCCTTCATGATTTGGGTCCTGGCTACATAAGAGACTGTCTCATCCCATTGGGATTGGCCCATGCCACCCAGGCCAACAGAGTAGGCATGCTGTGGGCCCCATTAGCTGTATTATTCTGGCTGGTGGGATCCAGGAGAAGGACTTTCTCTGCCATTGCACCTGTTGTTCATCTTGCCCCCTGGAGTAAGGTCAGCTCCAACCTTCCCAACTTTAAGCCTAAAGACCTGGCTCCACCAAGTTAGATTGGGATTCCAATGGGGGAACATCACTGTGGAGGTGATTGATCAATTAACAACAGATTGGGACACAGTGTGTGGCTTTTGTATTAACTTATGGTTTGGGTGTATATAGCTTTATCTTTCAGAACTGTAAGTTGCCTTAGAGTTGCCCTGCGGAAAAATGGGTGGTCTATAAATTTTATAAATAAAAAATATTCAAGCATATTCAGTCACTGGAAGCTTGCTCCTTTAGCAATAATGACCTCTATGACCAATGAGAATGATACTGAGCAAAACATTCTTAAATAGAGAAAAAGTCCAAAGTACAGCTCAATCAGAAGAAGCCAATATCCTCCCTGTACAGTCCCTTGTAATTACAGATACTGTAACAACAATCAAAACAATGTAAAAAGCATTATCAAAGTTAAATATCTGGTAATGCTGGGAAACTACTACTGATGCAGAATGCAGTGGAGAGGGTAGCTATGTGTGCTCATTGATCAATGCATGGTATGCCTCAGCTTTGCAACCTACATTGGTTAACAGTATGCTTCTGAGTTCAGTTTAAGGTTCTGCTAATAGCACCTGGCCCATATACCCTTCGTGGTATGGACCGAGTTATTTGAGGGACTGCCTCTCCCCAATTACATCTATTTGCCCCATCTGATCTGGCAGGAGAGGCATGCACTGGATAGTGTGTAACTAGAAATGTCATGTGAGCAAAACTTCATAAGTGTCTCCAGATCACTCGTATCCTGTACATAAACTGTTTCAACTCCACCCCCCTCAGAATGGTGCTATGGAGTATTGCTTTGCCAAAACAACTAGATCAGGGGTATCAAACTCGATTTCATTGAGGGCCGCATCACGGTTGTGTTTGACCTTGGGGGGCTGGGGTGGGTGTGACCAGGGTGGGTGTGGCGAGCTCAATGTCACTCGTGTAAAGGGTGCCTGTGGTCCAAGCACTCTGCCAGCAAAAATGGGTTCCCGAACTCCATTTTCAGCTGCGCTGGCCTCCTGCAACCCTCTGCCAGTGAAAACAGAGCTCAGGAGGGCTGCCTATCAGAGACAAATTCCTTGTGTGTCAAATCACATTTGGCCAAATAAAGTTGAATTGAATTGAATTGAATTGAATTGAATTGAATTGAATAAGGAACATTTTGAACACTTTTCTGGACATTCGCACTACCACTTCCTTATATTTTTCCCTCTGGTAGATATTTGCTTTCTTTCCCTTTTATCATGCCAATCCTTGTATAAAAAGTTCCCTTCATTTTTAAAATGTTCCTAAATATCTATTTTTACCTTTATTTTTTTCATCCTCAGTTGCCTTTTGCTTTTTGACTTTCTATATAGATAGGCATATTTATGCACTTCAAATTACTTTTATTTATCTCCTTTCATTTGAGATCCAAGTTCTTCTAGCAGTCAGTTCATTATAATCTAATCAATTAAATCTATTATTTACATTTGCTCCATAATATGTAATTTTGCTGTGATTCTATATTGCTGGTCTGATAATTGTATTAATTTTCCTTAAGGTATAATTTTGCAAGAGGCCTATGATTTGAGCCATAATCATCACATTTTATTTCTGCTGACTTAACAGAGCTTCTCCATGTTGAATGCATAGTAAGTAGTTAATTTTATTTCAGTGTTATCTGTCCAGTGCTGTTCATGTGTAGAATTATCTTTTAGGTTGTTGGAATAAAGTATCTGTTATAAAAATTGGATTTTCTTGGCAGAATTCTATTGCTCTGCCTCTACCCATTGTTTTGTTTCATATTCCAAAGCCATATTTTTCTATTATTTCATCTGTTATTTTACCTCCAATTTTAGTATTCCAGTCTCCTATAATTAGTGTAATACTCTGTGTGAGTGAGTGAGTGTGTGTGTGTGTGTGTGTGTGTGTGTGTTGGTGCTTAGTCCACAAAATATTGCAAGTTGCCATTATACTGTTCAATTTCCACTTCCCTATACATGCTGTTGGAACACATATTATCACCATAATATTGACTGGCTTGCCTTGTGTAGTAGCATTGTGGAAGACCATTATATTTCAAGGAATTTAATGACACATTTTAATTTCTCCTTCATTACTGGGTAAAGTCTAGAAGGTTATAGCTCATTCTGAACCTGCTTTTTCTTTCACTTTTGCTAAAAAAAAGGTGGGGAGGATATCTTCACACAGCTGTGGAAAGCCCTGCCAGTGTCAGACTTCCCCAGAGCTTATCTACCCAAGGTAAGTACATGCAATCTCATGATCAGGAAAGCACAGCCATGAAATTTTGATGCTAAATGTTAATAAAAGCCCTGAAAATTGTTAATTATTATGGAGCTTCTGCAGAGCATTCAGTGTTGTGCACCAAGGACTTGGAGTCAGTGGCGGGATTCAATTTTTTTTTACTACCAGCCCTGTGGGCGTGGAAGGGGAAGGATACTGTAAAATCTCCAGTCAGAGGTGGTATTTGCCGGTTCTCTGAACTACTCAAAATTTCCGCTGCTGGTTCTCCAGAACTGGTCTTAACCTGCTGAATACCACCTCTGCTTGGAGTATCTCTGCTGCTTGAAATGAGGCCCCTCAATACCTGAAGAGATAACATCTTGGCAATACATTGCTTTTTTGAGTTTCTGTTTGATTTATTTGCTACAATTAAATATTAAAGCTTAAAATTCTCCTTACCTATTGGTGTGTTCATTGTCTCTGTACCCTCAAAAGAGCTTTCTTAAACAGAAAGAATACTACCAAACATGGAATTTATTTTATCAATGGCCAGAAAAAAGGGGTAAAGATTAGAAATATAATTTGTATTGTTAAGCAAACAAACAACCCAGACAACACGATGTTTATTAAGCACTAATCAAATGTAACAGTAGAAAATCAATAAAACTTTATTTAAAAAGAGCCATTTGTCTGGTATTTGTTACTACCTCCCATTTGACAAAACACCCTGCACTCATATTTTGGTCACTCCATCATATTTGAGGTTGTACCTTAGCACACTTTTTACTAATAATGGTAGCTACTCCATTGCTTTGACAACTTCCTTATGCATAGTAAAATAGTGGATGTTCCTCTGATGTGAAATTACTCTAATCCATTTGAATTTGCTGATTCCCACATTGTCAGTGTTTGGTCTTGACATTTCTGTTCTGAAAACATCAAGGTTGCCCTTGATGTATGGTTTATGGGTCTAATATTCCATGTTTGAACTGAATCTTTGCAGCATCAATATTTACCTTTGCCTCTGGCCACCTGAGCATCTGAATAACCTTTAACTTTAATCCAGTGGCATCAGTACTATTTGTACTTGCTCCTTGCTCTTCCCCAGCAGCATATTACATCCTTTCCTAACCCAACAAACTCATTTTCCAGTATGATCCAGACATTGCCCCTTCGTGAATGACAGATTGATTTTCATGCCATAGTACTGGAATGTATTGCCATTCTTTTTCTTCCATGGATTATATTTAGTTTGACTTGTCTCCTTTGACTTAGCCATCACTGGTGGCCCTGTTATGAATGTAAAGTCCTGATAGTAGATCTCATCATATTAATGGGTAAGCAAGATCTTTGTCTCTACAAGGTAATAGACCATGAAGAACTTAACAGCAAATGTTATGCAGAAGGGATGTCTACTGACAAATATAAAAGATGAGTAATTGCTTATTCTATGATGACTGCTTTGAAATGCAAAATACTACTGGGTAGAATTACCAGATTCAGGCATGAACTTATAATATGCAGTTTGATGCCAATGTTATTAAAATATCTTCCAAAGGGAAAATAAGACAACAAATATTCAGGTGATTGTCCAGGTGGAACAACTGCAGGCGCTGCTTGTAGAAATCATTTAGAAAAAATGTATCCCTGCTTACCGTAAGGAGAAATTTTCTAGGAATTTTTTTTATTACCATGGTGTGAGAATTGGGACTATAAGGGTTTGTGGAATCTATACATAGAGCTTACTCAACAAATGAACCAGCTTTGTTACATTTTTTGTACAGCTTAGGAAAATACCAGTTAGTCTTAGAATTGCTGCTGGGTAAAATAAATCAGTCTGAATACAGTGGGATGTTGTGTGGCATATTGCCAAAGGCATGACAACACATGAGAAAAATATAGTCATCTCAACCAGCAGCCCCCAACCTTTTGGGCTCCAGGAACCGGTTCCATGGAGGGTGGTTTTTTTATGTGGACCAGAGGGGCATAGTTTCACAAGCTGCCTGAATCCCAGCATGTGTAGATGGGACTTCACCCACTTGTGCGGCCTGATTCCTGGTGAGCCATGAACCAGTGCCAGTCAATGGTAAGGGATTCAGGGACCTCTGATCTAAACTACAAGAAATCAGTATCACATAAAAGCAAAGAAGTCAGTTGCCGCTTCCTGCCTTATATCACGTATAAATATAAAAGCATTTAAAAATTTCTAGGTCAGTCTTGGATAGACTCACTGCATTTCACTTTACCCCTCATATGTCTAATTGTCATAACTCCCAAACCCAATAATTCTACTTAACCGTCAGCACTGTTTACAGTAGTTGTACCTCAGCATTCCTGGAGAAGAAGGAACTATTTTGTGAATAGCCAGTCTAAGTTAAAAACAAAAATATTAGCATCTTATTTTAAACTTTGCTAAAACATCCATTTATTGACATAAAGCTCTTTCTCACAATTCATGATTTATCTCTTGAACAGGATCATTTTTAAATGAAATAGTTTCATTGCACTTAAAAAATAACATTATTAGCCATACTTTATAATCCATTCTCATGTTGGGTTTCTAGAATATTAACTATTTATTAAGAGAAAATTCTGAATAATTGATGAATTAATATTCATAGTATACTTCTACATACAGGTCTCATGCATGGTGGAGAAATGGGATCAAATATGAAAGACTTCTCCCACTTCATCTTATGCCCCGCCATCAAATGCAAAACCTATCATCTGGGCTACAATACTTTGGGGACAAGGGTTTATCACTCCTCCAAAAGAGCTTGAGATACCTCTTCAGTAATAGCCTTACTGACAGGTCACAGGGATGCAGAAAGGACCATTAATGGAGATTATTCTTATTTCAGTCTATGCCTGGTGGGATGCAAATGTGTGTGTCATGCCCCTGTCGGAGTCTGAATCTGAGGAGGAAGACAAACAGCTGACAGGGAGTGGGAGTGTGGCTCCGTTGGCTGTGGAGGAAAGTGGGGAAGGGCAAAGTCCGGCTGGGCAAAGCAGGAGAGAGATAGAATGAACGAGAGGGAGTTCAGAGGAAGACTCAGGCTCATCCCCTCTTCATCCTAGGACACGCAGGGAGGAATGGAGAAGAGAGCGACATGGGTTGCATGGCTTACGGGGGAGGAAAGGGCCCTGATTCCCTTCATTAGCCACACCTGGGAATGAGAGTTTAAAAGAAATGCATGCTGAGTAAGGCACCTGCTGGGGGCAAATGTGAATTTATCTTGTGTTGACTTTGCTTATCTGTGTTCCTGGCATCTTTCCAACCATGTTGAGTTATTGCCCTGCCTTCACATCTGGAATTCTTGCTCCTGCCCTGTCGAACCAATTACCTCATTTTGCCTTGATTGGACTTATAGTTACAGTTTTTGTTGACCACATTTTGGACTTGATTCTCTGCAGCCACATTTTGGACTTGTTCCTGGGACAGTTTTTTTTCCAGCCAGAAGGTAACCAGGACATTGGGGGTAAAGTTAGAGCTAATAAAGGGTATCCTACTGATTATCTGACTGTGTTGCCTTTATGCCACACCCCGGGTTATCACAGTGTGTGTGTTAAAAGAGAGATAGAAAGATAGAGATGCTTGCAACATTTAATTTGGGCACATGGTGAAATAGAAGAGATCAACTGAATAAGGAACATCAGTGTTAGTAGCAATTGGCTGTTACTTGCAACACCCAATTAAAACTGTGCCTCCAATACCTCAAGCCAAAACAGCCATAAAGGGCCTGCAACCAGAAGGGAGAAGGCATGTGTCAGGCTCCGAGTACAGCACTGCTTGTAGTCTTAAAATGGCCAATTGGTAATGGACAGATCCCGGTTCCTGGCCACAACATCACCAACATTGTCAATGAGGCAGAGAGATCTTTCAAAGATTGTGTTAGAAGAAGGAAAAATCTATTTTGACATGAAGTGAACTAAAGATAAATCCAAGCTGCTTCTCTGGTGGGCTGACGATAAAAAGACAACAAAGCTGTAAGAATAGGTCCTCTGAAATGAATAATGAGGCATCTTCATGCCATAATTAGCAAGTTGTCTGGCAGGAGGATACAAAATTACAAATGGTGACAATGACTTGAAGAGAGTTTTATGCAAAATTTCTTTCTTTGTTAGATTCATCTCCACTTTTTCTCAGGAACTCAAGTTAGTTTATATGGAAGTTTCCCTTCAATTTTATTCAGACAACAGTGATCTTGGCTGTTTTGATTGGCCTGAGACACTGATTGATTCAAAGTCACCTAGTATGTTTTCATGATAGATGTTGCATTTGAAGCTAAGAATACCCAGTCCTAGACCAACCCTTTAACCACCACACCATACTGGCTTCTTAGATAATCCAACAAAAATCTAACCAAAGGACATTCCCTCCACCCCCCCCAAAAAACCCCATGTATGTTCATTGAACATGTATCAATATATATTCTAACAGTTCATTTTTGTAGACATTATAGATGAAGTTTAAAAAATAAAAATATAACTTAGCATGTTTGTTTTGATGACCTCCATATAAAAAACTTAATGGTTGCTCTGCTCCTCAAGAACAGTTAGATTATGCTCAAGATATGAACTTTCATATGTTGGGACTGATCACAAGGTCTTTGTATTAATAACAAAGGAAAATATTGACAGTTCCCTAAATCTAAATCCAACAACCATACATGCAATGAGTGTAAGTGAAGCCAGAAAGAAAACAAGCCCACAGCCTTTAATAAAAGGAAGAGTAAGAGCAACTCATCATGAAGGAAAAAAAGAAACAGAAGCATAATTACTTAATAGAAATGACTTTTCATTAAGCTATAAATAGAAACTGCATACAAAGCAGCAACAGGGTCACAGAGCTGTATCAGTTTTACCTGCAACAGACTCATCCAGAGAATAGTGTTTTACAAAGGGACAAAATCAAGGTAAATAAAAATGAAAATAATCATGCTCATTAAAAAATGAATTACAAATAAGTTTTTAACATTTTAACATGCACTGGATGATCATGGGTCTGGTTTAATTTTAAAATTTACTTCATCCTATGATACAGAAATAATTTCAATTATTCTTTTTTTCTGTACACATTTGATCCTTAGCCTGTCCTTCCTCCCTCCCTCCCTCCCTTCTATTATTGCCAATTGTTTCTTTACAATGCAAGCAACCATCTTTTCACAACCAGAATCATTTATGCTAACTTGCCTACTAAAGGGCTTGTTGCCTACATTTTAAAGATTCGGGATTTTCTGACTGCAAAAAGTATTGGATTCCACTTCATTAAACTTCATCAAACAGCATGATTTTGAAAGAGATGTTTCACTAGTCAGATTTGATGTATTTTAATAATTTCAGAGCTGTATTCCCCTAGCTGTATAGGGATTACCCAAACTCAATAGCTTCAATAAAAAAACATTTCTATGTTAATTGTAGTCATTTCTTTCAGATGATTAAACTATACTCAAAGTGCTTTTAAGTCTGTTCACACCCAAACCATCATTCAGGACAGGAATTATAAGAAAAACATTATTTGCATTTCAGTTTGCAGAGAAGAGAAAATATGTTATCGTGGGATTGGAAGAAATAAATGTAGATATGGATTAATTTTAAATATAAAGATACTTATACATAGAAAAAAACATGCAGGAGGCAAATACTTTAAAAATAATTTCATTTTCAGAGAAATATTTTACATTTATGACACTGAAAATATTCCAAAACATATGTGTTTATAAATCACACAAAATAAATCAAATTAACTGCTCAAAACAACCTTAACAATAAAACTTGGCAGATCCCTTTGAAGCTAGCCAATCTTTTTTTTTCATTCACAACGCCATAAAATAATTGGACACTACTATCTTAGCTATATATCTGACCCAATTCTGCCAATTCTATTCAGCCATAAGATGACTGATTTTATAGTACTCCTCGGTTTTGTTCTTCTGTTTTATTCAAGATCTCTCTAAAGCATTTTTATCATAAGAGATAGTAAATACCTGTCTTATAAATAGTTTTCCAACATAGCTGCCCCAAAATATTTTAGCACCCGAAGCAATTTTTCTCTTTAGGGTAATGTTAATTAAATTATAATTTTCCCTCTTTTATGCTGATGGTTTCATTCTTCCCTGCTGTATATTTCCTCCATTTTTGGGGTTGTCATATGATCGTTGACATGCCAGTTTTTTGTTTTTTAATTATTTCATATCCTTTGTCAACTCATAAAATATTTCTATGGTCTTTTTAGAGTTGCCAACAGAAAGGGAGGGAGGAAAGGGGTGTGAAAGAGCAGTGCAGCAGCTTGGAAATCAAAAGTGCATTCCATAAATAGTTTTCAAAGATAGTAACTAGGTGACTGAAGTTTCTGCCATGCAAAATTCTAACTGGAGAACATGATTGATGACTCTTGGCTATGGATGTGTCTCACTGGAGAATATGAATTATGATACACCCTGGGGTGGGGGAAAACCAGGGTCAAGGGTGACAATGAATTATGTGTCTCAGAATCAGCTATACCCAGGCAGTGCTGGACATGTTAACTCCCAATAAATCCTTTTGAAGTTTTGGAAGTTTGGCTCAAGACTCATGATTTAATTGAGGTAACTGCTGGAAGCCTGACATCCTTTATTTTTAAAAATTGAATTTAAACAATAATTTTGATTAGTGTAATTGGACAATTACTCCAACATTGTAACCTGATTTTATATTGACCACAGAACATTAGAAAACCCAAATACAGGTGCCATGTTGTGGTATAGGACAAAAGTGAAGAAGTTGGCAAAATAGATAAGGTAACGATGATCTTAGTATCTCATTTCAACCATGAGCTACAAATATTCTTTATTGGGATCTTAGTACATTGGGTATTAAATGCAAATAACAGCATGTTCATATGGACATAGAAGCAAATTTGGCTCCTTAAGGACATTTTTGTAGGTCTCTTGGAATACTTCTCAACATGAAGAGCAAGGCATAAAAATTTAAAAATACATTATTTTTCATTGAGCAATAAGTTCTGTTATGGTTAATATTGACCTCCAAAGGTCAATGAGACCATCCAATGGGTTGATTAATGGTGGGGGTCAGTAAATGGTTGAGGATCAAGGGGTGATTGATGAATGATGGAAGGTTGACTGGAATCAATAACTCTTTTGAAGTCTCTGTAGAGCTGCACGCTAGTGCCAGCCCCTAGCCCTGAAGTGGGGGGATGGATGTGGAGATTCAGTCTTACCAGGGTTGGATGGCCAACTGCCAACAACAGCAGCTTTGAATTGTCTTTATTATTGTTACAATTCATTACACATTCAGCCAGGTTAGACTGGATTTGGCATTTTTATCCACCTATTGAGTCCTTCACAAGGACCTGGATAAGTAGATGTTGTTACAGTGTTAAAGATACTGTGCAGGATGTAAGCTGTTCCAACTGAAACTGCCTTTTATGATCAACTGACGGTGATTTTGCCAATGGTATTCAAGTGGTGGTCCAGTTGTTTTGGGATTGCAGCCAAGGCACTTATTAATATTGGTACTATTTTTGCTTTCTTTTGCCACAGTCATCCTGTTTCTATTGCAGGTTTTTGTATTTTGTGATTTTCTCCAGTTCTTTCTCTTCTTTTCTTCTGTCTCCAGGCACATGCCACATCCACTATTTAGACTTTTTTGTCTTTATTATTGACAATTGTTAAGTTTGGAGTGTTATGTGGCTGGTGCTGGTCTGTTTGGATTCTAAAATCCTGGAGCTCTTTAGCTTCTTCGATTTTTATTATTTTGTCTATGTTGTGGTTCCATCAGTTCTTGCTTGCAGGAATATTTATTGCAGGCATTTATTAAATTTATTAAATGTTCATAAGTAAATGCTTGGGGTCCATTAATTCAGCTGATTGTAGAGAATAGTATTAGATAAGCTTGACAGTGTTCTACATACACTGCTGTAAGAGTAGCCTCTTTTTTTCTTTTCCCATCCAACCAATGTTTCTAGTGGTCTAAAGATGTGAGGAATTACTTTATTCTCTTTCTATCACACAACAAAATTAAAAGGAAACTAAATATAGGGAAATTCACATGTAGTTCTTGACTCACAACCACAATTGAGTCCAAAATTTCTGTTGCTAACTGAGACATTTGTTAAGTGATTTTTGTCCCATTTTATGACCTTTCTTGCAACATTTGTTGTTAACTGTCATAAATACAAATCAGTTGCCAAGTGGCTGAATTTTGATCACATGACCAAGGGGATGCCGCAATTGTCATAAATGTGAAAAATTGTTTTTTTTTTTTACTGCCATCGTAACTTTGGGCAAACACTAAGCAAACTGTTGTATGTCAAGGACTGTCTATAGCTCATAGAAATCTGATTTAAATCTATATATTTTAGAATACTGTTAAACTTATCTAATTCTCTTCTCTTCTACTCAGCTTAAATAATGGATTCTGTCTGGTTAAAAAGATGGGATGTAAACTTTCTTGGCAGTTCTAAGACAAATTAGAATAATAAATGTAACCTGTTGCAAATACTAATGATCAAACATTGATAAAAAAACAGGGATCACTAGATCTAAAATAGAATTATTCTTTTAGTTCTTGGAACAAGCAACTTACCCAAAAGCCTTTTGATGGCAACCTCTCATCTAGTCCATTTGGACAAGTATTTAAAAATGTAAGTAAAGTTTCTCTCTAGTTAAACTCAATTCTTGGTAAGTTAAAGTACATGTCCATGATGTTTTCTTGACTTCAGTATGAATGTCCCTGGTTTCTTTGGGGATGTTTTTTCAATTCTCTAATTTAGCATACAACTCCAGAATTTCTTCATAGTCTCCTGTCTAAGTACTAACCAGTTCCAACCCTCTCAGCTGTTTGAAATCACCTGTGATAGACAAGATACCATGACCTAGGAGGGTTTGATTTGGAGGAATTAGTCTCTGAAAGCTTTAAAGTAGGGGTGTCAAACTCACATTGTCACAGCAGTGTCACATGATGTTTCAGGACATTTTTCCCCTTCGCTAAACTGGGCATGGGCATGGTCAGCACGTGACGCATCTGGCCCTTGGGCCAGGAGTTTGACAACCCTGCTTTAAAGCATTAAAGCATTAGTTTTCAAGAATCAGAAGACAGTTCACAAATAAACCAACCCTGTCCTTAAATCTGGACTCTTTCTTTAACTGCAGTTAAATACAAAAGCACAGGAAATAGCTGGTCTATCAGACAGATTCATCAGTTAAAAGAGACACATAATCAGCTTTAGTAGAATTATAAACAGGCCTTCCCAGAATGATAGAGCACATTTATACAATCAGTTGCTTTGTATCCGTCAAGATATTTAGGAAAAGAAAGGCTAAAAGCTTTAGTTAAAGGCAAACAATAGTCAAAGAATAGAAGGCAGAGTTACCAAGTCTATTCTCATATTTATTAGGCTTTTCTATCCTTAGGAAAGTAGTAGAAGACTGAAGTGGATTCAAATGTTACTGCTAGTAATTGAGACCAATGCTTATCTTTTTGACATTAACTAATAATAGCTAGATGCTATCATTGTTCTGACTAATTTGGACTGGGGATCACATTATGTACAAGATGATGCAAATATTGGCAAATGTCTTTATCTGGTTAGCTCCAATTGCGTATACTCAATTTAGGATATCATTCTCAGAGAGCACTACTGAGGCAATAGGATGGATTGGCTCTGTCCTCCAGAGACATAGAGAACTCTTTCTCCAAATGGGAGTTATGGCCATGGAAACTTTCCCTTGAACCCTACCCCAAAGTCTATCGTTTCTACTTTTCCAACCTTTAGGCCTGACATCATGGTGGAGGAGGAAGGTAAATTAGTGGAAAGGTGGATGGACCCTAGAAATACCAGGCAAAACTTTGCTTCCAGGCAGTCAGAGTTTTCTCAGTAATGGGACACTTTTGATATGGACAAAAATATACAGCAGCTCCGGAGTTGACACAAATCATTTGCTTCCCACTGTAAGCAGAGTGACACATGGCAGCAGCTAATTAAGGAAGGGGGAGATGCCCAGGTAATGAAGAACACTGTTCATTTGCTTATATCACTCCATGGCAACAGAAGTAGGAACTACATCTCCTGGATTGCCCTATCTGACTGAGTTTTGAAATACCTTCCATTCAGATGTAATTTTCCCCCTCTCAAGACTCAATTCATACTGCACATTGTCATAATAGATTGAAGAGAGGAAAAATGTTTGGCGAGCCTCAGTCCTTTAAACCAAACTAAAGACAAATATTTCAAAGAGGAAAGACTGGGAATGGGAATGGAAAATGGTGAAAGATTACCCTTTGCAACAAGGAATGAATGAAGGTTACATTGGCAGAGATGTAAGGTATGGTTTTAATGATGCTAATTTTCATGCCTGGCCATTTTTCTCTTACCGAGTAAGCACCTTGCTTTGGCTCTTCTGCCTGCCCTTCCACCCCATCCATTACATCCGATAGTGGCACCAAGGAGACACCGGCACCAATTTACTTGATAAATTTTGCTGCTTGTTATTTGAGGGATCAGACAGGCATCGCACTTTTGGGAGATTAATTTTTGATTTATCGTCAGCAAAAGATGATTTATTTGGATTCTTCCCCGGGGCAAAAGCAGGGTTGTAAATATTTTAAATGCTGTTAGCTGGTGACAAGAAACATCGCTAGATGGGAAACAGGACAAATCAGAATTTGAAATTGTAGCAGCCTTTCCACTAAATTACTTAAAGGCAACTCTGAGCATTTCCTAGTCTGTTTAAAGTGGGGAGTCAAGCAGGGGCATATTAAGAGGAAACATATTAAATTGTTATCTTATTAACTGAGACAACATCTACTTTCACAATGGAGTCTATTTACTTCCAGTCTGGCTGCTGATTACATTGCATTAAATCTCCAAGTCTGTTTTTGCACCATTGAGGGAATAATAAAATACCCCTGAGAATGGAATGAAGGTCCAGTAAAAATCTTCATACAGTTCTTCTTGGAGCCAAGCTATTTTAACAGTGTCTTTCATACCTAATTCATCGTTCAATCTAATATCCAGTTTCCAAGAAGTAAATCCCACAAAACTCAATGGTGATTACTTTTGACTAGCTCCGAAGTTTGAATTTATGAAACATGTTAACCTGTAATATAGTCTTTTGGTGGGTGTAGGAATTCAATTAAAACATGAATTATAGCTTAACGTGAACCCTAATATTTGTGTATTTTCTTTTTAATTAAACCATGGTTAAACTAATTGAGGCTTAGCATACAGTGTGAACACAAGAAATTTCCAGTGAATATTATTAGATAATATGTCTTCCTCTCTCCCAAAGAGAAGGTTAAATATAATTTCACAAAACTGTTGTGATATGAGAACATTAGGTGCTGGTGTAATGAAAATTACTTACTGTGTGCATAAGGTGAAAATGTCCAAGAAAAAAATGGTTTGGAACTGAAGATCATAAGCATAAAGCTCAAAAATTCAAAGAAGACAAACAAACAAAAAACCCAAGAGGGCACCTTTTTAAAATTCCTAACAAAATCATATTCCAGGGCAACGTGGTGTTTTATGTCTATATGTTTTCCCGTACAGTTCTTGTTTTTACATTATTTTAACTTGGCTGATGTCCAAATGGGATGCAGGAGGAGGAGGCAGAAAATTAGCCTAGAGAAGTCAGCTGCTAGTGCCATGTCTGGTGGGCATTTTACTTGCTGGCTAGTGAGGTTGTGAAATGGGACAACAGCAAAGCCAAAGAAAATGAATCACTACTTCTATAATGACTGGAATGCTCATCAATCAGGACAACACCATTCACAGCGACCCAACATAGAAAGATCAGCAGCAGAACAGGGACTGCAATGAGAACATCAAAAGACCTACTATGCCCATGTTATTTTGGGGTCATTCAAAAGTAGGTGGATAGTGTACATTATCTACTAAGCAGAGTAGATTCTTGAACTTCTTGAACTGAATCTCTTTCCATCTGCTATGTGTGCCTACCTCTAGCCATGCTTTTATTAGCTCTTATGGAACTTGAATGTTGACTTTCCTAAACCTATATTTCTCAACTGTGCACTGCTATAATATTCAAAGTGGGATGCAAAGTAAGTCCTTAAATATCCCCATAGGTTGTGTTTATTGGTGCACATAACAAGGCAGTCTGCATACACCCTTCCATATGTACATTCCAGCTCTTTCAAACCCCCAAGGGCAGACAGACAGCTCACTGCTGTTGTTTACCATCTGCCTCATCTGCTTTGCACATTCTCTGGTCCACCAGCTACTCCTTTCCTAGAGTTTTACATGTGATACAACTAAAGTCTGCCTTCTCCCATCTTTGTAATGTGTAGTTAATTGAAGAAGTTCAAAGACAGCATCCAGCTGGAGGAGGAAAAGAGAAGAAAATGATAGTGGTGGAATATTGATGCATCCAGGATTAGCTCCTTTGCAGTTTTCAGGATCCATCTTCTCCATCACTTAGTGGCAATGGGAATGGTTTAGTAAGTCCTCTTTTCACTACCTCTCTTTGCTTTTTCAGTTCTCCTGCAAGGTTTCCTCTACCTTTTTCTTCCATTCAATGAAAATGTTTAAAGTTATTTATATGGCAAATGTATGTGTGTGGATGGGGAGAGCCTTAGATGCCCTAGAAACCAGCTATGTTTTGGTTCAAACCTTCTCAAAAGTAAATTTACCAGATTTCAGGATAATTTAGTTTCTTATAGGGGTTCACATGGCTCTCACCATGATGATGAAAATAACAATTGTGATTAAAAGTAAGTAAAATATATCTAGGAATGCATAAATATCCTTGGAAAAAGTTTTCTATTTATTTTATGATGAAATCCAGATCAGATTAGTAGAGAGCCAGTTTGGTTGTCTAGTGGTTAAGGCACCAGGCCAGAATCTGGGAGGCTGGGACTTCAAGTCTGGTCTTAGCCATGAAAGCCAGCTGGGTGACCTTGGCCAGTCACTCTCTCTCAGCCCAATCCACCTCACAGGATTGTTGTTGGGAAAATAGGAGGAAGAAGGGGTATTACATACGTTCACAGCCTTGAGTTGTTTATAAAAATAATAAAGGCAGGATATAAATTAAATAAATTGATACAACAACTGTTGGGACATAAGACGTGAAAGGTTGAGAACCAATGACTAAGTTGATATATTGCCCCAACTGGCGGACAGCTTTTCAATGTAGACCAAATGGGAAAAAGATCCTAAAGAATGACTGGAAGTCTATTTTATTCAGACAGGCAATGGTAACAGAACCTTGAAAGCCTGGCACATTTTCTCTCCCTACCTTTTTCTTATACCCAAAAGAATCAAGACAAAATAGTTTAAGTGTCATTTTAATATTTGCTTCTTGGCCTGGACGTAAATAATGTTTTTGTAACAGCCGGTACATAGTTTCTCCAAGGTCATCTCTGTAGTTGCTTACACAGATAGAATGCTGGATCCTGCTTGTGCTTTGAAATTAGGCAATAAAGCCACTGGTGGGCAACAAAATAAGGTATATTTTACTGAAATAAAGTAGGTTCCATTACATGAAGGGAACCAGTTTTCATTGTTTATTCCCCTACATCCACACACACACTTCTATTTCATGGTAAGGATGCAGACTGAATAAAAAGCGAATGCTCTGCATTGAGGTGGTTTGGTCAAATGGAGAGAATGAATGAAGATCTAATTACAAAATGAACATACAAAGGAAGAGCAACTATGTTAAGAGAAAGGAGAAGTCCAAGAAAGTAGTTATTGGAGGGAATTGATGAAATTCTAAAAAAGAAAGAGGTGAAAATTTCTTAGAATAAATGGCAATCTACAGAGCAGTGGAAACAAAAACAGCTTGCAAGGACAGAAAGGTGTAGAGAACTACAGACTGGCATTACTATAAACTTTACCGGTGTTTCTTTTCTTATATCTTGCCCTTGATCCTTTAGCTTACTGATTCTAAAGGCAAACATTGTGTTGTGTACATGTGACAAGGTTGGCACTACATGCTAATCATCCATAATATGATTTGAATTTGGCTCATTTGGTCATAAGAATCAATGGGTTGTAAATGTAAACCATGATTTATAGAAGAAATTATTTGTTGGTTAGGAGCCCCTCCTTACATTTTTAGCTAACTCAAGAACTACAATAAGTGGGACATTTCCCCTAAGGTCCAACATGCTCCCATCCTCTTATCTGTCCAAAAAGCCTTAAAGACTTGGGTTTTTTCCATAAGCATTGGTACTAGGCATACTATAAATGAAATGAGCTGATCATTAGGTTTATTCTTTTATGTCTGTTTCTTTTTAATGGGTGGAAGAATTAAGTTTTATTTAAAGGAATTATTTTAGGGCTTACATTACACTTTGTTTTTCATCTTTAAATATCAGACTTGCAAATAACATTGCTAATTATTGGTGGTCATGACTGAAGAAGGAGTTGAATCCTTTGCAGAAAAGGAGTTGGAGGCTGCATACAGCCCTAGGGATATAAATTGCCCATCTGATTTATGGCCTAGCATATTATGTGAATCTAGGGAAATGTATTTTAAACAATAAAACATGATTAAGGAATTTATGGTTTAGTACAATGTGTTGACCTGTTCTAGTAAAATGAAATTATTTGTCTCTCTTGAAAAATGGAAGGGATAATAGGATTTGAGGTCTACAGGAAGCTCATAGGAATTGCAACAAGATTCTTCAATGTCTGGGGCAAAGTTTGCAATTTATGGTGGATACAGGCAAAGGAGCAATCAATGGTGCAGTGGATTCTTCAGCACACTGTGGTATATTCATATATGATCATATGCAATCATATACAATTTTAGAAGCCAAATTTACAGTTCCCTTGACACTTATTCCAGGTGTTCTACTTTATTGACAGCCTGAAAAATTCTCATCAAGAATTTGAATCTGAACACTATTCCTGCTATGAAAGAAAAGAATATCTTTGAGATGCTGGTGGTGGTGGGGAATCAAATAGGTCACTTTATTTTCTTTGTATTTAAAGATTCACTTCATTCAGTTCAGGTGAGTTGTTGTTGTAAGTATTATAAATTAATTCATGTGTATCCTTTCCCAATCCAAAGCACTTCATGCTGGTGAGTGACTCATAAGCCCAGTACTTATGGATTGTATCACATCTGAAATGGCTATTCCAGAGATGTGCTACTGAATTATTTCATGGTGCACTGTAGAAAGGGTCAGTGCCATGAAAGTGAGATGTCAAGACTGATGACAAGACTAATGATGTCTCTGTGTATTGTGTCCTGCCAAAACAAGCTGCTAATTTTGCTACTTATAGGTCAGGAGTAAGCCATCTTCAGTGAAATAACTATGCTCTGTGTAGACTAGAATGAGAAGCAACTGTATGTAGCACTAAGCATATTACAACTCTCTGAATCATTTTGTATCAATAGTTTAAGGAATAGTTTAAAAAGAAAACTAAATAAAACAACACTTGAGAATGGAGGTTATCTAGCTTGCTGAGCCACACAATGCTAACCTATATAATGATAAACTAAGGAGAACGGTTAAGACAATTCTTATTTTGTTATATATTATCTAGCCTATGTATCTAGTCCTAAAAAACTGATCATAAATCATAGTACTATCAATCATCTGTTGGATGCTCTTGTGCTAACAGCACATGCCAGTCATTCAACTGAAAAGCATCCATTGATTAATTTATATATCTGAACTCTTCTCCAAAGTTTACGCTTATGTATAGTTAAATGTAAACCACTGACGTAAAAATCAACTTTCCTAGACTACGAAGTCTTACTGTTAAGTAACCTCATGAATGACTTTTAAGATGACTCCTAGACACTGATATCAAATCCTGATGGCCAGGACATGTTATGAGGTCAGCTTCCTAATCATTTTTCATGCAACAACTGTAGGACATATGAACGCTTAGGGTGTGGCACATGGGGCATTTCATATCAATTCTACTCCTGATAATGCTTTTTTTTAAAGTTCATCTTTAATCAAAAAAACCTTTTTTTAATCATGAAAAATCATATCTATTAAAGTCAAGTTCCTGGTCTTGTTAATCCATCTTTATTCTCTTAAGTTTACAATCCATACATCTCCCATATGCTTTAACAAGAGCTCTTAACACCATCCATCCATGAAACATCATCAGGGTAACCAATAGGAAAATTGCTATTGCTTTATACTAGATTTCCCTTACCCTCCTAAAAGATCTTGGCTTTGCTCCTGAGCTGTAAAATCCATTGCATGAACTAGGACATTGGTAGATTTGAAACATATGGCTGAAATTTGTGTAGGAAAATTCTTTCTGTAAAAGGAAAACTAAAATTGAGTTTTCTTTCTTGTCTGAAAACCCTTTCACTGAAAATGTTTTCTTTCACTGCAAAATCAGAATGGAACTGTAGCACAGCAACTGGTAGGATTAAACACTCAGCATGAAGCACAAAACCTCTTGCTGTTATTATTTAATGTATAAAAATTAGTAATCCAAGAAAAAAAAACAGCACATGGCTTTATAGCTTTCTTAAGCCTTTTTTTAATCACCTAGATTTTCTATCTTGCATCACGATTTATAAACACTGAAAAAAAGCTTGCAATTTCCTTCTTTAGCATGGTTGGGCAAACTCCAAGAATGATAAAATCAAACTATTACATTGGCTTAAATATAATTGTGAGCTCAAATGTATCACCATGTAGTCAGATTTTTCTACTGTTCCTCTTAAATTTGATCATTACATATAAAATATTAGCATACCAGCAATCCATGGCAAGTATTCAGTGCATTACTCTGCCAGCTCTACAAAGATTAACTGTTGGATTGACAGGTTTTACAGCATGGATGAGTTGCCTTCAATCCTTAGCAAAAGACATTTTAACTACAAGTTTAAGAACTTAAACAAATTTCAAATAAATAGCAAAAGAGTGATTATAAGTTTGATTTTAAAAAGCTACAACTGGACCAACAGATAAATTTAAATTAAGATTTTGATATTAATTTTAAAGAACCCTTCCTGTGGGAAAATGTTTTCATTTTGCATTGTTTGAAAAACACATAAGGAGACTTTACAGATTGGACACTAGAGGGAGCTAAAAATTATAATTAAAGGAGAAAAACACACTCAATTTACAATTATTACAAGAGCCTTGGTGGTGCAGGCTGTTAAATGCCTAGCACTTAAGTTCCAGCTGCCTGCAATTAGTGCAGGCTCGAATCCCACCAGGCTCAAGGTTGACTCAGCCTTTCATCCTCTCGGGGTAGGTAAATTGAGGACCCAAGATTGTTGGGGGCAATAAGCTGACTTTGTAAAAATGCCACTTAGTAATAAGCAGGCATATACAATGGAATGAAGGCTATTGCTGAGCACATTGGGTTGTCTCCCAAAAATTGTAAGCCACCCTGAGTCTTCGGAGAAGGGCGGCATATAAATGTAATAAAAAATATAGAATAAAGCAAAATATTTTAAGATTGGACATATTAAAGTATACTTTTGAACAAACAACCCATAAGTAAATTATATTCCATTAATATATTAAAAGGAAGAAAGCAAAATGTTAATCTGTTAAAGAGGCATGAAGTAGTAATGCAGAATTTTAATCACTCCAATGTCTACAGAAAGGCAAATTCTGCCAAGGATATTCCTTTTAAGACATTCTTGATTTATCTGCTGATTGGAGGTGGAGGAAGGTGCATGAACTTCAGTTATCCTTGTCTTGATACTGATCAATGGGGAGAGCATAGCGGTATCCCCATATATGGGATATGGAATAATGGAATTCAGCTATAGGAAGGCAAAAAGTTGGGGAGGGGGGATGAGTAAGGCAATTTGGCAAAAGAATCAAATAAGCAGAATAGGAGATAGGCTCTTCTGGACTGGCAATATTGAAATAGAGAAGATATTGTTGTGGATGAATTATTGTGGGTTTCTATTGAATATGAGGTTGGACTTAATAGCCTAAGTGGCCCTTTTCAACTCCAGTTTCTACATTCTTTTCTCCCTTTTTAACACTGGCCAGGAGCAACTTGTCCCATGAAAACCAACTCCCATATGCAGCACTTTCAGTCTGACCTTTAATTAGTAGCCATGATATGGTTGTGGTGGGGGGTATCCCACACACACACAGAGGGAGGGAGGGGGGAGAGGGAGAGAGGGAGGGAGGGAGGGAGACAGAGACAGACAGAGAGAGAGAGAGACAGAGAGACACAGAGAGAGAGAGATTGTTGTGGTTTGCCAGCAGCCTGTGAAGACGGCAGCAGAATCGGACAGTGGGGAAGAACAGGGACCAGTCCAGGAGTCTGGGGAGGACTCGGATGATGGTCTTGCATCCGATACAGAGATGGGGCCAGGACCATCTAGGAGTTATGTGCTGACTCCGGAGCCTCCAGAATCTGGCAGCAGCGAGGCAGAGGAACAAGGGAGCCTGTTCCCAGTGTGCGTGTGCACAGAGCTGCCAGAAGGGAAGAGCAGCTAAGACAAAAAGGGCAACTCAGGAGTAAGGCTTGGAGGTGATTGCCCCTCCCATAAGGTATAAAGGAAGTGCAAAGGTAGATAAATCTTTGCAGGAAACAAAGTTGTTCGCTCTGTTTGGATTAAACCTTGAAGCTTTGTGTGGACTTTGTACTTCGTTTGTTTTTGTTTTTTCAGTTATTTTGGCACTTTAGTTGTTGGCAGAAATTCAAAGGAGATAAAGGTGGGTGCTTATCTCGAGAGACTGTTTGGGACTCATTACAGGCTGGGAATGAACATAATTCCCAGCGTTGAAATAAAACAAGAGTTGTTTGGACTAATTGTTAATTACGGTCTCAGGAAGCCTTGGTCAGAACAGAGATGTACATATTTATGTAGCCAAAAGGATACAAGAGACATGTTTGTGTTCTTGTCTAAATCATGTTTTCCCATAAAACCAAAATTATTCAAATATTTCTGAATACAATTTTCACATTTAAAACAGGTGGAAGGTGGAGCACATTTTGTAGTAATTATTTCACTCCTAATGCAGAGCTAAATGTAAACTGATGAAGCATTCTCAATAACAGTCCGGTGTTTTCCTGGTGTTGCCAGAATTCCAATTGTCCACAAAATGGCCATTCTAGTAGTAATAGCCCCTAGACATTTGAAAGGTGATAATACAGGTTGATTTCTTATCTCATTTTGTGCCTTGAAGCAAAAGGAAAGCATTGGTTATAGATTAACTCTCTTAAGAGACAGTTCATTTAACATGCTTTTTAAAGTGTCCCATCCAGAGTAAAATTGGGAATTATTTGAAGCTCAGTGAATTTTTATCTCTTTTTTGGGGGAGGTGGGTGGATTGCAAAGTTGAGGAATTGAGCTAGCTGAGTTACAACAGTTTGGCTGATGTCTGTGGCTCAAAACTTCAGGCTACAAATGATGCATTCATTACAACCAGTTTTAGAGAAACTTAGTCATGCAGGGCATGCAAAAAGAATTTGTGAATTGCTCAAAAACCTCCCTGGTAACATACTACGCTGTTTTCATTGAGTTGCTAAGTCATGTCTGATTCTTTGTGACCCCATTGACCATAGCAGGCCAGGACCCACTGTCCTTCACTGTCTCCTGGAGTTTGCTCAAATTCGTGTTCATTGCATCAAAGACACTATCTAACCACCTCATTCTCCATTGTCCCATTCTCCTTTTGCCTTCAATCTTTCCCAATATCAGGATTTTACTGTTTATGTTAGCAAGGCTTTATTTAAATCTGATGAGTTTTTCCTACAGATTTTTTAAATAAACAATCATTTAAAATATCATAACTGTTTATATTCACAATATCTCTTAACATATGGAATTTCCTACACAGTTTCCCTAATGTATGAATAGTTAAAGTAAATAGGACAAGAACCTCTTTTTTAATGCAAATAACCCAGTGTTTGTTCTTTGACACATAAATTTCCCTGATGCAAGCTTATTAAATGCAAATCGTCCTGATGTAAGCTCTCCCTTTAAATGTAATTATTGGAGCTATGAAAGGATCACATAACCCCTTTCATGGTTGGATCTTCAGCTAAGAAAGTAGACCAATTTGTTTGGCATTTGTTGTGGGGGTAGCTAACCCAGAATCAGTTCAGACTCATAAGTGTAAATCAGGAAGTCTGCAGTGCTCCCATTATCTAGCAATGGAATAACATAACTAACGTTTTTTAAAAAAAAATCCAGGGGTGTTTGAAGATTGCACATAAAGAAAACTTGTCAAATTCTGTAGAGTTAGATGTAGGGGTTTTCTAATTACATTATTGTAATCATTTTTGTTTTGTTTGCTTATGTTGCAATGCTTTTTTTATTTGCTTTGAATCAGAATGTAGTGAAATTTTCAGTGGAAATGGATCCTGGAGTGAGGAATATCTATATCAAATTACAGATAGTTACCTTGAGACAATAGGTGCAAAGGCAAAGGATGATTGTAAGAAATAATGATGCTCCTTCATTAATGTATTGGAAACGATCATTGGTAGAGAGAAATATAAAATTAATTATCGGAATTTTTTTCCATAAAAGATAATGGAAACTTTAAACAAGTAAACAACAGCCACTTGTAAAAAAAGCCTGCAGAGCTGGGGGATGAGGGAGGGCAGAGTTAAGTACACCATCTGTTTACAGTCATTGCTTTCCCACAAGTACCCCTCCTGAGTTCCATTGACCCTTATGTGGTGCCATTTTAGTACTGAACCTTAGTTGACCAGATTCTTGTGAATAGCCTTGAATAAATCTTAAAGAATCATAGAATCATAAGGCTGAAAGAGAAGTCCTCTAGGCCATCTCCCTGCTCAAGGCAGGAGCCTTATGCCATTCCAAACAAATGGTAATTCTCTCTACTTTGAAAATCTCCATTGATGGGGTACCCACAAGCTCAAAGAGCAAGTTATTTTATTGATTAATTGTTCTTACTCATCTTTCTATGATGTAACATTACAAATGATCCTGAAGATGAATGATGGGAAAACTGAGGACTGTCTCTCAAGTTAAACTAAGAATTAACAAAATGATTATCTCATGTTCTGTAATTATTATCATAATTCTGGAGTCCTTGGTGCATCTGAACTGGATTGTTTATTTACAGATGTTTCGTTACACAACTAGGTAACATTATCCGTGTGAATAACTGTGGGCTTTGCTCTCTGTTTATATATAGTAGCTTGTCCTTCCAGTATTGGTGTGGGTATGGTTTTCTCCTTGGTAACTATTTGATTTCTGCTTGGTTGTTTGTCTGCTTATCTGGGGATTGGCTGCTGGAGAGGATGTGTTCTAGTCTTTTTCTTTCCTTCTTATTTTTTGTAATTGTCTCTTTATATTGAATCATATATCATACAACATAAGGACTGTAATATGGGACAGACAGGCAATAGACAAGCAGAAGACACCCATGAACACCAGAAAACACATTGAAAACTTCTTAATCTGACAACACACGAATAGACTAAACCACAGTTTCAGCTAGGATAGGAAACTGTGAGCATCCTAGACCAAGTTACATCCAAAAATAAAAGGGAAGCTTGGCATTCAGACAGTAGACACACAGAAATAATCCACCATTTAAAAGATATAATAGAAAGGCTAAGAAGGACAGAAAAAATAGAATAATCCTTTCCAGCAGCCAACATCCAGATAAGTAGGCAAACAATCAAACATAAAATAATATCCTGATCAAAGAATAGGAGAAAATCCCACTTCCACCCCCACTGGCAAGGCAATTTACTATATACATAAACAGAGAGCAAATGCCACACTTACTAGCACAGATGATGTTGCCTAGTCAGGTAATGAAATATTTGCAAGCCAACAACCCAGCTCAGAGAGTACCAAAGACTCCACTGTTCAACCTGGAGCTACATATATTCTCTTCTATTAGTATCATCTTTTTCATCAAGTCATAGAAGCAAAAGAAGATAGTTTGATTACACCGGTCTTTATGATTTCTGGGCAGGCCTGTCAGCCATGGAATCCAATTCCTTCCCTCCCCCTCTCTTACTTTATCAAGCCATTTTAGAATTCTTAAGAAGTGCCAAAAAGTAGTACTTTAAAAACATATTTTCACACATTTTGGAAATTATACCAGTCTTCACACAGTGTGCTGAGCTCTTCACAGTTGAAGAGTTTGAACAAGAAAAAGGGCTAGTTAAATACTTCCATATCATTCAGATTGCCTCACTTCTGGCCTAGAGTTTTTCTGTGTTGGATTCAGGCTAAGATGGAGCATAGCAGAATAACTACCATAGTTCACACATATGTTTCAGTAATGTATCATTTATGCACATTTTTAGTAATAGAAATATGAATGCTACTAGGTCAATATTCAACCCACACTGAAATTCAGAATGAGTGAAAATTCAGATTCACTTCCATTGGAATTAGGGACATCATTATTTTGCATCTCAACCTTGGTGGCTCAGGCTGTTAAATGCCTGCAGTTAAGTTCCAGCTGCCTACAATTACTGTAGGCTCGAATCCCACCAGGCTCAAGGTTGACTCAGCCTTCCATCCTCTCGGGGTAGGTAAATTGAGAACCCAAGATTGTTGGGGGCAATAAGCTGACTTTGTAAAAATGCCGCTTAGTAATAAGCAGGCATATACAATGGAATGAAGGCTATTGCTGAGCACACTGGGTTGTATCCCCAAAATTGTAAGCCGCCCTGAGTCTTCGGAGAAGGGAGGCATATAAATGTAATTTTTAAAAAAACTAGTTTTTGTAAATGATGATGCCTCTTCCTTTTTCCCCTGCTAGTCTATATTAAACAGGAAAATAAAATTTAAAGCATCGGATTCAGTGCTGTAGGTGAAAGCAGTTAACTGTATTTACTCATGATAAAGTAAGAACAGAACGTATCTCTTAGTTAAAATAGCATGGCATCTAAAGCAGATTTATATGAATTTCTTGGACAAACAGTTGTAGCTGGTTCTCCATCACAAAAAGAGCAAGCCAAGCAGAAAACATAAGGAGTTAGTCAATGACTATAATTCTGAAGCAGAAAATAAAAATAGTTTAATAGGATTAGAATGCTTCCTCCTTCAATAATGGAGGTAATAATAGGTATACTGGAGGTGTTGCAATCAGCAAAAGGTCAAGCCAAGTTCAGAAAAAAGGAAAAACATGTACTGTTTATTTCAAATTTCAGAGAGCAGAAGGAAAAATACGGAGTGGTGCTGTAAATTCTGACTGGCATCTGTATTATAAAATAGCAGCACATCTAACAGAGTGACAGCAGCTAACCAAATGTGGTTGTTCTCAGAAAAGGAATCAGATCTCAGTAATAGTTAGATGGGAGACATCTAGAAAATACAAAAGCTGTAAATTAGACCAGGAATTTGAAATATATATTCTGGAAGAAGGCAATTTGTTCGATAAGTCTTGAGCAGTTGAGCTTGATTCAAGATGGATTTTAGTTTTGCTGGCTCAGCAACTTAGTTCCATTTTGGTATTGAAGGTTCAGAAATCAAACTGTGGCAATTCTAGTGCCATTTCAGGCAATGGTGCTCTATTTTAAGTGATAACAGAGCAGTCCGTAAATGTATACAGAGGCAAACACGGTCCCAGAACCTATTTCTCTCTAAGGATGTAGGAGAACATTGCCTGTACATGAGACTAAAATTAGTTTCTCCTTTTTTCTCATTTTTCCTCCACACTCTGCACAGCAAGCAGGATGAAATCTTTTCTCCCTGCTGCTAAATTGAAAAAAAAGGAACAGCTTTACAATAAATATCTTGAAGGGAAAAAGTAACTGGAGCATTAAAGATAAAAGAATGATTGTTAAATGAAAATGTTTGGGCAGGAAGGCATTAGACAGCACTTGTAATTGTTAATTTGTACTCAGTTTGGATACAAAATGGCTTTTATTACTTCCAATATGCATTTATTCTGGTTGTCTTTCTATTTGGAAAACTAGTGCACAGATGAACCTCTAAACCTCCAAGGCATTGGGTGAAATGAAGTAAAATAAAATAAAAAATATCCTATAATGAATTTCAGCTTTTCTAGACTCAGCCACTAAGTCATGTTATTTTAAACTCTATTATAAGGAGTGACTCAGACATTCCAATAGATCTGGCATCTTTGGCATGAAACATGCAGTTAATTACCCTTGACTTGCAGGAAAGCATATATGCTGAGGTGCCATACTGTACTCATTGTCCAGGTTTTGCATTTCTGCACAGGAACATATCCTAGGATCGGTGCAGAGATATATATTGGGGCCTTTCATCTATGAGATAAAAATATATTTGAATCTACCTCACACTTTTAGTATCATGTCTGAATGCTACAATCATTCTTCACTAATCATTATACATGTCTATATTTGTAACGAACATCTGCTAAGAATTGTCCTGTACTGCTGAGGCACGTATTAAAACTCAACAGCAGAGCACATGCTCTACATGCAAAAAGACCAGGTTTTATCATTAGCATCTCCAAGAAGGGCTGCCAAAGACTCCTGTGTCTATACCTAGAACATAATATCTGTTCACTTTAGATCAGAGGAGATGACCTGTTGAGGACAATAGAGACATTTCAGATGTTCACAGCCCATAGTGCTGTCACCCATTCGCACTTCATTTGGGTGAGATTACTTTTATTTGGTGGGATGCTTTCTACCCCTCAGTTTACTTTTTCAGTCGTGGTGGGCAATTCCAAAATAATGAGTCCTACCTCCCCACCATTTTTATTTAGTTCCTAAGAATGACTGTTGGGTTATGTGGGATCCAGAGACATTCTTATAAAGATCAGTGATGGCAGACCAG
The DNA here is from genome assembly GCA_009733165.1 of Naja naja. Lineage (NCBI taxonomy): Eukaryota > Metazoa > Chordata > Lepidosauria > Squamata > Elapidae > Naja > Naja naja. The sequence goes on along the minus strand of CM019150.1, from coordinate 50,762,323 downwards.
TTGCTTTGTTTGCAGCACTGTGAGAATCCTGTAAAAACTGCTCGAATCAGGTGGAAATGAAACCTGTCTCTTGGTTTAAAGCAATATTCAGCTCTCTGCAACAAATATCTTATTTATTGAAACTACATTTCTAGCATGAATAAAAAACCATCGGGGAGAAAATGCTGCATTCCCAAAAGTTAAGAATAAGTGGAGAATGACTGTGCTGAAATCAAACTTAAATGCCTCTTAAGCAATTCACCATAACGATGATCATATTCATCATTGATGTAATCTAATCTTCCATGTTTACCATTCTTCTGTACTCTCCTTCTGTATGTTTCCTTTTGAGTTTGTAATCCTGAGGGCAATTTTCAAGTTGGGCAGCATCTAAAACTAATAATGAATGAATAAAAAATAAAGCACCTAGTTAATATGGACTATTTGGAAAAGCAGAAAAAGACTGAACCTTTTTCTATTTCATGATTTTGAATCTTTTCTGCAAAAATCTTCCTTTCTTAATTTTTCTTCTTTCATTATTTGCTAGTTGCTATTTCTGTTATTATCTATTAGAAGTGGGAGACCTATGGGCTAGCAGTAAAAGAAGCTGGAAGCTGTTGCTTAGCAACCTCTGGAAGTCCACAGGTTCCCATTCCTCTCTATCTATTAAATAAATATATCCATCCAGCTAAATTCCTGTTATTCAGTCTTTACATACCAGAAGCTTGTATGGCCAATATTGGTGGAGCATGATAAATATGAGTATAAGCAATCCACCAATTGGTTCCAAGCACCAAATTAATAGTACAGTAGAATCTCTGGTCACAACCATAATTCGTTCCATAACTTTGGTTGCAACTCAATTTGGTCGTGACTCAATCTAATTTTGGAAATTTGGCATTTACCAAAAAAGGGGTACAGAAGGGGAAATTGGCTGTGGGGAAAAAAAGTGAATTTTTTGGTCAAAACCCATTTTGGTCGTGGTCAGAAGCGTTCGTGACCAGAGGTTCTACTGTACTGGGATTTTGAACCAGCATTTACATGGGACGCTGTCCATTTGATCATGTGCACAGGATGATCATAGGATCCACAAATGTGGATCTGTGACAGATAACCAGACTATCATTATGAAATGTTTTATGGATTGGAAAACCATATTATATATAATAAGAAACAAAGAGGCAGTACAAAACTTGACTCAATGAGATAGTCCATCCTTGTGTTTGTGTTGTATATGCATCAGTTGTCTTTATGTATTAATCTTCTGTGCACAGAGTACATCCCACAGCTTTATGATCTGTTATTCTCTATAATGTTTTACAAAATTAAGTTTTTATAGCAGAAATTCCCAAGGCTTCAGGAGAGATCCAAACTTGAAATAAGGAGGTATTTTCTGACCCATGAGAGCTAATGAGTAATGGAACAACCTGCCTGCTGGAGTCCTGGGTGCTTTATCCCTGGATGTTTTCAAGCAATTATTGGACAGCATTTCTCTGGGGTGAGAATCCTTATTCTGTGTAGGGGGTTAGACCAAACACCTCAAAGGTCCCTTCGAAATCTATGTTTCAGTTATTATATGATAATGTTAGGCTAGCCAGGCTAACTTACTATGGCAAGTCCCATTTGTTAAGTTTGCATGAAGAGTCAGACGCGGAGTGCTTCAGTGAAGAGTTTATTAGTGACTACAGCTCATAACAGACCCAATTTGGCTGGTCTGCACTGCTACTTATAGCCAGCAGCCGCAGTTGCCAGCCAATCAGAGTGCAGGATTTTCCCGCACTTTTTAAACCAATCATTTCTGACATTTTACAAGAACAGTTTAAACTAAACCAATGACATTCAAACCTGCATACATAACACCCCTCCCCACTAGGTTCAGTCCATACTCAAACCCCAACCTATCTAATGTATTCTTTTAAATAGGTGGGGCTCTTATGTGTACGTTGAGACCTTCGTGGTTCAGAAGTTTCAATGTTCTCACACAGTGAGAGAGGACATGTGTCTGCTGACATTTCCCTACTCGGGCTTCCAGTGGAAGAAGACCCTGTTTGATTGTTGCAATCTGGTCTCTCCTCCCAACCCATCTCCATCCCAATGTCAGCACCCAAGTCAGGTAGTGATGTGCAATCTTCCACTTGTAAAGATGGATTTTGGCATTGTGACAGGTTTTGGGGTGATTCCTGTCATAATGGCTCGTTACACATGGGGTTGATTCTTGCTTGCTGATTATCCTCATGCTCCTCCCCTCCCCTAGAAAAGGCATTAGGTATAGGAACTAGAGAGGAACAATTGCGATGTTCCTGAGGTAATCTGGATCTAAGCTGATCAATGTGCCTGCTCCAGAGGAGTCCATCCCCTGTTTGCACCCTGTAAGAACGAGGGCCTGTGATTTGAGTTATTTCAGCAGGAATCCAGGAAGGTTCACCCATAAGGTTCTTAGCATAAACAGAATCACCCACACTGAACGTGCGAACTTTGCTAGTGGAATCAAGTGGTGCGTTGGGTGCGTAAGTGGGATGAAGGCAGTTAAGTTTCCTATCAACAACTCTGCTGGGGATAAGTTAGTTGATGGGTTAGTGTGCTGAACACTAAGAAGTTTTTCAACTTTCTCAGTGATGTCCCCAGGACCCAACTGCTGAAGCTTTTCCTTGGTAAAAGCGTACCATGCGTTCAACCTAGCCATTAGCCGAAGGATGCCCAGGGGCAGTAAGGGCATGTCTGATACCCTGTTGTGCTAGATAGGATTCAAAAAGGTTGGATGTAAATTGAGGGCCATTGTCAGAGACAAGAACATCAGGTAACCCATGGGTTACAAAAAGCTTTTTAAGCTGCTTGATGACAGCATCAGTAGTGGTGGATGCCATAGGGATTACCTCTAGCCATTTGGAATATGCATCTACTATAATAAGGAAGGTATGCCCTCTGGTAGGGCCAGCAAAATCAATGTGAATCCTAGACCATGGGCCCCTAGGACATTCCCATTCCTGTGTGGGGGCGAGGTGGGACAGGCCTGACTACCTGACAGTTGGGACAAGATGCAACCCAGTTTTCAACCATTTTGTCAATATCTGGCCACCATACATAACTCCTGGCCAATCCCTTCATCCTTACAATACCTGGATGACCCTCATGTAACATTTCCAAAACCTCTTTTTGCAGTTTTGCAGGAATAACCACCCTGTTACCCCACAAAATACATCCTCTTAATACAGATAATTCAGTTTGCCTGGATTTAAAAGGTTAAGCCAGGTGAGGTAGATCTTGAAGAGGCCAACCTTTCTTAATCCAGCCTATAACAGGAGCCAATAAAGTGTCTTTGGCAGTCTCTCTGGCAATTTCAGCAGCGTGTACTGGAAGCTTGGTAACAGTTTCTAGGAAAAAGGTGTGCGCCTCAGGTTCAAAGTCCTCAGTGTGAAACAGAAGTGGGCAGCGACTCAAAGCATCAGCATGGCCAATGTCTTTGCCAGGCTTGTGAATGAGCTTGTATGAATAAGCAGCAAGAAATTCAGTCCACCTCAGCATTCTTGGTGACAGGATAGTAAGTGTAGGTTTCTCTCCTGCCACAATGCCTAACAAAGGTTTGTGATCTGTGACAATGGTAAATGTTCTCCCATATAGATACTCATGGAATTTCTTGACAGCTGCAACAATTGCCAATGCTTCCTTGTCCAACTGGCTGTAATTCTCTCTGCTTTGGTCAAAGTGCGAGTAAAATGCAATAGGGGCTTCCCTCCGCTGGGAAGCCTGTGGCTCAACCCCCTCCAAAAGGGGATGCATCACAAGTCAGTACAACAGGCAAATTCTCAGAGAACTGTATCAGTACAGCATCAGACGTGATTAGTCTTTTAATATTGTTAAATGCTGATTGTTCCTTCCTGCCCCAGACCCAAGCAGATTTTTGTCCAGTAATCTGTGTAATGGTTCTGCAATGGTTGCCTTTTGAGGTAGGAACATGTGATAAAAGTTAATAAGTCCAAGGAAGGCTTGCAAATCTGTTTTGCATTTAGGTCTAGGGGCTTCTTTGATTGCTTGAACCTTGGCATCTGTAGGGTGGATGCCATGCTTGTCAATCATATAGCCCAAGAACTCAACCTTGTCAGTTCTAAGAGTGCATTTTTCTTCCTTGACTTTTAACCCGCTTTCTTGAATCTGGTAAGGACTTCTCTGAGTCTCTCTTGTAATTGATTGTCATTTTCAGCAGAGATTAACACATCATCAAAGTAAGGCACTACCCCTGGCAGTCCTTGGAGCATCCTTTCCATAAGGCTTTGGAAGATGCCTGGTGCCACGCTTACTCAAACTGTAACCTTTTACATTTGAAGGCACCTCTCTGAGTCACAATGGTTTGGGCCTCTGCAGTGGCATCATCAACTGTTAGTTGTTGATATGCCTGGGCCAGATCCAATTTGGCAAAGACTGTACCCCTGCCAAGTGAATGTAATAAATGATGCACCACTGGAACTGGATATGCGCTTTGTTGAAGCGCATGTTTCAATGTCCCCTTATAGTGTCCACAGATTCTTACTGACCCATCAGTCTGGACTGGTGTGACTATGGGTGTCTCCCATCTGGAGTGGTCAGTGGGCTCTAAAACTCCTTGAGCTATTAGTTTATCTAATTGTGCATCAATTTTTTCCTTTAAGGCAAATGGGACCCTTCTGGGCTTTAAGCGAATTGGGGGCACCTTGGGATCTAGGTTGAAAGTGATAGGGGTCCCCATATCCCAATCCATCTGAAGACCTCTGGAAACTCAGACTTCAAGGCCTCCTCCCATTCAGAGTTGCTCACGTGATTGATGCCAGTCACCTCGATGCCTAATGGATTGAACCACTCAAGTCCCAGCAAGCTTGGGTGATCCTTGTCCACGATGGTCAGGGGCAAGCGTTTGGTGTGGCCTTTGAACTTCATGTTGAATTCTCTTGTTCCAACTACTGGAATCTTGTTCCCTTGGTAGTCTTTAAGAGTCAGTGCTTGCTTCTGGAAATGTTTCTTCTGAATGTTGGGAGTAGTCTGTGAATAGTGTCCCATGACACCATAGATAAATAGGAGCCTGAGTCCACTTCCATTTGGCAAGGCCTTCCTTCAATTAGTACCTTCACATGTACTTTTCTGCTTCTTAAGGGTGAAGAATGACCAATGGTGACTGTTTGATGAGTTTCATTCTTCCCATTTGCTTCTGTGTTGCCCCATTTTCTCACTGAAGTTGTTAGGCTTGAATTCTTTGTCAGGAAACTTTCTTCTGTGGGGTGGAGTTCTGGATGATTTGCAGACTCTTGCTAGGTGACCTCTTTTTCACAATGGGCAGATGGTATCAAGAAACTTGCATTCAGTGCGGGGTGGCTTCCCCACAACCTCTGCAGTAAAAATCTTGCCTCTTTCTTCCCAGGTCTTTCTTTTTCCTCTCCATTCTGAGTCTATAAATTCCTTCCTCCACCTCACTACAGTCTGACTCAGAATCTATTTGCTGCAATGAGTTGTTGTGGACTTTTCCACATCAGGATGGCTTGAGGCCTTGTTAATTTTCTTCATGGCTGCTGCTGAGGACTTAGTGGCTTCTGCTGAGGAGGCCTCTTCTATGGCTTCCTTCAACGTGATCTTAGGTTTTAATAATAATTTGCTCTGAAGCCCCTTGTCTTTGAGGCCTAGAACAAATCGATTGCACATGGCCTCTTCCAAGTTGTTAAACTCGCATGCACCCCCAATGTCTCTTAAACTTGCCACGAAGTCATTAACGTTTTCGCTTTCCCCTTGATCCCGATGATAAAACTTGTGTCTTTTAATGAGGCACGATACTTGTGGGGTGTAATGGGCTCTTAAAAGCTTTTCTAAATCAGGCCATTCCATTACCTTCATGTCTGCAGCTCCCGCCAATGCCTTCGCCATCTTGAAGACTGCGGACCGCAGTGTGAAAAGACCGCCCTCTTCCGCTTCGAAATGTCGGATCATTTCCTCCAAATACATTTGGAAACGATCTGCATATGAGTCCCAGTCTTCTGCCTTCGGATCGAATGGGGCTGGGGGAGTGTTCAGCGCAGCCATCTCTCTCAGCTTGTTTTCCGCGTCGTCTTCTCTTCAGGAAGGATCCCACCTTCGTCGCCAGTGTTAAGTTTGCATGAAGAGTCAGACGCGGAGTGCTTCAGTGAAGAGTTTATTAGTGACTACAGCTCATAACAGACCCGATTTGGCTGGGCTGCGGCTGCTACTTATAGCCAGCAACCACAGTTGCCAGCCAATCAGAGTGCAGGATTTTCCCGCACTTTTTAAACCAATCATTTCTGACATTTTACAAGAACAGTTTAAACTAAACCAATGACATTCAAACCTGCATACATAACACCATTAACAGATAATCTTCTTTCCAAATAAATTTACTTTAGTTTTCTACTTCCTCTTATTTTCTTTAGCTCACCAGTATATTGGATTCTCTGGTGGCAAAACAGTGAGTAGAGCCAAGAGTCCAAGGAAATGTATTGGCAGCCTCTTTTCTGCTTAAGAAAGTATTGACTGTTGCCTGAATCTCTCAGAAGAATTTCACCAATATCTGAATTGCTTCCAGTTTTTACTTTAAGGCCTGCTTATCTTCTAGAATGCCTCTATATACACATACAGAGTATTTGTATTTTGCTATTGTTTCTAAATGCTACTGATATTCCTCAACCCATGTTGACATTTTAACTGTGTATATAGACCAGACCTTACAGCATTTACTGGTAGGAGAGGCTGAAATGGGAAAACCCATACCAATCAGAACTGGCATCAAGCTAGTAATTTCTTAATAATAGTCATTTATTGCTATTTTTACAGTATACAAATATAATGACAGTTTTTGTTCCTTGCCAGCACCTCATCTTATCCTTACCTGCTAGCAATTTTTAATTGCCTACACAGATTTTGTCTGGAAATCATCTGAATAAAATGGTTTTTCCCTATTATGCACTAGTTTACTATTTATAATGAAATATGTAAAATTATACATAAATATCCCTTTCATAGAAATCAATGGAGAAATACTGTGATAATAGTTTACTATCTTTGTGATTGTCTAAACCTTCATATATCAAATTGACAAAGCCTTTGGCCAGTTAGAGATTGTTCATTTGTAAAAATAGAGAGTTCATATTCATTCAATCAATCAATCAATTTCTATGGCCTCCCATCTCAGTCAATGGCTCTGGGTAGCTTACAATTCAATGTTAACTGAAAAGCCATTGAAATTTAAAAATGGAAAATGTCCTTCAAATTACATAAGCTTTTTTAAAAAATGAAAACAAAAACCTACAATTCCCAAGAATAAATATCCCAATTGTAAAAAAAAAGATAGTGCCAGGTACTCTGAATTTGGCTTAAGCATACAATTTGGTTAGACTGCTTGGAAGCTAGCAATCTTTTTTGGATCTAGGAAATAACTTTTTTTCAGTCATTTTGACCATTAGCATCATGATGGTGATATGGTTATTCTTCAGAGGAAATATAGATTGAATTTTCAGGTCATATTGTCTTGAGTTTGCAAGTTTTGTTTTTCTTTGCTTAAAGCCTTCTGCAATTTTATAGACTTTACACAACAGCATAATGCAATGACACTATCTTAGAAGATTCCAGAAGCTAGAAAAAAAGATGGCAGAGCATGAAGTTCAATGGCTGCGGATTCCTTACCCTTGATGCTTCTCAGCCTATGACTATTAAGGATTCCCCTGAAGGCTGCAACATGCAAGTAACTTGGATCTTTCTCTTTGCCTGAAGATAAGACAAGATAATTTTTTGACTGGTTTAATATTAGTAGACTCTAACATTAATTACAAGAGAAGCACTTCCTTCCTAAGAAAGTGATCAGCAATTAGTTGATTACACAGATTTCCTGTAGTTTGTTAGAGCAGTATAATTGAAACAGAATTTTATTAATTACTAATCCCAGAGAAAACACATTACATGAAATCACTGTTTTGCAGTTCTCCCATCCTTTGACAGACTGACTGCCCTTACCATTTCATTTCTTTGATTATCTAACTTCAGGAAAGATTCATTTGAAGAAGTTTATAGTGGAGCAAATCACAGATTAAAGACTAAATGTAAAGTGCTGCCCCAACCTGCTTAACACACCCTTTCTTGCTAACAGCCAAAGTGGAATCTTTCAATGACAAATAATATGTCAGGTATACTAAAAATATGAGAATCGATTCTCTTCACAAAATCAACAAAGCAATTTGCTGTCTGGTTCCTGTTCTGCTGTGAATAATAAACAACCGTAATGGAATCATGGCAATGGCAGCCTAACAAACTTTGCACAGTTTGGGACTGAGAAATGATTACAGGTCACATCAGGCACTAAAGATGAGAAATACAAAAAAAAACCCTAGAGAACAGAAGAATTACAATAAAACTCAGGACCTGATGGTCAGCACTGTTTCTGTTAGTATCTAATCCATCAAGGACTCTTCAGACTTGGAGCTCAGCCATCAAGCAACAGCCACTAATTCAATGAAGTGTGAAAGCACCTATTTGTGTGAGAAGGAAAATGGTACACTTTGCCCAGATATCAACAGCTGCCATTTTTAATCAGTTCAGAAGCTGTTGGGTGCCAGAGTAGGAGTTGATAAGATTTACATCTGGCATCCAAAATGCTGATGTAGTGTAACCATGCATGCTATTAGCTACTGTCCAAGTTAAGGAAAGAGAGGAAGAAGCACTAAATATAGGCCATCTAAAGCATTTATTTTTTCCATCTTCCCCTTTTAAGCACTGTTTAGGCAAACCCCACATAGTGCCTGACAATTCTCTGTCTCTTTATAATGTAGACCACAGTGGGGAAAAATATCAAAAATCTTTCTTATCCTTGGTTTTATTTCTTAACTTACTCAGTTAGCACTAAAATGCCAGACTCAAAAAAGGGGGGCGGGACATTCAATGGAAATATAATTTGTTAAGTTTGCATGAAGAGTCAGATGCGAAGAGCTTCAGTGAAGAGTTTATTTAGTGACTACAGCTCGAATGGACCCAACTTGGCTAGGCTACGGCTGCTACTTATAGCCAGCAGCCATAGTTGCCAGCCAATCAGAGTGCAGGGTTTTCCTGCACTTTTTAAACCAATCCTATTTGACATTTTACAAGAACAATTCAAACTAAACCAATGACATTCAAACCTACATACATAACATAATTCAGGAGCTTTAATTCAACCCAATAATGCAACAGGTATATATTAAGAATTCAATTGATCCTAAATTATTTTACTTTCTATTGATCCTGCACAGAACATCTACCATGTTTTGTGTTTAAAACTTCTCAGAGAAATCTTCTCCTATATTAATACTATGCATAAAGAGATTGTAAAACATGAAAAGGAGTTGCTTAACAGATGTATGAAAGACCTTTAGTCATACCAAAGTGAAATTATGTGCTTGTGTTTCTAAGTGGACCTTAGGGATACCTCCTTTCTCCTTATAAATGCAGACCCTCAGACATACATGTATGCATGCACAAAACAATTTAAATCTACAGCTCCAGTCAGAACTTTTCCAGCCGTCTGCCACCTCTCCTTAATAACATGGATTTTACAAAAGAAAATAACATGGAACAGATTTTGAAACTATGACTACATTTTGTTACAGGAAGAACTTTCTGACATTTCAGCCTTTCCATTTTGTTATTTTCATTTCTCCTCCTAAATTTGTTACCCCTTTTGGATCTTATGCAATCTCACCGATACTTAAGTATTTTTGTCTCTTGAAAAGGTACAAGTGATTCGAGAGTGATATCTGTTAGATAGAGGAGCACAGGCCAGTGCTGTTAGCAGCAGCATTAAACAACAAGGTTTCATGGTCAAATGGGTATCATAATATACAGTGATGAATCTTAAGTAAAATCTTCCCAATGCTGTCTTCCACTGGTATTAATTATATTCCTTTGCAAGATTCATTTTTGTGAGACACCTACATCCTCTCCAATCCATTTTACTGTCTAGTGGCTAGGTGGCATTCGATATAATAAAGGATTCCAGAGGTCCAAATGCTCCTTCATTCAGTTTCCAATGCAGGAGGTGATCAATTTTCCAACAGATATTCAAATGCCACAGATTTTCTGACACATATGTAAAATACATGTTTTTCAGCAATAAAAGAATGCAGTGAAGCCAAATATGCCTTCTGATGAAGTAACTGTTAGCTTATGTGACACTAGTCTTTTCTAGGATGGAAAAATTGAACATCTCTATATTGATTTCACTGACACTTTGGAAAGAAACAGGCTTATGAGATTAAACCTTGCTTTCTCCTTGATATATAATTGTGTCCCCTTGTTCTCCTGGAAATCTTGGCATCAGCATTAATTTCTACATATCTAGTCACTAAGTGCTAGTGTATAAAATGGTAAACAGAGGGGATTTTCTGTCTCAAAATCGCATAACTAGCACTAGCAAATTTCTGCCTACTATAGACCAATCTCAATTAAAAATAATCAAAATATGATTATTTTGATATGAGGGAGTGATTTTGCTTCTTTATTTGCTTTTGCTACAAAATTGGCTCAGCTGTTAGGAGGCCTAACTGACCCCCCTGAATGCCAACAGCATTCTGGGTCACAAAAATCATTAAGAGAAGCAGCTTGCAATGTGCTTCCAAATATGGTGTTATGGATTTGATGGACGAAAAAACAAATAAAGCTGTGTAACTTAGAGGGATTAATTCAGGCAAACAGTCAAAAGCCAAGCATCTGTTTGGGCAATGGTCTAAAGCTGTGTTCCTACAGCTTTGCTAAAGCTAAGGAGGTCTGAGGTGATCAAATCACAGAGTTGCCCAGATAATTTGTGTATACTGCCTTGAGCTTCATTGAAAAAGGGGGTCATAAATACAGTAAACACTACAATTTGAATCAAATTTGACAGAGCCATAAATTTAATAACAGTACAGGAGATCAATTCTGAGCTACAAGGGAGTATTCTTTTCTTTGTTGGGCTTGCACAATGACCCAGCTATGTTATCAAGCCTGGAGGGTCCCTGTGGAGATGGTTCACTTACTGTGATTCATCCATCCTTTCCTGTTTTGTGTGTCTTTTTTATACAGATAGTCCTCAAGATATGATACTCTAGGTCACTTAAGGGGTGTTTGAAGTTAAGACAGACCCCCTCAAAAGCTGCATACAACCCAATTTCAAAATTAAGGTAATATAAATAAAGGTGGCTGCAGCTTCACTTCAGTCATTTGCCCTTATGACTAATCACAGGGTTGTTGCAGCACCCTCACCCTGCTCTCTATGCCTCCTGGAAACAGCTGCCATTTTAAGCACTCTGACAATTCCTTAAGGGAATGGCAGCTGCTTTTAGAGCTTTCTGCCCCAATCAGCTAGTTGTTGGGAGACTGTAAACTTCTCCTGGCTCTTGTTAGGCTTTGGGGAAATCAGCTGCCTGAATGCAAGACAGCAGCTTTAGGAAGAACTTTTCAAAATCTTTCCCTTGCTTAACCTGCCTTCAAGAAACTCATATTTTTTCAGTAACAAAAACAGGAAAAAGCTGGAGAGGAGGGGACAGACTTGTTGATTTCTCTCTCCCATCCACCTACCTCCAATTAGGCGCTGACTTTTTTCTTCAGCTCCTCAATGCTTAGAAAATGTTGGAATGTATCTTAAGCTATAAACAAAAACAGCATGCCTTAGTCAGAATTTTGGAGAGAGTCTACTCTGTTTAGTATAGACCTTCCATAGCAGAGGTCATCAACCAGTGGTCCGTGAGAAAATTTTGGTGGTCCACAGTGCACCCAGGTGGGGGAGTTGCTCTGGGATGACCAATGGGCCAGTCCTGTGACTAGAGCTCTGGAATGGTCCAGTTTTGAGATACCACCGTTGGTCATGGGGGAGGAGGTGTTGCCCCCCGTGGACAGGGCACGGAACCTGGGGGTTCTCCTGGACTCGCGGCTCAAGTTGGAGGAGCAGGTGGGAGCCATGGCCAGGGGGGCCTTTGCCCAGGTCCGGCTGGTTTGCCAGTTGCGCCCATATCTGGACCGGGATGCCCTGCACACGATCACTCAAGCGCTCGTGGTCTCCCGACTGGACTACTGTAACGCTCTCTATTTAGGGCTGCCCTTGCATACCACTCGGAGGCTTCAGCTGGTGCAGAATGCGACCGTGCGGGTAGTGATGGGAGCCCCCCGATACTCCCATGTCACACCCCTCCTGCGTGATCTGCATTGGCTTCCAGTTGCCCTCTGGGTTAGATTCAAGGTGCTGGTTTTAACATTCAAGGTCCTGCATGGCATGGGCCCAGGATACTTATGAGAACGACTCCTCCCAGCATCAAGTACCAACCGCCCTGTACGGGCCCACAGGCGAGGTCTCCTCAGGGTCCCATCTGCAACCCAATGTCGCTTGGCAGGAACCCGGGGGAGGGCCTATTCTGGCGGCCCCGCTTTATGGAATCTTCTTCCACTGGAGCTCGGTTGGCTCGATCTCCAACTTCCGCCACGAGTTAAAAACCTGGCTGTTTTTACAAACTGGGCTATGTTGACTCTTGGGGTTTTGTTTTAATATGGGGGTTTTAAATTGCTTATTTGGCTTATAACCTGTTTAATATAGTTTTAAGTAATTTATTGTTGTATTGTATTTTAGTGTGAGCCGCCCTAAGTCCCTTGGGAGAGGGGCGCATATAAGTAAATAAATAAATAAATAAATAAATAAATAAATAAATAAATAAATAAATAAATAAATATGGGACTGGCCAGGCAGCTCGTGGTGGGGTTAGAAATCTCTGTCGTAGATGGAGGCATGTGCAACTTGCAGCTTTGCAGGTGGCGCAACATGCAAGCAGTAGCGCAGCCCTCACCAGTCGGAACAAGGTAATGATGCTCTTGCAGCAACAAGGGGGGTGGCGACACAGGTGGTCTGAAGCAATGAGTGTCGGCAACCCACGGCTCTTTCTTCCCCCTGCTGTGGCTTCCTGTCAGCTGAACCCACCACTGGCTGGCCCTGCCCTTCGCCCTCCCCTCCCATTCACTCCTCGCCTGGCCTGAGAAGGGAAGGAAGGGGGATGGAGATTCGCTCCATATCCCATGGCAGGAGCGAAGCTTCATCTATTGCTAGGTCTTGCAGGCGTTTCTTCTGGCCCTTGTTGGTGCTAAGTGACTAGGAGACACATGACTTCCGCTCCGCCCCAAGACACTGGCTGGCCCATGAGATGGGAGACAGAGAGAAAGAAAGAGAGATATAGAGAGAGAGAGAGAGAGAGAGAGAGGGAGAGATACACACACACACAGATAAAGAGAGATGAGAGAAAGCGAGATGAGAGATGAGATAAAGAGATGAGAGATGAGATAGATACAGAGAGAGATGAGAGAAAGAGATGAGAGAGAAAGAGAGAGATACAGAGAGAAAAAGAGAAAGATGAGAGAGAGAAAGAGAGAAATGAAAGATCCCAGTGTTTTGTTTTCTGTGGGAAGCGGGTCCAAATGGCTCTTTGAGTGTTTAAGGTTGCAGAAACAGGCGTCCAAGCCAAACGCCTGAAGGACTCCATCCCATCACTCGGAGTCCAGGCGCTTCAGCGAGTGGCGCACTGGATTCATATTAGTGGTCCACGGGATTTAAAATTATGAATTTAGTGGTCCCTGAGGTCCGAAAGGTTGGTGACCTCTGTTCTATAGTACAAGTATTCCTTTGTTGTTTACTTTTGGAATCCTCAGTTTCCTTATGCTGGAATCAATCAATAATACCCTCCTATGCCCAAAACTTTGCTTATGCATTATTGCCAACACTAATTTTGCTACTGACTATATTCTTGCTGTTTGTTCCAGAAATGGGAAAACAGCAAAAAAATTATAATTTACTTTTAATATTTAGTTTTATGGGAACTGTCCTTCCATGTCCTGGCAGTCATTACTATTACTCCTGACTTGCTGGATTCTGGTGTCAACAATAGAAAATGACTGTATTTCTTCCATGGTGGACTGGAGTCATGTTCAATTACGCAAGAATCTCTTGTGCAGCCTGATGATGCAATCACCTTCCTGCTCTCTCCCTCTAAACCAAATGTAAAATGACAATCTTTCCCATAGAACACTATGATTGCAGGGTTCTGGTAAAAATATTTTGCAGTGATTAGAAGCTAAAGTTGTCTGTAGTTCTCCATTCTCTCTGTTCTTAAATCCCCCTGGTGTTTTATTTACATGACTGACTTGGTAATAAGAACATCAATGTATATACTCAGTATCTCTTTCTATGTCCTCTCTCAAATGCTGAATTAAGCTCTGTGAGATTCAGGTTTGCTGTACCTGACTCTGGTTTCGATTTGAACATTATCTGGATCTTCTGGAATTCAGTCAAATCTGACACATAACTGAGGAGCTCCTCCTCAAGATGGCTGCTGAACAGTAAGAGCTTTTTCTTTCTCTCCTGTCAATGATCTGCTGATTTTGCTGGCAAAGCTGGTTCTCTGGCAGTGTTGCTCCTTAAATTTGAATGGGAGCATTTAGGAATGACCCAAGATGGTTTTTGGATGGCTGTAAACTAGGGGTGTCAAACTTGCGCCATCATGTTGTTGTCATGTTGTCATGTGACATACTGTGACTTATTTCCCCTTCGCTAAACCAGGGGTGGGCATGGCCAGCACATGATGCATTCGACCCACGAACCATGAGTTTTACACCCTTGCTGTAGAACCCTCTGGGAAGGGAATTCTTGAAGATTCCAGTCAGAAAATACTGGTCATCTATCTTCTTTTAAGCAATTTGTTTTCTTAAGCATACTTGGATTTTAACTTCATTTTTTTAAATTTTCTGTTTAACCCTGCTTTTTATTTTTAAAAGTTGATCAGCTGTCTGATTGTTGACTTATTTTAACCCCTTGCTGGACTCTAGCTGTTCTTTTCTTTTCCTTTGATTTATGATGTTGTTTTGAATAACTTTTGTTTCCCCATAAGAAAGCACATGTCCTTGGATAGTGAAAGTGCTTTTTTCAAATAAAATACGAAGAGTTTAAAAAACTGACACATATCTATATTCAATAACCATACAGAGCTATAGAATAATATAAGTGCTTTTAATAACTGTTGAAAAATAATATAATCATTCACTTCAAACATAGTCATCTAAAATCTACATGATACATTTGGTAAAAAGAGCCTTGGTGGTACAGGCTGTTAAACGCCTAGCACTTAAGTTCCAGCTGCCTGCAATCCCAGGCTCGAATCCCACCAGGCTCAAGGTTGACTCAGCCTTCCATCCTCTCGGGGTAGGCAAATTGAGGACCCAAGATTGTTGGGGGCAATAAGCTGACTTTGTAAAAATGCCACTTAGTAATAAGCAGGCATATACAATGGAATGAAGGCTATTGCTGAGCGCATTGGGTTGTGCTCCAAAAAATTGTAAGCTGCCCTGAGACTCCGGAGAAGAGCGGCATATAAATGTAATTTAAAAAAATTTAAAAAATTGGTGAAAATAACCTAATTTAATCAGATTTTTTAATGTCTCCTATTCCTAGAAACTTATTTATGGGTAAATTATATATATATGTTAGCTCAAGTGATAATTTATTTTAATTGTAAGTTGAAGTACCAGTGATGGCTACATCAGCATCTATATCCTTAGATGGTAGCTAGGTAGCTGTGCAACTCCAAAATTAAATAAAAATACTTTTTAAAATGTGCAATTAAATAAAAATAGCTTAAACATTAATCAACAAATCTTGAAAAATGTCAGAATTTCTACTGGGGATATTGCAAGATTTCACTGAAAATACCAACATTTCAAAAGACTGCTACTATAGGATAATATAATGTTGGTACCTGAAAAGATTGCTGATTTTGGTATTTCACAATGGTATAAATTAATTATAAAAGTATTTTAAAAGTACTCACAATTTTTTCTTTGCTTTCCAAAAGTATCTGGAAAAAATAGTATTTCTATTTCTGGTGTGTATGTGTGTGTGTGTGTGAGAGAGAGAGAGAGAGAGAGAGAGAGAGAGAGAGAGAGAGAAGCCAGTTTATACTTTCTTATGTGTGTGTATACATGTGCATATATGTATATGTGTCTAGATGTATACGTCATCATATCACATCATATCATCATTTCACACTTTGCTCCATCATATCACCTTCCCTCTAATCTCACAGTAAGGAGAGCTACAATTTTGAAGTATTTAAACCCTGATGTTCTGCTGCTATCTAGTGGCAAGTTACAATAACAGAATTCAATCTCATCCTATTTATTGGCGGCTTTATAAAGTGCTTTACTTTGGAGACTCTAGATGCTGTACAAAATCAAACACAAAGCAAAGAACAATAATATAAAAACCCATATAATTGTAAGTAATAACAATAGCATATAGTCTACACGTATAGACTACATTGCTGCTAGACAATTCAAAAAGCTTGCATTAGCTTCTGGTGTCTGCTTTTCACTGACTGGTCCACAGCTTTATCATTACTAGTAGGATGCTGTAGTAATGCATAACAATTCTTCCATTAAATTGGCAATGAAACTAAATGAATAGTGATTACAGAGATGGTTGATGCTTCCTAAAAGGCAAAATCCAGCAAAGACTGTGCTGTTTTCTATCCACAAGGCTGGCCTGAGACATCTATTGCTTCGAAAAGGAGATGAAACTACACCATTCGATTTAGAAAAATTAAACTGGACATGTAGCCCATTTTCTCCTGAGGGAAATGCTGTGCCAGGAATTAGAAACACACCACTTTCATTTTGTCCCGTATGATAGAAAATGAAGACTAAATTGCTGTTTCAGGTCTAAATTGTAATAATTCAGGTTTATAATCTCACTGGGGCCTGAAAAAATATTAAAAAATGAACAATGGATTCATAATGACTGTTGACTCAGATATTCGTTGCAGTAGGAGCTGGGGTGGTTCCTAAGAAAATAAATACTCCTTTTGTCAGTGTTTTGACTAAGAAAGCGCTTATCAACATAGTAGGCTTGCAGTCCTGAACTCTTGCAAGATTTTTATTTATTTTATTTATTTTTATTTATTTAATTGGATTTGTATGCTGCCCCATCTCCGAGGGGACTCGAGGCGGCTTACACGCAATGTACAAACAATAAATACGTCTTTATCAAATTCTCAATCCAATTATAAAATCAATTAAAATACCCTTAAATTAAAATTCCCAACCCTGCTCAGTCCAGGCCAGCCTGTACAAACAGCCAAGTCTTGAGATCACGGTGGAAGGAGCGCAGGTCCAGGGCCAAATGCAGCTCTAGAGGTAGCTGATTCCAAAGGGTGGGCGCCCCCACAGAGAAGGCCCACCCCCAGGGGACCGCCAACCGACATTGTCTGGCCGACAGCACCTCCAGGAGGGCCTGCCTATGGGAGCGTACGGGGTGATTGGACCTCGATGCTGATAGGAGGCACTCCTGCAAGTACCCCGGACCCGAGCCATGCAGGGCTTTATAGGTTAATACCAGCACCTTGAATCTTACACGGAGAGCAACCGGCAACCAATGAAGGTCGCGCAGGAGGGGTGTCACATGGGAGAATCGGGCCACTCCCATCACCGCCCGCGTGGCCACATTTTGTACCAGTTGAAGCCTCCGTATAGTTCTCAAGGGCAGCCCCAGGTAGAGAGCATTGCAGTAGTCAAGACGGGAGGCAACAAGCGCATGAGTGACCGTCTGTAGAGAATCTCGGTCCAAGTGGGGCGCAACTGGTGCACCAGGCGAACCTGCGCAAACGCCCTCCTGGCGACGGCTCCCACCTGCTCCTCCATACTGAGCCGTTTGTCCAGGAGGACACCTAAGTTGCGCGCCTTATCCATACCTCTCCCCCTATGGTCAAAGATGGAATATCTTGAACCCAAGATGCCGGTATGCACAGCCATTCAGTCTTGTCCGGGTTGAGCTGGAGCCTGTTCCTCCCCATCCAGATCCGCATCACGAAAGCACAGGGAGGGCATCACTGAGGTGGTCTGGGGTGGAGATGTAGATCTGGGTATCATCAGCATATTGATACCTCACCCCAAAACCACGGATGATCTCACCCAGCGGTTTCATGTAGATGTTGAACAAGAGGGGAGAAAGCACCGACCCCTGGGGAACCCCACAAGTGAGGGTCCTCGGGGTTGATCTCTGCCTCCCCGTCAACACCCACTGCGTGCGTCCTGAGAGGAAGGAGGAGAACCACCATAAAATGGTGCCTCCCACTCCCAACTCCTGAAGATGCCGCAATAAGATACCATGGTTGATGGTATCAAAAGCCGCTGAGAGGTCTAATAGGACTAGGACAGAGGAATGTCCCCTGTCCCGGGTCCTCCAGAGATAATCAATTAGTGCGCCAATGCTGTCTCCATGCTATAGCCAGGCCTGAAGCCCGATTGAAACAGATCTAGGTACTCAGTTTCTTCCAGGAAAGCCGGAAACTGTTGTGCCACCATGCTCTCAACAACCTTCGCTAAAAAGCGAAGGTTGGAGAATGGACGGAAGTTGTTTAAATTGGCTGGGTCCAAGGCAGGCTTCTTAAGAAGGGGTCTCACCACCACCTCTTTCAAGGCAGCAGGGAAAAACCCCTCCCGCAATGAAGCGTTGGTAACTGCCTGGAGCCAGCCGCACGTCTCCTCACGGGCAGCATATATTAACCAGGAGGGACATGGGTCCAATAAACATGTGGAGGTACACAACTGCCACATAATCCTGTCCACCGTATCTGAGGATACAGGGTCAAACTCCCTTTTAGCTGAGAGTTGACTGGTTTCTTCCATTTTTTTGCTTTTGAAAAAAATATTGACATTTCAAGGCACACAGGATTTTTTAATGTATGCAGTAATGCAATCATAGGATATAAGCATTGAAAGAGACCCTGAAACTCACTTAGTCCAGCTCCCCTCCAATATAGGAAGCTATTAGTACAGAATAACTAATATGATGGCAGGGTCGAGCTGAGGAATTTGGTCAGTTCCTGCAGGATAAGATCGCTCAGATCCGGGAGGGGTTGAACTCCAATTTGCAGTGGTCTGATGCTGAGGGTCCAAGTGGTCTAGCTAATGCAATCTGGACTGAGTTTGATCCTGTTTCTGAGGATGAAGTGGACAGGATTATGCGACAACTGAGCTCCACCACATGTTTGTTGGACCCATGCCCTTCCTGGTTGGTTTACGCCTCCAGGGAGGTGACATGCAGCTGGCTCCGGGCAGTGGTCAACGCTTCTCTGGGGGAAGGTACCTTTTCCACTGCCTTGAAGGAGGCGGTGGTGAGGCCTCTCCTGAAGAAGCCTGCCCTGGACCCAGCTGAATTGAACAACTTTCGTCCGGTCTCCAAACTTCACTTCCTAGCGAAGGTTGTTGAGAGTATGGTGGCTCAGCAATTTCCGCTTTTCCTGGAGGAAACGGACTACCTGGATCCGTACCAATCGGGCTTCTGACCCGGGTATAGCATGGAGATGGCATTGGTCACACTGATGGATGATCTCCTGAGGGCTCGGGACAGGGGTTTTTCCTCTGTCCTGGTCCTGTTAGATCTCTCAGCAGCTTTCGATACCATCGACCATGGTATCTTATTGCGGCATCTCAGGGGGTTGGGAGTGGGAGGCACTGTGTTTCAGTGGTTCGCCTCCTTCCTCTCGGGACGCTCGCAATCAGTGTTGGCAGGGGGGCAGAGGTCGACACCAAGGGCTCTCACTTGTGGGACCCCTCAGGGGTGGGTCCTCTCGCCCCTCCTGTTCAACATCTATATGAAACCGCTGGGCGAGATCATCCGTGGCTTTGGGGTGAAGTATCATCAGTATGCTGATGATATGCAGTTATACATCTCCACCCCAGGCCACATCAGTGATGCCCTCTCTGTGATGTCCTGTTGTTTGGATGTGGTACGGATCTGGATGGACAGTAACATGCTTCGGCTCAATCCGGCTAAGACAGAGTGGCTATGCATACAGACATCTCGGCCCAGTCAGGAGATTCCATCTTTGGTCATGGGGGGAGAGGTGTTGCCCCCCGTGGGCAGGGCACAGAATTTGGGGGTCCTCCTGGACTCACGGCTCAGGGTGGAGGAGCAGTTGGGAGCCGTGACCAGGGGGGCCTTTGCCCAGGTCCGGCTGGTTCACCAGTTACGCCCATATCTGGACCGAGATGCCCTGCGCACGGTCACTCAGGCACTTGTCACCTCGCGGCTCGACTACTGCAATGCTCTCTATCTAGGACTGCCCTTGCATACCATCCAGAGGCTTCAACTGGTGCAAAATGCTGCCGCGCGGGTTGTGATGGGAGCTTCCCGGTTCTCCCATGTTACACCCCTCCTGCGTGGCCTGCATTGGTTGCCGGTTGCCCTCCAAATGAGATTCAAGGTGTTGGTATTGACATTCAAAGTCCTATGAGACATGGGTCCAGGCTATTTACGGGAACGTGTATTGTCGGCATCGAATACCAACCGCCCTGTACGAGCTCACAGGCAGGGACTTCTCGGTGTGCCGTCTGAGACCCAGTGTCGTTTGGCGGTGACGCGGGGTAGGGCCTATTCTGTGGCAGCTCCCGCCCTATGGAATCAACTACCTCTGGGGCTCCGCCTGGCCCCTGACCTCTGCACCTTCCACCACGACTTGAAAACCTGGTTATTTGAGCAGGCTGTGCTGTGCTGACTCCTCTTGGGGGGGGTTGTTTTATAATTTGTTTTAGTTTAATTTGGCTTGTTGGTTTAATTCTATTTTAGGTAATTAAGTTATTGTATTGGTTTTAATTGTGAGCTGCCCCGAGTCCTTTCGGGAGAGGGGGCGGCATACAAGTCTAATAAATAAATAAATAAATAAATAAATAAATAAATAAATAAATAAATAAAAAAACATATTCAATGAAAGAGAAGCTACTGTCTCCTGGGGCAATCTGTTCCATTGTTAGTCTCAAGAGATTTTTCTGATATCCAACCAAAATTCATTTTGTTATTTCATTTTTTGATGTCTCCTTGCAATTTTATTCTCTTCTCCAGGTTAAAGATATTAAACACTTCCAACCATTCTCATAAGCTTTTCCTTCCAGACCTCTTATTAATTTGCTTGCTCTCCTCTGAATATGCTTTCATTTGTCTGAATTATTTCTATAACTGAGTGCCCAGAATTGGACCCCATATTTGAGATGAAATTTAGCTAGAACAGAATACAGATCAATAATGGCTTTTCTTAAGGTCAAAATTTTATTTCCATTGATGTGGTCTGGGATAGCATTCTGAAATGTTTCTTTTCAACTATTATCACACTATTCGCTCATGTTCAAATCATGATCATCCGTGGTTTTGGGGTGAAGTTCCATCAGTACGCTGATGATACTCAGTTGTACATCTCCACCCCAAACCAGATCAGCGATGCCCTCTCCCTGATGACCCGTGTCTGGATGCGGTATGGATCTGGAGCGGGAACATGCTGACTCAACCCAGCCAAGACTGAGTGGCTGTGCATACCGGCGTCTCGGCCCGGTCAGGATTGTCCATCTTTGGCCATAGGGGGAGAGGTGTTGCCCCCTGTGGATAGGGCTGAATCTGGGGGTCCTCCTGGATGTACGGCTCCGGCTGGAAGAGCAGGTCGGGCCGCGTCGCCAGGGGCCTTTGCCCAGCTCCGCCTTGTTCGACAACTTCGCCTCTTTTCTGGACCGAGATGCCCTGCGCACGGTCACTCATGCCCTTGTTACCTATAGACTTGACTACTGCAACGCTCTCTATTTAGGACTTCCCTTGCACACCATCCGGAGATTGCAGCTGGTGCAGAATGCGGCCGCGCGGGTGGTGATGGGAGTTACCCGGTTCTCCCATGTTACCCCCCTCGCGCTTGCATTGGTTGCCGGTTGCGCTCCGGGTGAGGTTCAAGGTTTTAGTGTTAACATATAAAGTCCTTCATGACATGGGTCCTCAATATTTAAGGGAGCGTCTCCTTCCGATAATGAATGCCGCGCCTGTGCGAGCTCATAGGCAAGGACTCCTCGGGATTCCATCGGCGACTCAGTGCCGATTGGTGACTCCCCGACGACGAGCCTTTTCTGTTGCGGCCCCTGACCTCTGGAACCAACTGCCTTTGGAGCTCCGCCTGGCCCCTGACCTCCGCACCTTTCGCCGTGAGCTAAAAACTTGGTTGTTTGATCAACCCGGGCTTTGACCCCCCCCTTGGGTTGGGATTGTTTTAATGGTTTTAGTTTATATTTGGACTTGTATCTAAATTTAATAGTTTTTTAAGTATTTATTGTATTATATTTTAGTTGTGAGCCGCTCCGAGTCTTCGGAGATGGGGCGGCATACAAGTGCAAATAATAAATAAATAAATAAATAAATAAATGATCTATCAAGATACTGATGTCTTTTTACATATATTGCTCACCAATGGAGTTTCTCCATCCCAGTGGTGGGATTCAAATTTTTTTACTACCAGTTCTGTGGGTGTGGCTTGGTGGGCATCACAGGGGAAGGATACTGTAAAATCTCCAGTCAGAGGTGGTATTTGCTGGTTCTCCAAACTACTCAAAATTTCCACTACCGGTTCTCCAGAACTGGTCAGAACCTGCTGAATACCATCTCTACGTCCATCCTATATTTCTGACTTTTCCTACCTAAATATGAAAATTGCATCTCTCCCTGTTAAAATTGAAAGGTGGGAGGTATGGTTAGTATTTTAGAAGACTCCTACAATAGTGGGAATTGGGAGAACAGTTAGAATTCAAAAGAGTTGCTTTTTGTTTTGTTTTGTTTTGTTTAAAACTTCTCCTTAAATGCCATTATACCACTATATATAGAAATTTGGCCACAAAACAAATTGCAGCATGGCTCAAAAATCAATTATATATACATATTTCATTATGGCTAAGGCCAGAGATTTACCAAACAATTAAAACTAATAGAATAAAATCAAATATCAAATAGATTAGATTTAACATTAAGGTAATCAGCAACTAAACTGAGTTATATCTATGGAAATATTTGCATTGACTGGTACTCATTTTCACTGCGGTTGCATAATAGTTTGCTACAGTCCAAATTGAGAGTACAAAAACCAGAAAAAAAGTGAAACCATACACATGTTTTCTTTTGTTCCAGGCTACTGATGAAACAGAGGTAAGATACAGGTATTATTGATTTACTAGATCTATAGCATAGTAACACATATTAGATGGCTTTGATGTCCTCAGTACCACATGGCCAGGCACATTTGTCTTACAGGGTCTTAGAATAACTTTCCATTAATAATGCCAAGGTTAAAATATTATATCTAGCCCTGAAAAAAATGTTTTTTCTTAACTTGGGAAATATAAGTAAGCAGAGATAGCTACCTGCTCCTGAAAACCCTTTGACACCCAGGTCTGTTTTCTCTGGTCCAATGGGCTTATTTCTGCCTGAAACTCAGTGTCATTTAATTTTTGTAGAAAAGTCTGTTTGGCACTAGTTTAACATTATTCCCCTTGACTACGCAATTTTTTAGGCATGCTTATTTTGAACCAGTGAAGAGTACTACTTATCCCTCTGAGTGGAACAAGTAACCACTTCACAATTTGACTTGAGCATCTATATTCCCCAATATAGAAACCTATCTGAACTCCATACAATACTTGAGCCAAACTTAGTTTAGAAAAGTTTTAAGACTTCTTGTTGTGGTTTGCCACTGCCAATTATGTAAAGATATTGATTTTTTTTTTAATAAATAAAATCCCTCCTATATCCCATCTTTTTTTTATCCTTCTGGTAAAGACCATGACTTTAGATTTTTGAAGGTTAAATATCAGCCTATTCTATTACCATATTGGAATATAAACCACATTGTTTTTCTAAGCTCTATAGGAGAGTAAGAGACAAGCTGCATCACCTGCCTTAAGTAATTTTGGGATCATGGGTGTTAGGCTGCAGGAATAGAGAAGGGTTTACAGGCTTTTGGGATGCTTACACCCCTTTCCCCTACCCCCCACCCCAACGCTGTCTCGTTGGGATTTACCAGAGCTGGCCGAGGGGTCCATTTGGGCTGGGTCTCAGCTGGTGAATGGGCCTGACAACGAGGAGATGGTGGTGAGTGGCGTCAGCTCTGCTCCATTGCGGACGCCGGGCCAGGAGGCTGCGGAAAGCACGGAGGGCCGACAAGGACTCTGGCAGCTTCAGTGGTCAAGGAAGGCTGCAGCGTTGGTGAGAGGGCGAGGAGGAGTGACGTCGGTGTGGAACGAGGAGTGGAAGCGAGAGCTGAGGGGCTGAGATGAGGAGCTGAAGGATCGAGATGGAGGAATGCTGAAGGCTCGGCCAAGGGACGCTTGGGACCAGCATTGGTGCTGGAGTTGGTCGGGCAGCAGCAGGCCGCATCGTAGAGAGGTGGCGTGTGGCGGCTGGGGCGGTGACGGCAACATTGCTGACCAGGCAGACCCTTGGCTGAGGAGAGTGGATGTGGATGGTCCTGCTGGAGTTCAGCGGTGGTTGTTGGGGGAGGCCTTGCTGGAGAGCTCGACAGGCGAAGACGAAGGCCTGGGATGGCTGAAATGCTTGTCCCCCCCATGGCGTCTTGTTCAGATCCATGGGGGTGAGGGGATGGGTCTGTGGTGGTGGAAGGCGAAGCCAAGCCGGGATTTGGCTCGAAATGGCATCTTCGCCTTCCTGGCCTGGGCCATTCCCCTGTTCTTCGGCCTGCGTTTGGGGTTGGAGGTGTTTTGGAACCACTAACCAGACGATTGCTCTCCTAGCTGGACCCCCCGTTCCATTGCTGCCAGATGTTGGGGCCATTCTGGATTGAGGCCTATAGCTGGGGACCAAGGTTCGGGGTTTTCAAGCAATTTTCCAGCTTTCCCCCCATTGTCCGGATTGGGGGTGGTCAGTTTCTTCCTTTTAAGGGACCTAATTTTACTCTGGGCCCACCCTGCTATGGTGAGAGAGCAGCAGGGATTAGAGGAGACCTTCCCCCCCTTGTGGGGTTATCTATATGTCAAACACAGGGACCCTACTGGAGTGAGAGTCCGGGGCTGATTAATGTCATCTCAGCACCTGAGGAGACTGTGAGAGAGTCCACAGGTCGGACCCCGTTGTTGTTTGATATATATACCCGGACTTTGGACATAACATCTAGCCTTGTTTTCCTATTCTCTTTCCCTGTCTGGAACTATGACCATCACCTATACAGCTGCGGATCTTCAGGCCCTGAGGAGGGTCCCCCTATCCTTAGTGTGGCCTACTGGGTTATCTAAAGCCTGCCTCCATGACTGATCCTGGGATCCCGAGAGGTGGCACTGCAAGAAGAAGGGGTTTTAATATTTATAAATCTAAGGGTTTTAAAGGGGCGCTTTTAAATTTTATTACTGCAAATTATTTAAAGGGGTTAGGGAGGAGGGTACATGATAGACTTGGGCGGAAAACTGGGGGGGTTCTGCCGAGTCACTCCCCAGCTTCATCCAGGTTGGAAATGGATTGCGGCGGGGGGAGGCAGGGGTTGGGGGCTTGGCTGCCCTGGGGGATGGGGTGGGGTTAGGATACCAATGGTGATTGGACATGGTGGGAGGCGAAGAGGTCAGGGGCCATATCTTGCAGTGGTAACATGCCCCCGCTATTTACAAGCGGTGGTGCGCTCCGACCCCCATGTACCTGCCTGCTCCCCTGGGGGCCCGGGAGGTCAGGTACCCAGGCTCGGGCTGGTTTATGTGAACACCAGGTCCATGGTTAATAAAGCTCCCCTCCTCAATGATTTGATTGGGGAGGAGGCCGCAGACCTGGCTTGTATCATGGAGACCTGGCTGGCACCGGAGGGAGGTGTCCCTCTGGTTGATTTGTGCCTACCAGGCTTCCAGGTGCTTCACCAGCCAAGGGCCCAGGGTAGGGGTGGAGGAGTGGCTGTTGTCATCAGGGAGACCTTATGTCCGAGGGAGATCACTGTCCTGCAGATAGGCGGATGTGAGCTTCTCCTCATGAAGTGGGGCCCAGGGGGTCAGTGGGGGTTGTTGCTGGCGTACCTATCTCCCAGCTGCATGGCAACGGCCCTGCCTGAACTGCTCGACCTCCTCTCAGGGGTGGCGGTGGAGTTTCCCAGGCTTGTGGTCCTGGGGGACTTTAACTTGCCTTCCCTGGGGGAGGGGTCAGGGTTAGGACGGGAGTTCATGGCCTCCATGGTGGCCATGGACCTGACCCAGATAATACAGGGCCTGACCCATGAGGGTGGACACACACTAGACCTGGTTTTTATCTCGGGACAGTGGTGTAATGGTCTGGGGGGGAGCGCCAACTATTCGCCCCGTCATGGACAGACCATTATCTCCTTTGGCTGGTCTTCCATTATTCCACTCCCCACCGCTGGGAGGCGGAACTGAAGAGGTGGTTCCGCCCCAGGCACCTGATGGACCCTGAATGGTTCCAGATGGTGCTTGGACCATTACCTACCTCCCTGACCCACAACTCGGCCCAGGCCCTAGAAGAGGCCTGGCAACAGGCAGCCTCTGGGGTGCTTGACCGGGTTGTCTCCTTGTGGCCCTTAACCCAGCGCAGATCCCAGTTAGTCCCCTGGTTCACCATGGAGCTACAGGAAATGAAACATCAGAGGAGGAGCCTAGAGAGCAGTTGGAGGTCCTCCCAGTCCAAATCTGATCAATCCCAGTTAAGGTCCTTTTCCAGGACCTATCTGGCAGCGATGGGAGTGGCGAAGAGATCTTACTTCTCCACTCTCATCGCATCCGCAGATAATCACCCGGCCGCCCTGTTCAGGGGCACCCACTCCCTCCTTAATCAGGAGGTGAGGGGGGACCCTTTGCAGGGGCGGGCCGAGGAGTTTGGTCAACATCTGCTGGATAAGATCGCTCAGATCTGGGCTGGTCTGGACACTAACTGGCTTGAGTCGGACGCGGAGGCAACGATAAGTCTTGTCGATATCATCTGGGATGAGTTTGACCCTGTGACCTCAGATGCGGTGGACAGGATTATGCAGTGGCCATGTTTATTGGACCCGTGTCCCTCCTGGCTGGTACATGCCACCCGGGAGGGTACATGTGGCTGGCTCCAGTCAGTTACCAACGCTTCACTGCGGGAGGGGTTCTCCATTACTGCCTTGAAAGAGGTGGTGGTGAGACCCCTTCTCAAGTAGCCTGCCTTCGACCCAGCCAATTTAAACAACTTTCGTCCCGTCTAAAACCTTCGCTTTTTAGCGAAGGTTGTCGAGAGCATGGTGGCCCAACAGCTCCGGCTTTCCTGGAGGAAACCGAGTACCTAGATCCATTTCAATTGGGCTTCAGGCCCAGTTACAGCACGGAGACGGCATCAGTCACACTGATTGATGATCTCTGGAGGGCTCGGGACAGGGGTTATTCCTCTGTCCTAGTCCTATTAGATCTCTGGGCAGCTTTTGATACCATCGACCATGGTATCCTATTGCGGCGTCTTCGGGAGCTGGGAGTGGGAGGCATTGTTCTACAGTGGTTCTCCTCCTTCCTCTCAGGACGCACACAGTCAGTGTTGATGGGCGGGCAAAGATCGACCCCGAGGCCCCTCACTTGTGGGATTCCTCAGGGGTCGGTGCTTTCTTCCCCTCCTGTTCAACATCTACATGAAGCCGCTGGGTGAGATCATCCATGGTTTCAGGGTGAGGTATCATCAATATGCTGATGATACCCAGCTTTACATCTCCACCGCGGACCACCTCAGTGATGCCCTCCCCGTGCTGTCCCGGTGCCTGGAGGCGGTATGGATCTGGATGGGGAGCTCAATCCAGACAAGACTGAGTTGCTGTGCATACTGGCATCTTGGATCCAAGAAATTCCATCTTTGGTCATGGGGGGAGAGGTGTTGCCCCCCATGGATAGGGTGCGCAACTTGGGTGTCCTCCTGGATGTATGGCTCAATATGGAGGAGCAGGTGGGAGCCGTCGCCAGGGGGGCTTTTGCCCAGGTTTGCCTGGTGCACCAGTTGCGCCCCTACTTGGACCAAGATTCCCTACGCACAGTCACACATGCACTCATGGCCTCCCATCTTGACTACTGTAATGCTTTCTATCTGGGGTTGCCCTTGCGGACTATATGGAGGCTTCAACTGGTGCAAAATGCAGCTGCGTGGGCGGTGGTGGGAGCAACCCGATTCTCCCATGTGGCACCCCTCCTCCGCAGTCTGCATTGGTTGCCAGTTGCTCTCTGCATAAGATTCAAGGTGCTGATGTTAACCTATAAAGCCCTGCATGGCTTGGGTCCAGGGTACTTGCAGGAGCACCTCCTACCAGCATCGAGGTCCAATTGCCCAGTACGCTCCCACAGGCAGGCCCTCCTGGGGGTGCCATCGGCCAGACAATGTCGGTTGGCGGTCCCCTGGGGGAGGGCCTTCTCTGTGGGGGCGCCCACCCTTTGGAACTAGCTACCCCTGGAGCTACGTCTGGTCCCTGACCTGCATTCCTTCCGTCACAATCTAAAGACTTGGCTGTTTTCACAGGCTGGCCTGGATTGAGCGGGGTTGAGGATTTTAACATTGGGATATTTTAAAATTTTATAGCTATTTGGATTGGCAAATTTCAGAATTAATTTTATATATTGTATATATATTTTTGTGTAAGCTGCCCCGAGTCCCCCCGGAGATCGGGCGGCATATAAATCCAAACAAACAAACAAACAAACAAATAAATAAATAAATAAATAACTTTGGGGTTATGACAGTCCCAGGGCCTAAGGAATCCTCCATCAAGGAGCTGAATGACTACAGACCGGTTGCTCTGACATCCGTAGTCATAAAAACCTTTGAAAGTCTAGTGCTGGCCCACCTGAAAACCATCACAGATCCACTAGTGGACCACCTTGCAATCTGCCTACTGAGCGAACAGATTGACCTGATGTTAATATGGCACTGCACTACATCTTACAACATCTTGAATCTACAAGGACCTATGCAAGGGTCCTTTTGGTAGGCTTTAGCTCAGCATTCAATACCATCATTCTAGATATTCTTCTCACTAAAGTGACTCAGTTAGCTGTGCCTGACCTTAGTTGTAAGTGGATCATAAGCTTTCTAACAGATAGGAAGCAGCAGGTGAAGCTAAGCAAAATCCCATCAGATACCTGTACAATTAGCACAGGTACCCCCAAGGATGTGTGCTCACTCCATTACTCTTCTCTCTATATACCAATGACTGCCTCTCAAAGAACTGAAGTTTGTAGATGATACAACACTGATTGGTCTCATTTGAGATGCCGCCGAATCTGCACACAGACAGGAAGTTGAACAACTTTCTCTGTGGTGTGGCTGGAACTCAATCTTGAACTGAACACACTCAAAACTGTAGAGTTGATAGTAGATTTTAGGAGAAGCCCTCCTATTCTACTACCTCTTACAATTCTAGACAACACAGTATCAATAGTAGAGACCTTCAAGTTTCTAGGTTCTATAATATCTCAGGACTTAAAATAGACACCTAACATCAAAAATGTTATCAAAAAAGCACAATAAATAATGTTCTTCCTGCCAACTGAGAAAGCCCAGACTGCCCAAGGAGCTGCTGATAGAGTTCTACCAAGGAATTATTGAGTCTGTGAACCAAGGGTGGGATGCTACCGGTTCTGCCCAGCTCTATAGAACCGATAGCTCTGAAGAGCAACAGACACAGAACTGGTTCTGTATCTGCTGCTGTTTGGCCCACCCCCCCGCCCGGGTTGTTACCTGACCTTTATTTCCTGCTTTTTCAACCTCAGCTGCTTTGTGCGGCACAGCTGAGGTTGAAAAATCAGTAAAAAAGTGCTTTTTCAAATGCTGCACACCCGCGCACAGTGCTTATCAGCTGTCCAGGCGGCACAGCTTACGGTGTATTACACGTGCACACAGCGCACATCTGGTGTAAAATTACCGAACCGGTAGTAATGACGGTTGAATCCCACCCCTGCTGTGAACTGTACTTCTATAACAGTCTGGTTTGGTACAGCTACCAAACAGCATGGATACAGACTCCAATGGATAGTTAGGACTACAGAAAAAATAATTGCAACCAGCCTGCCTTCCACTGAAGGCCTGTGTACTGCCCAAGCCAGAAAAAGGGCTGTGAAAGTATCTACAGACTTCTCACATCCTGGACATAAACTGTTTTAAATTCTTTCCTCAATTCAATGCAATAGGACATTGCACGCCAAAACAACCAGACACACAGAGTTTTTTCACCCGTGCTATCACTCTGCTAAACAACTAATTCCCACACCACCGTCTATGTCCTAGGATATAAAACCACCTACTGTAGTATGGCTATATTATCTATTATCCTTCTCATCTTTTCATCTTTCCTATTACCTATTTCCTTAGCTTCTTATGGCTATAACTTTGTTGTTTGTATCTCATGATTTATGTTGATTGCGTTTATTTGGTATCCTATTACGATTTATGTTGTTTGCTTATTTAGTATCCTATGGCTATCACTCACTGAGTTTGTATCTTATGATTTATGATGATTGTATTTTATGATTATGATCATGATTTATCACTTGCTGCTTGTATGTAAGCTGAGAGCTTATGCACCGGAGACAAATTCCTTGTGTGTCCAATCAGATTTGGCCAATAAAGAATTCTGTTCTATTCCATTCTGAGTTAGTCACTGATTCAGTCATGGATAAATAAACAGACATGCCAAGGGAAAATCCATTAACATTCAGAACACTCTATAAACCACAAAAGTAAAAGTGCTCAAAAAATGAGTCATGAACTCATACTGAAAACAGCAGCATTGACTTATTTTCCATGGCCCATAGGTGCCAAAAATATGTGGTATTCATCCACAAAACTACAACTGGAGTCTGAAATAGAAAGAGAAAACAAGATGGATATGTGAATTTCAGTGTTAGTCTAAATCCTGATATCTCTGCACTTCTAGGCAATTAACAGCTGAAAAAGCCATGGATGATTCCAAATGTTGATGCTGAGTGAACACATAACTGAACTTCTTAGTGTTCAGTTCAATCAATTAATAAAGATTAATTGAACACATAAATAGTTATAAGATATTCATAAAGAAGTTTCAAACCAGAATGGAATATAACTGAAGTAATTATGGAAGAGAACTATTTATTTTAAAGCATATAGCTATCTGGAAATTCTTTAAGTATAACAGAACTCTTTTGTTGTGCATTCTCAATCTTGAATTAGTTTTTGTAGGCTTGTGAAAGTACCTTTGCTTCACAGAACTGCTTCCAATCCTATCAAAGCAGCAATTTGACTTGAGGCAGCATCTCAGTTTGAAAAAAACACTCCATCTTGATGCTCCTCAATGAAACAGCAAGGAGGAGTTATAGCTACACAATAAGAGCTAGTAAAAAAAAACTTTCTATGAATCTGTGCCTATGGGAAGACTATCACCTGGGTGAAAGCAGGCACTTTCATGTGATTCTGCTGCATCTAACATTTGGAAAGCACCAACTCCTGCTCTGCAAAGCAACTCTCAATCTACATCTTGACTGAGGCTGCATTTAAAGTGAAGCTGTACTATGAGGTTCATGAAAAAAACCTAACTTTTAGACCAAATTGGATCCACTGTTTCTTAATACTGGATATTCATCTCTTACATGCCAAAATTCTTCATATATTTAATTGTTCATTTGTGACTGAATTGAAGCAGTCATGTTGAATAGACACATAATGAGCATCAGTAGAATAGTAGCAATTATTAATGTATTAAAACTTATGACATAATGCAAAATGAAAGCAATTGTATGATGTTTGATTGGAAACACTGATTCAAATGAAAGATCTCTTCAAATCCAATTACTGAATTGATTCAGTGTGTAGAATCCAATCAGGTGTTTTTGAACTGAAGTGGCAATTCAGTGGGCTTTATATGCTTTTATTAAAGTGTGTGTATGTTAAAGTATGGGAATACTTTCATTGAAATGATTACTTAAATAAATATGGCAATTCAAATTGATTATTAATTCTAACTGACTCGAGCCTTTGAAACAAATAGTGTTTGTTTATGCTTTTGATTTATAAGGCTGTTCCTATTTAAAACTTACTGTGGGGTTTATACAATTAAAACCAGTACTAAGCAAACAACATGAACAGAAAGAGAATATCCTGTAATAGGCCTTGGGCTGGTTTGGGGAATCTCCCAGAGGAATGTATCTTATATCCTTGACTGAAAATTGGTATTCTTCTTCTGCATGGGATGGTTACTCTCTTCTTCTAAGCACTCATCTTTGGGTGGGATACACAAGGAGTGGCAAGGAAAGTAGGGGATACTCACCTAGTTAGCCAGATCAGCTGAATTCATCCTGACAATCAATGAGATAGCAGATGTTGCTGTCAGATTATCCTTACATCCTGAAATGGGGAAAATATACCATAAAGCTGTAGCGTCCTTGGTACTCTTGGAGCTTGGTTGTTTTCTTGCAAACATTTCATAACCAAACTAGGTGACATCATCAGTGCTAGAAGGAGTGAGGTTTGCTCTCATTTTATATACTGGTGGCTTACCCTTACATATGTTGGTGGAGATGAAAAGATTAGTGATCCCCTGATTAGGCTATGGTTTTCTGTTAGCTTGTTTGTCAGCATTTAGCTGTGTGTCTGTTTAGCATCCACGGCCAAATCAATGCTAGAGAACTCCTGAAAGCCTGACATTCAGACAAATTGGTCATCAACAGACCCATAGAGATAAGCAACATCTACATTTCACTCAAGAGACAATCTAAAAGCCCAAAAGCAAACAAAAAACCAAAACACATCCTTACCAGCAATCAACACCAGATGAACAATACCAAGATCAACTCTAGATCAACAACCAAGAAGTAAACAATACCCCAACCAAGGAACTACCAACAAAAAAACCAAACAACAGTAAAGAACAGCCTGATCAAGGAAACATTAAGGCCACCCCCACCAACACTGACAGGACAAGACATCAAGTATATGAAATGAGGGCAAACCCCACTCTTTACTAGCACTGATGATGTTACATAGTTTGGTAATGAAGCGTCTGCAACAACCAAGCTCAGAATGCACCAAGGAACTCATATTCCAAAAAATATTCCCTGCTATCGATATACTACAAAGCCAAAACAAACAATATACATCAAAAGGGAACAACAGCAACCTATCCCAGAGCTTAAGGAAAAAGCCAAATTTTTAAAGATCTAAAATAAAAATGACATTGGTTAATGCACAAAACACCCTGTTGAATCTTACAAAGTAGGCAGAAATAAAGAGAAAAAGGTGATCCTTCAGAAAAATATCAATTTAAATAGGATCTTGAGTGATTATTACATCCTTACTATGAGAAAACAATTTAATAAAGAGAAGAGACATAGACATACTGTTTCCAGAATGCAACAGCAGATGGCAACAGAGTACAACAAACAAAAATGAAGAATACTGTCATTGTACAGGAAAACAAAACAATCCCAAGTAGCTTACTATAACAGATTTCTTTTATTCATTTTGTCTATATTATTCATAAATGAATACATCCTTATTACATTTCTTTACGTATGATTTTATTTTAAAATCTGATAAATTCTAAAATGTTTCCATTTTAAAAATGATTTTTCTATTCTTCACCATTTTCATTTGCCTTCTCTTTAAATAGTTGCTTTTTAAAATTGTTGATTCAATTTTTAATTAGCTCTAAAAGCAAATCACCTTTCTCCCTTTATTTCAGAATTAAAATTCCCTGATTTTTGTTCTAACCCAACCTTGTTGCAAGGAAACAAACACAAAACAGAGGTAACAGCAAAACTTTTTAATGATTCTTTATGAATTCTGTTCCTTCACTGTTAAAAGGCTATTTCAAACTAATTGTCTCTGATAAGAACAAGCCTTGCCAAGGTGGTGCAAGGCTGCCAAGAACACTAGATAAAGTTACTAAGAAATATTTCAAACACAAAGAGTCTCCAAACACCAACCAAGATATTCCAAATGTCCACAAGGCTTGAGTGCAATTTTTTTTTTGCTTCCTGCAAAGAACTCCGGTTTCTCAGCTGGCTTTTGTCTCTTAAGGGAGGGGCCATTACCTTGCAGCCTTACTCCCAAGTCGCCCGTGCTGCTGCAGCTGCTCTTTGCTTAAAGTAGCCCTGCACGCACACGCATTGGGCACGGGCTCCTACGGGACCTCTTCATCACTGCTGCCAGCTTCCACAATCTCTGAAGGCAGCATTTTACTCCCTGATGGTCCTGGCCCCATCCCTGCCTCACATGCAGGACCCCCATCTGAGTCCTTGTTCTCTGAGACCTCAGCCGTCCGCACCTGCTGCCAGTGAACCACAACAATTTGTACTCCATTATTTTTAGCTTTGAAAGAGTGGCAGTTGATTTTGATATCTGCTTAGATCTTGTCCAAATGTTCTCCTTTACAGTGAATCCTTTTCACTATTCACTCGTTTCAGAGATTCAGTTGAGAGAACATCAAGATAACAATACTGCAGCTGCGGTATTATAAGCTGTATGCAGGAGTCTGCATTTCATTGTCTTGCAACAATTAACTCTAAAAAAACACCTCATTATTATACATTTATATAATTATATCATTATTATTCTGTACTCAAAAAGATGATGACTAGAATTATTAGATTATGGTCAGGAAATCTCAATCTGTTAACACATGCACACTCATACCTTGCAAATTAACACATAGGCAAGTACACATATGGCATTAAAATCGACTACATATGCTATGGTGAATTATTATTTCTTTATATTATTTCTTTATATGTATGATTTGCATGAAAGAGTACCATAAAGTTGAATGATTAAGGGAGTTTTTAATAATACTAGGTCAAGTTACTCTAAAATAGTTCAGAGTGAAAATATTTTAGGTATCTTTATAACTTTGAATACAAGACCTCTCTATTTTTTTTAATTGAAGCATGTAGATTTGTATATGCTTAAGATAAAGAAAGATTCTGCAAGCATATTGCAGAAGTGGAATTTGATTTTGGTCCAGTTCTCATGTGCTCTAGTTTTTTATTATTATTACTGAGCTTTCAAGGGTTTAGATGTAGCCTTGTAGATAAATGTTACATACTTTGAGCTTTTGGTTTACCAGTTTTACATGGAAGAGTAAATATTGTATCTTATTTGAACTAAATCTAAATGAGACACACATTTTAGATATAAGTCTGCCAGAATTTCATTCCATGATACGAAGTTTCAGTATCTTGGAATTGGCAATATTTGTGAGAGATTCCAAATTTAAAAAAATATATCTATAGCTCTCCATGCGGTTCATTAGCCATAAGCATGCTATTGACCTATTGGTACTGTGTGCTTCCTTGCATTTTATTTTCTGATATGACATTTTCCCTTCTATAAATATAAATGAATATATGAATACTGATGAAAGAAAAGGTCACATGGGGAAAAAGATATTTGAAAGAAACTACTTTAAAAATTAGTCCTGAAAATCATAGGTTTGACTTAGTCAATTAAGCAAATGTCAGCAATGCAGCTAATAATACAAACCACTGATTAAACTGTAACAGCTTTGGCTGTTTCTCTTGTTTGGCTTCAACTCAAGTAGCTTTGCATATATATAAACAAGGTTGATATTAGAATTTGTGAACAGATACTACAGAATAGGCTTTTTAAAAGATAAAGCAAATCTGAGCAATTTATTTCTAATATATGTGCAAAACCTATTGAACCTGAACTATTGCAATCTAAAACACCCAGCCTTGAATGTAAAGCAGGATGTTTTGAACGTCCTTAAAATCTTTAAAATGCAAAACATTCTGTTTCTAGCTGAAAACATTTCCGAAATGATTGAAAAAACTCATTTTGCATTCAAAACAGCTACTGTTTTATTTCACAATCAAAACAGTATTTTAGATTCCAAATGGTTGAAACACAGAACATTTTGCATAACAGCTGCACTAGAATAAATGAAAGGGAAAAAAAGGGGGTGGGGAGCCTTGTAAAAGTGGTCCCAACATAATGTGTGAAGGGTGTCACTGTGTCACTTAGCCCTAAATGTTGAATCTTCCTTGCCTGTATTTAGATGCTACACCCCTCAGAGTGTTCTGAAGTGTTCTGAAGAATGAATGAACAACCCTCATTCATTTCTAGAAGGAAACTCTGGTAGAAAAACTATGTAGTAATGCTATTTCTGATGCTCAGGTCAGTTTTGGAAGACTGAAATCCTGTGTCTCATTCTCTTTTTCTGTTCTGAGTACTTATTTTCTCTATTGTCTATTTAGCTCTGATCCCATTATTGGCTACCAATGTATGGAATATCTTTGCCACAGATGTAAATAGGCAGATTTTTCAATAAAGGTTTAAAAAATCCCACTGGGGAAGTTGAGCATCCTTTATATTGCTATATTCATTCTCTCTCTCTCTCTCTCTGTATGTATATGTATATGCATATATTAAAAACATGATTATAGGCTTTGGTCCCAAACAAGTCTACATATAACTTCAAAGCATTTTTAAAAGATACATATGGGGTACAAATGAAGCATCTCCTTTTGAATAATTAAATGATCGTGTTTTTGCCAAGTTTGCACAGATAATTTGGAATCTGATCTTAGCCATGTCTGTCTAAGCTTCACAGAATGTAGGCTTTATGAATTTGATTGTCTGACTGATGGACTGGCAGATATAGATAGCTATGGCTATTTTATTTTTTAAAAAAGCTCAGCTTCCTGAACACCATTATAGGTAGTCCTTGACTTATAACTATAGTCTGGCGATTATAGTCCTAAATTGTAACAATTGTAAAATGTGTCATCATCTGACTCATTCAATTTTACCACCTTGTTTTGTTAGTAATTAAGCAAACACTCTGGTCATTAAGTGAATCCCACAGTCATTAAGTGAACCTATTGTTTGCTATGGGTCATTTTTTGACATAAACTGGAAGTAAACCCAGTTTCCAACCAAAAATCATAAATTGTGGATATGTGACTGAAGGACAGCTGCAAAAGTGTGGGTTGGTTGCCAATTATCCAAAATATGGTCACAAGACTTTGGAGGGGCAGCCATCAGAACTTCAGACCCAGGTTGTAAGTAGGTTTTGGAGGAATCCAACATACCGTTGAATGGTCTCTTAGCAACCAGTCATAAGTTGAGGACTATCTATAGACTTCGGGGTAACCAGTTCATACAGTCCTCTCATTAATAGCTGTTGTAAGAGAAGGATAAAAGCTAGGCTTGAAATTATTGGTAATTATCCAATCCAGTCTAATCCTAACATTCCCAGATGTCAAAAGTAGAATATTTTGCCCTGGGCTCCTCCAGTAGATGAGTCTTAGAGTTCTAGGAAAAATTGAAAGGTCTATCATACTGGCTCAAGTTCATTCTTCCTTAACTTTAGACATATACTCCAATCTTTTGCTTTGAGATTATGAACACAAGAACAGAACTTCCCAGTTGAATATCTGAATATTTGTGAATGTGACTTAATTCTCCAAACATCTGTATATTATTTGATTTGAAAGGGGTTCATATTCAAAGATGTAAAGAAATCCACTTGGATGTGCATTTCTATACTCTCATTATTATAATTATTGTACGCTCTCACAGGCAGGGCCTCCTTAGGGTGCCGTCGGCCAGACAATGTCGGCTGGCGGTGCCCAGGGGTAGGGCCTTCTCTGTGGGAGCACCCACCCTGTGGAACCAGCTCCCCTTGGGGCTCCATTTGGCCCCGACCTCCGCTCCTTCCACCGCGACCTGAAGACTTGGCTGTTTCAGCAGGCCGACCTGGATTGAAATGAGGTGGGGTGGGTTTTTAAAGGAATTTTAATTTAATTTTATTAGTTTAGATTTATTGGGCTTGTAAACTAATTATTTTTAATTAACTTATTTTTGTGCTGTGATTTTATACTGTGATGCCCTGAGTCCCTAGGGAAGAGGGCAGCATACAAGTCTAATAAAATAAATAAATAAATGGCATTCAAAGATTTCTTCCCTTGGGGTAAACTACTGGCTCTGTGAAAGTTAATTCCTAACTAAAAATCGAGTTCCCACTTTAGAATTTATTTTCTGCTTTTTTTTCTTATCCCATCTATTAAAAACCTGTCAAAATACTCAAATAATGGCTATCATGCAGTTATATTAAATTTCATGTCCAAAACTTCTTACATTGTATTGACATTATTCAATACTCTCTTTCCATAGCTTAGGTTTTGCCTTACACCAGATATGGTATTCAGCTGGTTCTAACAGGTTCTGGAGAACCAGTAGTGGAAATTTGGAGTACTTTGGAGAACTGGTAAATCCCACCCCGTCCCCATCTATTCTTTGCCTCCCGAGTCCTAGCTGATTGGCTGGGTTGTCTTTTGTTGCCCTGCACAGGAGAACGGAGCTGGAAAGCAGGTTAGTGGGGTGGGGGAGGGAATGGGGATTTTACAGTATCCTTTCCCTGGAGTGGGGTGGAAATAGAGATTTTACAGTATCTTTCCCCTGCCACATCCACCAAGCCACACCATGCCCACCAAGCCACACCCACAGAACCGGTAGTAAAAAAAAATACCACCACTGCCTTACACTTGTCCTGTGTTTGTCTGTCTGCCTGCCTGCCTGCCTGCCTGTCTGCCTGCCTATCTAGCTATCGCTATCATGTATCCTGCCCAACACCCTTATGTTTTCTTATAAAAATGGATATAATAAATGCTGCTGAGTAAGAGCTCTTTTTATTCCTATCTGTATGGCAGCAATTTCTGATTTCTTTTTTCTCATATGGCTGGGCTGACTTTGTGATGCTCGAAACAGCTGCCTCTGCTAAGACTGTAAAATAAGCTGTGCAAGGCAGCAAAAAGAACCAGAAAGCTGCAAGTATAAAAATGTTCATGTTATCTTTGGATTTTTATTAACTAATGTATTGTGCAGAGGTACAATTGATAATTTTCTTTTCCATGTTAAACACTGGCTCACCCATGTTTCCATCATTTGACTCACTCCTACCTTGATTCATGACAGCTAAGATGAATGTAAGAATCTTGTCTTCTTTCTCAGTGGTCTGATAGAAGAGCTAACATTGCAATAACACAACATAGACCACTTTGTCTTCTAAAGTGCCAAAGAACTGCAGTACAGTAAACATATTAATTTAGTTTTGAGTCAGTAATCCTAAATGGAAGAGAGGGAGGAGTGAAACAGGGGAAAAGTGGAGCTGTCCTTTCTCCATCCAGTGATTTTAAAATGAGCAAAATCTTCCTTAACTTTTCTCCTCCACTGAAGTGATGCAGTACAGTGACTGATCTCAATCCCATTATCAGGCCTGCTAGCTAAAGGTTCTGAAAGTTATGACTGCTTTATTAATTTAATTTAAAAATAAATATATGTTTGCTAAATCTAGCACCTGCTTACTTTATATTTAGCTACTAACAGAATCCAATTGGTGACTGAACCAATACTTGGAGATAATAAAGAATTTTAGGATTTGTAATTCAGTGACTTCTATTTCTCCCAGAATTAATCCAAAAGATCTAAGCTAGGGGCAAAATTTCAGATCTATAAAGTTGAAATTACAGGGATAAATGTATTATAAAATGTTGATATATGATAGTGAACTCAAAAATGTTTTCCAGACATGTTAATGTATGGGAAAAATTATATTACTGTAATAAAATCAAACAACCTGTTTTATACGGTACATGGGATGTATCTAACTGTAATTAGTTAGAAATTTGATTAAATTCATCCCTAGCTTAAACAAATAGAAAACACAATACTATTAAGACTCAGTCTTATATTTTAGTAGTATCTTAATATTCTTGAACTCAGTGGAATTTGCTTCTGAGTAAAGGTTTTTAGGAAGCTAGAGGTTTCTATATAATTATTAAAACATTTCCAGGCATCTTAAGAGCCAATGTAAACTTCATCTAACTAAGCTGATTTAGTTCCACAGAGATCAGTAGAAGTAAATGACAGAAATCTTTTGACAATTGGATTATGGACTGGTTGTGATTAGAATGTATGCTTCCTTGTGAAATGTAGAAGCTATTATAATAAAATTGGATTATAAACCTTTCCCACTTTAATTCCTTTTAAAAAGCTTTATTTAAATTAATGTTTTCTTTCATTACTAGACCAATTTTCTCAATGTCTTAATTTCAGCTTGCTTTGTTTTTTATTATTTGAAGTAATACAGTAAATATTTTTCTTAAAACTTCTACCTAGTAAATACAGGGTGGAAATAATTTAGGACTGACCTATCTTAAATATTACCATATGAGGTCACATTTTTCACAAATGCATCACACACAAGCAGTGCAAAAAATTAATTATTCTGCTTCACTAAGCTAAAAGATGGTATCATTATTGTTATATTGGTATATACTTTATTCAGCAAATTGAATAACAATTGGAAGTACTATGGAACAAATCTATAAAATTCACCTCAAGTTACAACTTAAGAGAATATTGATACAAAGTATTTCATAAATGGTGTGCAATTGTCAATAATTGCCAATACTGATAAATCATATAGGAAATGCTGAAAATGCCATCATACAAAAAGAACATTTTACCATATGTAATGGACATGTTTTAAAATAATCCTACAAAGTATTAGAAAGAAATATACAGTACTATTCAGAGAATTTTAGAAACCAAGTTTCAATTAAAACCACATTTTACTAACATAATTCCTAAGTACATCAAATGATCACAATTTACATATTCACAGCAATAAGGATAAAACTTATACAACATTGAAAAAGAGATATATTACTGATTATATCAGATTGGGAATTTAAACTTACACAATATGCAGCAATGGCAAAACTAATGGAATATATTCATAAAAGAAGTGTGACCTAAATAGTTTAAACAACTGTTTAAACAACCCGGACCCAAGTCGTAAAGGACTTTGAATGTTAATACCAACACCTTGAATCTCACCCAGAGGGCAACCGGTAACCAATGCAGCTCGCGCAGGAGGGGTGTAACATGGGAGTATCAGGAAGCTCCCATCACAACCCGCGCAGCCACATTCTGCACCAGCTGAAACCTCCGGATGGTATGCAAGGGCAGTCCTAGATAGAGAGCATTGCAGTAGTCG
The DNA here is from genome assembly GCA_009733165.1 of Naja naja. NCBI lineage: Eukaryota > Metazoa > Chordata > Lepidosauria > Squamata > Elapidae > Naja > Naja naja. The sequence continues at coordinate 50,721,497 of CM019150.1, read as the reverse complement.
AGTCGGGACGTGACAAGTGCATGAGTGATCGTGCGAAGGGCATCTCGGTCCAGATATGGGCGCAACTGGCGAACCAGTTGGACCTGGGCAAAAGCCCCCCTGGCCACAGCCCCCACCTGCTCCTCCAAACTGAGCCATGAGTCCAGGAGGACTCCCAGGTTCCAAGTCCTGTCCACAGGGGGCAACATCTCTCCCCCTATGACCAAAGGTGGAATCTGTTGACTGGGCTGAGATGCCTGTACACACAACCACTCAGTCTTGGCCAGGTTGAGCTGTAGTCCGTTCCTGCCCATCCAGATCTGTACCGCATCCAGACACCGGCTCATCATGGAGGGCATCACTGATTTGGCTTGGGGTGGAGATATACAGCTGGGTATCATCAGCGTACTGATGATACCTCACCCCAAAGCCACGGATGATCTCACCCAGTGGCTTCATATAGATGTTGAACAAGAGGGGTGAGAGGACCGACCCCTGAGGGACCCAAGTGAGTGCCCTCGGGGTCGACTTCTGCCCTCCTGCCAACACCGATTGCGAACGCCCTGAAAGGTAGAAGAACCACTGCAAAACAGTGCCCCCCACTCCCAACACCCCGAGGCGCCGCAATAAGATACCATGGTTGATGGTATCGAGAGCTGCTGATAGGTCTAATAGGACCAGGACAGAGGAAAAACCCCTGTCCTGCACCCTCCAGATATCATCCACCAGTGCGACCAATGCCGTCTCCATGCTGAACCCAGGCCAGAAGCCAGATTGATACGGATCTAGATAGTCCGCTTCCTCCAGGAAAAGCGGAAACTACTGAGCCACCACACTCTCAACAACCTTCGCCAAAAAGCGAAGGTTGGAGACTGGACGAAAGTTGTTTAAAACGGCTGGGTCCAGAGCAGGCTTCTTCAGGAGGGGCCTCACCACTGCCTCTTTCAAGGCGGTGGGAAACTGGTTCCATGGAGAGAAGTTTTTCCATGGACCAGAGAGGGTGTGGTTTCGTATGCCGCCTGCATCCTGCAGGTAGGGCCTCAACTTCTTTGCATGAACTGGTTTCTGGCATGCTGCAGACCAGTGCCAGTCCACAGACTGGGGGTTGGAGACCCCTGATCTACTGGACTGGTCCAGTGCAGGTTGACAGAGAAGGTTTTTTAACTCCCCGTCTGAGACACTGAAACATAGAAAGAAAACAAGTATTTCTTTATACAGCTGTAATGTATTTGAAATAGTAATAAAATTACTCCTTTTTTGAAAAGCTGTAGCTGTGTGAATCCCTGAACATATGAACTTATGCCACCAGACTTGAAATTCTAGACCTAGAAAACCTAGAACTATGCCTTCAGTCCGATCTAAGTATAGTATATAAAATCATACATTGCAATGTCCTACCTGTCAATGAATACTTCAGCTTCAACCATAACAATGCAAGAGCACACAATAGGTGCAGTTAACTCAAGGTTAACCGCACCAAACTTGATTGCAGGAAATACGACTTCAGCAACAGAGTGGTCAATGTCTGAAATACTCTACCTGACTCTGTGGTTTCTTCCCCAAGCCCCAAAAACTTTAACCTTAGACTTTCTATTATTGACCTCACCCCTTTCCTAAGAGGTCTGTAGGGGGCGTGCATAAGCACACCAACGTGCCTACCATCCCTGTCCTATTGTTTCTTTTTATTTTTCTTATATGTATTCATTTCATGTATTCATAACTATGTTTATCTATACTTATTATCTTGTAAGTGATTGACAAATCAAATAAATAAATAAATAAATCTCCTCACTTTGAAGAACTCTTCTTTCACTTCACCTCCCAGTTCTTAACCAGAGCAGGACTTTCAAAAGGATTAGATTAGATTAAGAATTGGAAGGGACCTTGTAGGCCATCTAGTCCAACCAAGCAGGAGACTCTACACCATTTCTGACAAATGGCAGTCCAATCTCTTCTTGAAAGTCTCAAGTGATGACGGAAATTTAGCTTGAAGGTTTTTCATCTTCCCTTTGTAGAAATCATTCTGATCTTTCTAACATGACCAGAAGAACCATACCTGGGCTTAGCAAATTTAAGATATAGTTAAAAGTTGTGATGGTGTCATGAGACAAATCCTGCACTTATGTATTTGCCTGAATGTGTCCACTATATTGTTGAATTCAAACTCAAACAGCCCCAAACAGAGAAACAAGATAACTCTTTTGTTGATATTAGTGTTAAGGAAAAAGAGTGAAATCAGTGAAAGACACTAACTCTATACATGCAGTTGAGACTGGGAAGCTAATTGTGTGCCTACATTGTAGATACCATACTTTGATTCTGGGTAAAGGAATAGATTCTGGGTAAAGCATTAGATTCTTGATAAAGGAATGGCTCAAAATAATCAGCAGAAAGCAATTCCAGCTCCTTCTCTGAAGCAATCCCAATGTTGCTTATTCCATCTCCATATTTTTCAGTTCTCTTATTCCCATATGCTGTGGACCCCTTTGACCAAGGAATTTTGGCTGGTGGGATCCAGAAGAGCCTTTTCTGCTCCCACAGTCTGGAACATCATTCTCCTCCAGGTGAGATCCAGAGGTGGTATTCAGCAGGTTCTGACCAGTTCTAGAGAACCAATAGCGGAAATTTTGAGTAGTTTGGAGAACTGGCAAATCCCACCTCTGACTGGCCCCATCCCCATCTATTCTCTGCCTCCCGAGTCCCAGCTGATCGGCTGGGTCTTCTTTTGTTGCCCTGCACAGGAGAACGGAGGTGGAAAACAGGTTAGTGGGGTGGGGAGGGAATGGGATTTTGCAGTAACCTTCCCCCAGGAGTGGGGAGGGAATGGGGATTTTGCAGTATCCGTATCCCTAGAGTGGGTGGGAATGGAGATTTTGCAGTATCCTTCCCGTCACATCCACCAAGCCATGCCCACCAAGTCACGCCATGCCCAAGCCACACCTACAAAACCAGTAGAAAATTTTTTTCAATCCCGTCACTGATGAGATCTTCCCCTCTTCCTTTGGTCTGAAAGTCTTAAAATCAGGCTCTGCCAACTGGCCTGGGGCTCTGAGGGGGGAGGGGGTTCCATACTGGAGGTGGTTAGTGAATTAAAAGAAGACTCCACCTGCACCCCAGGATATATTGATTCTTCCTTAGCTAACTTCTGTTAATTTTAATGTTGATATATATTGTTGTAATGTTTTATATTGTCCTTTTTATCATGGTTTAAGTCTCCCAGAATTGCTTGATAGCAAGATGGTTGGCAGATGAAATAAACAAACAAACAAAGAGGGAAGCAGCTTATATGAGTTCCATGTTGATTTTTTTCTTTTAAAAACAAGCTTTTGATGATGTCTTTCAAATGTGAAGGACTTTACTTTCCATAAGCCTTAACCTGGTCAGGGCTTATCCTTAGGGCAACATTAGAGTGGGAAATTTTTTTTAATAAATATATATAGCTGCCGAAGGAACTCTGAATAATCACTATAACAAAACTAAGTTTTGTAGTGTCCTAAGTGTGGCAAAAATTATCTTTTAGATGATAAGGAGAGTAAGGGAACTCATTCATGGCTCCATCTATTCAATACACCACTTATCTAGTTATCAAATTAACCCGTTTTCAGGGTTCACCGAATAGATTCGTAAAACAACCAATGCACAACTTTCTAAGCCAAGGTGAACACTATCCAAGTTCTGCACGTTGTGCAAAATGCATCTACTTAATTTTTTTTTTACTATCTTGGTTAAGTGTGGGGTGAAAACAACCACTCTCTCTGTCTGTCTCTCTCTCTGCTGGCTCATAAATACATCGGGTGCTTTATTGAGGGGTGGTCATTCTGGCCCGTTCCTGCGTCTCTTTACTACCACACCGCATTAATGACTTTAAACAATCTTGCCTGTCTCTCGGGTGATGCACTGCCTCGACCCTTTCTCCCTTCCCCCCCTTTTTTTAAATGCGAGGTCCATTATTGATCGTCAGGCCACTCTTTTAATTTCTCCAGATGGGAGGAGGAGGAGGAAAAGTGAGCAAGAAGGACCCTCGCGTGGCGCCGACCTGAATGGGAAGCGGCGCTGGCGCACTCTGAGCCACTCGGCCGCGCGCCCCCAGAATTTGCTCTTCGGGGCCGCGCACGCGGTCACTCGGCCGCGCGCTCCATCGTCTCTGCCCTAATGCGGGAGTCTGGGAAGGAAGGCGCTGCAGAAGGATGGGAGCTGTTCGGTGAGGCGGCGGAGGCGGCGCGGGCAGCGAAGTCCCGTAGCTCAGCGGCTGGTTCGGATCGGGACTAGGATATTTGGGGCAACCTCGAACCAGCCTTCCAGGCGAGAAAGGAGCAGGAGGCACAGCGGGAACGGCGGCAGCGGTTGCCGGCCAGGTAAAGGAAGGGATGCTGCCGTGGCTGTACGGAGGGGCAGCCTCAGGCAGGCATACAGAAGAAAGCATCTTTCGGTCATCTGGCTGTGGCCCAGTCGGGCAGCAGGAGAAAAGAGAGGCTGTTGGTGGGCTCGCATCGATGGCCGACAGGGAGGTGCTTCCCGTTCCACCACCAACGTCCCACTCTTCGGACCGCTCGCTCTTTTCCTTGTCCTGACCGCCACCCCACTGACACCCCCTTGGCCTCCGCTGCAGCCTGGTCCCTCCTGTCATGAATGAGCACCGCACTTAACCAAGCGGCTGCTGCTCCCCTGAGACCATGAATCTCCTTTGCTGCCAAGCAAGGCATGAAGAGTTTGCTTTTGGAGGGGATGGAAGGTTTTTTTGGGGGTTGAATCGGACTTGCAGTTTTAGGGTGGTGACTGGATTTAGCATCAGTATAACTGGGGATTAGAGAGCCTTGCACTTTCCTCTTAGAATCCGACCTGCTTTTTATCCTTGGTTGATGGGAATTGATAAAAACCCGAATTACTTTGGGAAGGAAGCTTGTCTGCAGACCTTGCCTTTATTCTTGGGAAAGTTCTCTCTGTGGTTCAGTTTCCCAACATATATGAAACGTTAGTGGCTGATATTTGGAAGGCCTGGAGGCCATGGTTCTCCCCACCCTCCCCTCTCCCTCTCCACCTCCTGTCTCCCTCTCCCCCTCCCTCTTTCTCTGTCTTAATGTTTTCCTTTTTTCTTTTGCTGAAGAGACCCTTTGGGTGCAGGATACCCATCCACCCAGGATAAAGATTCAGCTGCTGTGAATGGGCATGTTCCATCTTTTAATTCTCTTTTATGTGTGTTTTCAGAGGAGATGTGAGAAGGGACTGAGGTTTGCAGGATTACAGTAAATTGACAGCTCTTGAATTTGAAACTTGGCCCTGACTCAAAATACAGAAAAGGAAGTAGCAAGGACGGTATCTGAAAGCAACCTCTTTCTTTTGTTTTCTTTTGTTTATTCTGCCTCTGTATCCCCTGGATCTGGTATGGTAAAATGAGTATCTCCATTTTTCTGGCTAAGCAACCCTGAATGGTCAGAGGCCTCCACATCTAAAATTCTACCATAAAGGGTCACGGGGGAGTTATGAAAAACTGTTATGGGATAAGAGCCCAGGACATTTTTCTGAGACATTTAATAAGTTAGTAGTGAGAGGAGGAATACATGTGACCATGTTAATTATGATTAGCTAGAATCAAAGCTATGTGATTTTTTAAAAAATATTTGATCTTTGCATATGCTAAGTTAGTTTAGGTGGTATTGATTAAGGGGGTGAAAGTGCTGAATCATTTGTACTTTTCTGCTCCCAGCATGTCCTGTTCTTCAGTTCCATTAGAGTCATCAGGAAGTGAAAGATCTAATTGCGGCATGGTCAGCCTTCAGCATCTTTCCTTATGTCCAGCAATGTTGCCTAGCTGAGGATGTAGTGTGGGCCTCCTTTGGATGTAAAAAGGCAGTTATCATAACTAAGACTACTGTTTTTCTACCTTGGCCATTTTAAGATGAGTGGACCAACTCCACAGCTTTGCTGGCTGTGGAATTCTGGAGTTGAAGTTCACCTATCTTAAAGTGGCTGAGGTTGAGAAACACTGTGACATAGGGGGACAATTTTCTCTAATGTCAGTAGAGCACAGGAAATGGGCCTATTATTGTTAGCTGAAATGTGGTTGGGAAGTTGACAACAATAAAAATAATTTTGGTGTTTTAACTCTGGAAAATGAAACGAGTCTACCCATCTGATCCATACCCATCATGACATTACTGATTTGACTTTCATTATATCCACTAATGATCAATTAGTGATACTATTTCTGAAAAATGTGTGGCAAATTTTTATTAATGTGGAGGATTTTAAAATAGCATTGATTTTGATGAGAAATAGTAAAATACATACTTACCTCTTAGACAAAAGTCAATTTAGTTCAACCTTTATATACCCCTGTAACTAGAAGAGTTAGATAAAATATTTACTTAAAAAAAGTAAAATTACGTCTCTTAGTGCTTTGTTACTTGGAAATTATGCATTTATACCTAATTTTGGTGGGCCTTATCCACAAGATGAGTACAAGAAGCCACACATATGTGCCAATACTGATATTTACAAATGCAGGCCCTAATATTACCTCAGCATCTTCATAGACCTTAGTGTTGAACTATTAATATGGAAATGGAAGTAGGGGAGAGGGGAATCAACAGCATCTTAGAGTTGTCCTTAGTTTTCTTACAGAGATTCAACAGTGCAAACTCAGTTATATTTGGGGGGGTGCAGCAGAAGTATATTTGCATTCTTGTACATCTCGTACCAATATTAGTGGCATAAACTAGTTGCCAGAATTGCCTGATACTAACACACCATCAAAAGATGCAACACTTCATTGTCAAAATACTTTTTCCAACTCAAATTTAAATCTCTTGTTTTATAGTTATTTGCTGACTAACTAAAAGTTCTCCAACTTTTTGCTGTTGGGCCTTAGAGCATTTATATTAAGGTAGCAGGTAATTCATTAAGGTAATTCATATTGAAAAAGATTTTGAAGACAAAACTGGCACCAAATGGTGTTGCATGGCTAATGTTGTGCTTAGTAAGATGATATTATTTCTTCTGTGTAGTTTTAATAGATCTGATTTCTCTCCCTCATTTCCCTACCTCATGATAGGACTGTAGCATACATGGAAACAGAAAAAAGCATGGAGCAACCACTACTCTCACTCATAAGGATGATATTACCTATTTGGGCAATGGAACTTCTGCAAACAAATAACCAAGCTCAGAGAGTATCAAGGGTTATTTTCTATTAAAATGAGGGGGTAAATACTTTTTATGAGATTATCTTGAACATTTGGGGAGGGGGTAGCAATTTCCTAGGAGAATTGGGACAGAAAAAAATTGGGACAGAGAAAAATAGATTTCGGAATCTTGATTGAAAAACAGGTGACTTAATTAATTATCATGTATTTATTAGAGAGATTAACTGATTGCAAGAGATAACGATTCCCAGTCAATCATAAACATTGGGAATTAGGGTCATAATCTGGAAACTGGGTAAGTCTATATGTAGTTTCAGTCCTCTTGAAAGAGCAGGTATACAGCCTTTGTGTATTTTGAGATTTATCTCTGTCATATGGGGCCCATGGCGCACTTAATTATCTGTGCTTGGTTTTATGGAGCAAGACCTCTTGGTCACAGTGAGTAATCCATCCTGTGATAACTTCCCTTTTAGATTATTACAGTATACTCTATGGAAAGCCAGTTTGGTGGTTAAGACATGAAATTAGGAACCAGGAGATTGAATTCTAATCCTGATTTAGGCATAAAACCATCTTGGTAATCTTGAGCCAGTCACTCTTTCTCAGCCCTAGGAAGAAAACAAATGACTTCCAAGAATTTTTCAAAGCAGTTACCAGGGGACAATGTGTACTTGTAGGCACAGAATTCAATATAGTCTATAAGTACCTTCAATGAACATTCAAAAATAGTAGTTACTTTATATGGAACAGCTTTATGATATCTGTCCTAAAATGTTCTTTCATCCTAAACTGGATGCCTAAATGTTACTAATCACATCTCCGGGTTTTAGTAATTGTGTTTAAAGCTTCATCCCTATAGCAACTGCTTGGACAAGTCCTCAATTTTCTTTGCAAAATTATTGGAAATTGTTTTTTCTTCTTCCTAGGGCTGAGAAATAAGTGACTGCCTCAAGATTATCCAGCTGACTTTGTGCCTAAAATGGAACTAGAACTCACCATCTCCCAGTTTCTAGCCTGATGCCTTTACACTATATCAAACTGGCTCTTTACAGCCGTTAGTGGTTTGGATCCTGATATTTAAGAGAGCCCCTCTCCAAAAAAATTATCCTATTAAAATTAACAGGAAATCTACCCAATATCCCATAGCTGGGAGACTCATATGAGGAGGACACATGAGAAGGCCTTCTGCATTGCTGCATCTGATTTTGAGGAGGCGAAACTTGCACATACAGCATTTATCTAAGAAATATATGGCTTCTTTTTTTTCTATCTAGAATTTATCATCTACCCTTTGGCCTCAGTTGTTGTTACATTATGTCTTAAAAGTATTGTTTATTTTACTTGGCATGATTGTTTTGTCTTCCTTTTTAGGGACTGTAACCTGCCTGTGTTCATCTGAATAATGGGCAGGCTCAAAATATTTTAAATAAACCAGTAAGCGATTCCTTCAATACTTGTTTAGCATGATGTTTAGGATTGGGAACTTAGTTTAATCTGTGATGTTTGGTCATGTAGCTAGCAATTTGTGGGCATGTATTTTGTTGTTGTTGTTGTTCAGAACATGAAATAGCAATATTGCACACAAAACAAGAATCAGACTATATGGATCTTCTTCAAACTGGTATTTTCCAAAAGTTGTTTCCAGAAGATCTGGAGGTCATAGGGCAGGGGGAGACTAGTCTGACATATCTAATAGTAAATGCTGAGAATCTGTATCAGAATTCAAGATAGCTGATTTGTTTCTTTTGTGTATTTGGTAAGGGTAAAGTAGTACAAATTATAACAAGTAAGTTGTCCTGATAAAATATGTAGCAAAAAATCCCCTTTTATTTATCTTAAGACTCTTTTTTTGTTAGAACATGGAATTCTTTTGTCCTATATTAAGTAAAGTAATTGCAATATGTAGTGCTCCATTATAACATAATACAGGGTAACCTCTTTTCTTCTTTTGATCTGTGAGACTTGGGGAACTGGAACATTTGCTTAAATAGACCTCTTAGAAGTACTAATATAGACGATGACTTTAGGGAGCATATGCAGTGCATTTTCATACATGTTTTGTTGTACTATTCCTGATGTTGTATACCTTAATTGTTTGTGACACCTTGTGCATCTTTAATACTCAGTTTTGTAACAAAAATTTCTGTGTTTCGAGAAAGATAAAAAGATCCATGAAGTCTGATTATTTCCTTGAGTTCTGTAGGGTACATGTTTTGTATATACAAAAGTTCTGATTAGCCTGTTAAATAATATTTTGTAGCATCTTATGGGAAAGATTTCTGACTGAATCTTGTTACCTTCTTAAATAACCTTAACTTTTTTTAAGTTTTAATTTAACATAATCATAAATATGGACACTTTGTGAACTGCATGTGATTTTTTTCTGAGCTTCTTAAATAATCTTAACTTTTTTCCTAGCTTTAATTTAATATAATAATAAATATAGACACTTTGTGAACTGCATGTAATTGGCATAATGTGGCCTCAGAGCAACTTCACTGCAGAAATTTCAGGCACAAGCCGCTAAACTGTGGCATTATTTCATGCAGAAAATGTAATTAAATTGTTGCGCTAAGTTTCTAATAGGCTTAATGAATCTAGAAATATGAACAAAACATAGATAGGAGGGGAGAGAGTTCAAGTTGCTGCTTCTCTTGCCTAGGTACTATGTCCTAATGCCAGTGTACTTCCCCCTACAACCCTCCACTAGAAGCATTAACAATAACAACTATAGCAACATAACTTACCAAAGGTTGCCCACCTCTGAAGTATTACCAAGACAGTTTTGGAAATCGAAAGAGGCAAAAGGATTCTTACAATTTGGTTAGCTCTTCCAGCATTTACTGAAGCCACTTCCAGGAAGAGAATGAAGGGGAATTAGGTTAATAATTCACTTTATGCCTGGAATGATGATACATTGGAAACAGCTAGAACCTGCTTCGATCTATAAAGCTTCATGCAAGATAAAATAAAAAGCAACATCTCCTTCCCTTCCTGTTTTTTTTAAACTTCCATTCAATTATGTCTGATTCTCAGAGACTATCTGGACAAGTCCCTGCAATTTTCTTAGCAAAGTAGTTTGCCATTGCCTCCTTCCTAGGGCTGAGAGCAAGTGACTGGCCCAAGGTCACCCAACTGGCTTTGTGCCAAAGAAGGACTAGAAATCATGATTTCCCAATAATGCTTGATACATTATCCAGACATCAAATACAGTTTAGAGCACATTATATGGAAGAAACTTGGGAAGAAATCTTTGTACTGTGCTTAGCACTTAGTGGGAGAATTTGCCCTCCATGAGTTCTTTTCAATGTCAGAAAACTTTAGGTTAGGAGGTCTTGTAGGCAAAATGATGTCTATTAAGGAGAGGTGCTTGAATAGTAATAACAGCCCATATAGGGAGGATAATTGATTTTTGCAGGATTTATGGATTTTGTCTATTTTTTTGTAAACTAAAAAAACAAAAACACAATTTTCCTTTGTGAAATAACCAAAAGAAATTTCAAGCCAATATCCTCTGTTGGCTTTTGTTACTTTTTGGATTTGTTAAAACAGTAGTAGCATTTGTCTTCATGTGCCTGACTATGTTGCTGGATGACAGGCTGGATCTCCTTTCAGAAGAGGGTTTTTGATGAGATCTTTCAAAAACCAGTGCTATGACTAATTATATTTTAATGTGTTGGTTTTAGAGGAAATACTGTTCTGATGGCTAGAAATCCTTCCCTTATGTGGAATACCTAGTGTTGCCATTGCAGCATGCCAGCTTTTTCTTAAAGGTGAAAATGGACAGACTGGGCAGATCAAATTGCAGGACTTGGATTTTAATTAAAGAATTTCCCATCCATCTTTGCTTAACAGATCCCCTGCAGAGGATCTGTTCTTGACAGCAGCTGGGCAGCTGCAATGCTGAGATCATTGCCTGAGATCAATCTGACTGGGCATTGTCTCTTACTCCGCCTGCCTGTCTGTCATTTCCACCTGTTCTCTTTTGTTATTTTTTCCAAGCTGGGTTAATCTCGATTTGTTCTGCTTTAGTGCATGAAGGGATTATGTACATGAATATTGTTCTACAGTATTGTTCTACAGTACAATATTGTTCTACAGTAGTTTACAGTATGTAAAAAAAAGGACAGGAGTCCTGTTGCATTTAGATTCAATTCTTAATATTTTATCTTTCTCTTTTCCTTTAAGGCAGTGCTTTTTTATCCAGCTGAGTTCTCATGATCCTATTGGTTATTAGAAAAAGGCATCCAGTATAAACTGTAAGAAAGTGAAAATGACAAAACATGTGTTGAGGCACCACAACTGAATCCCTAACATGTTGTATCCCAATGCTGGACACGAGTATATAAGTTGCATGTTTTCTGTCTCCTCACAAAAGAACCATGGTAGTGCAATGGTTGTAATGCAGGATTACAGGCTGGCTCTGTTCACTGCCAGGAGTTTCATCCTGACAGGTTCAAAGTTGACTCAGCCTTCCATCCTTCCAAGGTCAGTAAAATGAGGACCCAGATTATTGGGGGCAATATGCTGACTCTGTAAACCGCTTAGAGAGAGCTGTAAAGCACTATGAAGCAGTATACAACTCCAACTGTTATTATTATTATTTAGCCCATTACTCTCTCTGGGACATATGTACTAGTATTGGATTTGATTAAGGCCTTCTGCCTTGAAAAGTATGGAAGCCTTTCAGATCTTCCATGCATTTCTATTATTTAAAATTCGCTGTTTTCTTGATACATATTTCAACATTTTTCCAGGGTAGCTCACCAAAATGCCACAGTAAAGCAAAAAAATAAAACAAGGATATTTTTAAAAACACAGGGTTAAAACGACTAAAGTACATTTTCACAAGACCTTTGAGTTTGCCTTTTTGTCTTTTAGGTAATCGTATAGGCTAGAAGATGGGGCAGTTCTAGAAAAAGGCAGATGGTAGTTCCTCAAAGTTCTTTTACCTTTCTTACTATCATTCCTAGCATGGTTTTGCCATCTTTAAAGAGGCATTTGACTTTAGGTTGCATTGGATGGACATTATAAAATTTGGGGGTATATTGATAGGCAGTGACTGACTAAAGAAATAGACAACAAAATCATAATTTAAATATTGCCTGATAGAGAGATGGGCAGCATATACATTTAAATGAATGAATGAATGAATGAATGAATAAATAAATAAATAAATATTTATTTAGGATCTTTTGAAGTCTTTTTCTTCAAATATTATGGTGGATTAAATAAAACTGTGAATCTACAATCTTTATTAATTGTGAATCTACAATACGTTGAAAATGAAATAAATAGGATTGAAAATAATGACACTTTTTAGAATGATTACTGAGGTAATAATAGGGATTGTGCATCAGTTTTGTCCTTAGGTCTCTTGTTACCTGCATACCTGAGAAAATAGACACATACAGGTTTTGTCCTCAGTACCATGTTTATGTACATTCGTGTCTACATGGCTGAGGAAATATCTTATGTGAAGTAGCTGCCAAATATATCTTCATTCAAAACTGTAGCCTTCATGAATCTTTGTCCGCAGTCTCTTGTGTCATAATTTCTGCCTAGATTTTCTCTGACTTGCTGTCAGTGTACATTTGCTCTTTTAATGTCTTATATTGGCCTTAAAGGTAAGAGATCAACTTACCTTGTAAAGCTATTTGGTTCCCTACCTAAACTACTGCTCTTTCCATGTAATGAAGGAGAAAGTGAGGTGTTTAGGGCTAGGTCTATGAATGGCAAGAGGTACTTAAAAGTGCCAGTTCTCTGCTGTTATCCATAATATTCTTATTTCAGTGTAAGTGCCTCTTATCAAAATTCCCCACATTTTTTATTTAAAATACTATTTGTATTGTACAAAGTGCAGAAATTGGATGAAATTCTCATATGTTTCTATTTGAGATCAACCTGTAAAGAGTTCATAATTACAACATTGCTTTTTCAAGAATATCAGTGACCAGCTGAGAATATTTTGATATTATCTCTTCTTGTAAGGGGACTTCCAAAGTATAAGCCATGGCTATTCTTGCAAACAAAACAAAACAAAATAGATTCTGTATAATACAAGACATTTTCACCAATGTCACCAAGCATTGCTTCTTTGTGAAAGACAAACTAGGAGAATAATATGTTAGACTTGTTTATTCTGTAGTCAGAGAAAGCAGCAAAAATTCAAACATTTCATAAATGGAAATGTATTTTCGGTGGGCATTTTATCATATTATTAAACAGAAATTTGATATAGACTTCTGAATATCACCGAACTATACAAATCCTAAACTTGCCTCAGCAGCATAACAAACAGCTTGAATTATCTGATGTATAGAGAAATGTGGGTCTGCACTTACTGAAGAATTGGCTCTAGTTATTGTCATGCTTTCTATATCCAGGTAACCAAAGCCAAACTAATATTTCTACATAAATGGCAATCCACCTCAGTATTAAGAGATGGAGACAGTGTGACTGCATTCATTCACCATAACTTAACCAAATTATTAAATGAATCTGCATTGACTTTCTGTGTTTTTGTAATACAATATATTGACCTATAAATTAATTAATGGCACTGATGACATTATTTCGTGCATTGCCACAGAAAACGAATTCAAGTTAAAACTAATTGAGATTCCAGTGTGGCATAAATGTAACTGCCAGGTTCGCAAACAACCTGGTTAAAAATAATGTGTGAACAAAGATCATTTAGTTTTTATGCAGTATTGATAAGGATCTACCTGAGCAAATGTTGTTGAATAAGGGAATGAAGTCCTCCAGATTTGTACATTCTATAATGGGGTTAAGCAGGTGAAGAATTGTGGAGAGTTCTTTTTGCTGTTAGTACTAAAAGACGATAACAGAACTCATCCCGTAAGGGTTTAACTAAAATTCTTCTCACAAAGACATGATTAAGGATGGCTGAATCTTGGAAATTCTCTTCAGAATTACAAGACATATAGAAACAGTGTATTAAGAGATTTTCACACCTTGTTGCCAATTACCAAGTGATTTGGGGGAATGACAGCAATTATAGTAACACATTTGGTGCCGTACACAGGATGGTTGATGAAGCAAGAATCACTTCCAGTAAATGAAAACATAAAATATGGACCACTGGAGGATTAAAGGATTAAAAAGGATTTCATGATTACAGAATAGGCAGTGCCTGGGTCAACAGTAGTACCTGTGAGAGGGATTTAGGTGTCCTGGTGGACCACCACTTAAGTCTGAGTTAGCAGTGTGCTGCAGCTACCAAAAAAGCCATTGCAGTCTTAGGTTGCATCAACAGAGAGATAACATCAAGAACACGTTAAGTGATAGTACCACTCTATATTGCACTAGTAAGGCCACAGTTGGAATACTGCCCCCAATTCTGGTCACCTAGGTACAAAAAAAGATGCTGAAACCTTAGAAGAAATGCAGAGTGCAGAGTAGGAAGCAACAAGATGATAAGGGGTGTATCACTGCATGCTTCAGTTGGTTTATATTCCTATCATTGTCATGGTTTCCCTAAGGAGCCTTGGGAATTGCCATTTTGTAAAGGCATTGACAATTTTATTTGAGGCCCTCAAGAGTATTTTTTTTAGAAAAACATAAGTTTGCAATTTAATATACTTAGCAGTCTGAAGAACAAATTAAATGCAGCAAGTGATAAGTTACTTATTTCTAATGCTAGAATAATTTGAAGTGAGTTATTTGAAGTTCATATGGTAAGCACATCTATGAGACATTCAGAGTGATTATTGTATAACTTCTTGAAATTAAAAAGAAAGTGCTAAAGATTATTAAAAAGGGAAAACAACAGTAGAATGTAGATTAATTTCTTAATTTATTTTGAAAGAGAGATAAAACAATTGACATTTTACACTGCAGTTCAGATATTTTAAAATTGAGATTCTCACTGAAACCTGCTATTTCTTAGCATTCATTCTTCAACTCTGAAAATAAATAATATTTTAAAGTATCTCCTTTATTTTTGTTCTTGTTTTGTGAAAATGGGAAGAGAAACAGAAAGGTACATAGTATACAAGGAAAAAGTAAAGAAAGCAATGGTACATTAATACTAGCTCTTTCATATTTTTGCAACAGGATTGGAAATCTAAACACTCAAGCTGATAGCAATCCCCTGAAGATATATTTATCATGCATGCTGATACATATCATGCGTCATTTTGTTGTTCCTTCTTGCTCAACCATCCATAATTATATCAAGTCATTTGGACATTTTTATGCAGGCAGTCTAATTTGAGATGTAAATCCATGTCACTTAATATTCATTATATCATTTTTCTCTGATCTTATGTTGGCTCAACCAAACCAGCCCCTGCATCTATGATACATTTACTGATCCAAATGGAACTCAAGTATATCCTGAAATTCAGTGTATTTTTATTTTTTTAAATCTCCCTCTACCAGAAATACTCTAGGCAATATATGCATGCACAGAAAACAACATCTTGTTAACAAAAGGCCTATACAATTTATTTAACCGTATTCAGAAAACAGGAATTTGAGACAAATGATGAGCTTTTATGTATGTTGGAAAAAACCTTACAAATTGACAGAAGAGGGAAGCCTGGGTTTTATCTGGGCAAAAAAACATAAAGGCATGATTTTTTTAAATAGAATGTGATTTCCAGACTTCCTAGAGAATGGGTGTCTTAGAATTTTGCTTTTCAGAGAAAATAACCTTTCTTTGCCTTTCTCTAAGCGACTCAGGATCTTTTGAAAAGTGATCTCTAGTTTTTAGAATATTCTACCACATGTGATATTGAATATTTACTCATCCAGTTGCACTCAGACAGAGTCTTTTACAAAGATCCAAATACAGATAGTCCTTGAGTTGAGCCCCAAAGTTATGTTGCTAAGTGAAACATTTGTTAAGTGAGTTTGCCCCCTTTTATGACTTTTCTAGCCAGAGTTTTCAAGTGAATCTGGATTCCCCATTAAGTTTGTTTGTCAGAAGCAGAGGTGGGATTCAGCAGGTTCTGACCAGTTCTGGAGAACTGGTAGTAGAAATTTTGAGTAGTTCGGAGAACCGGCAAATACCACCTCTGACTGGAGACTTTACAGTATCCTTCTCCTGCCATGCCCACCAGGCCGTGCCCACCAAGCCACGCCCACAGAACTGGTAGTAAAAAAAATTGAATCCCATCACTGGTCAGAAGGTCTCAAAAGATGATCACATGATATTTGGACACTGCAACTGTCATAAATATGAACCACTTGCCAAACATTTGAATTTTGATCATGTGACCATAGAGATGTTGCAACAGTTGTAAGTGTGAAAAACGGTCAGTCACATTTTTCAGTGCTGTTGTAATTTTGAACGGTCACTAAACAAAGTGTTACAAGTCAAGGACAGCCTGTAACTATATGAACAAACATAGATACCCATTTTCTCTGTTGCTGAATTTTGTTACATTGAAATGATTATATTCTTTTGACATACACATCTTTATATTTCTATGTGGAATAGGGGATAGAGAAAAACGTGGGTTCCATAAGAAAAACAAACATTCTTAATCACCTTCAGTCTGAATATGACTTTCAACAGTTACCCAGAATGCTGAAATCTTTCTATGATGTCTCTTCATAACACACTTTCAACGTGTCTGTGGCACCGGAGTAATACAGCACTAACTCTTCCAGAAGACAGGCACCAGTAAACTACCTCTTGCCGAAGTGCATCCTCCAAATGTAAAATGTTAATTGCTGATTATGTTGCTTGGAGGAGCTGGGAATTTTTGATGGGAATATCTATGAGGTATTAAATTGAGGGAAGGTGTAACCTGTTGTGAATTCTCCCTATTCTCCTCATAGCCAAATAAGTAGTACACTGTTCTGCTTTGAATAAAGATTAAAATAGTAATATCAAAATGCCCAGAGTCGCCCTGTGCTAAGATGGGTGGCCATGAAATTAAACTAAATTATTAAATAAAGTAAAATAATTACATGAGAGAGAGAGAGAGGGAGAGATGGAGATGATAGCTGTGGAATTAGCTCAGTTGTGAGAACTGGTGAATGCAGTCCTGCCAGTGTAAATGGATAGTATGCTCCATTTGGTGTTGTTATGCAATTGGCATTACTAAAGTGTATTAACAGAGTTGACTTCATTCTATTGATAGTAACAAAGGTGACTGGCACTTAGTCAAGCCGAACTCTCTGTTATATATGGTACCACCATGTCCTAATGTTTTAATTACACTGATTCTTTTGTAGAAAGTCAAGAGAACCGCTAATGTTCTCAGTGATGCAGTATGACTCTGCTGCAATAAAGATAAGTCTGTATATTCAACTGTATTCTCATGCCACTGTTTCAATTGCCTTGCTTTCAGATTTGCACTAGGCTGGGTAACAAGAATGCTTCTTGTGAGCTCATTCGCTTGAGTCCTTGTGATGTACATGTAAATGTCTATAATGGAGTGAAAAATGAACCTTTGTAAGGGGCACACATGAGAAAAATTGAAGCTTAGATGTAGTATGCATGCTTTCCTTTTAGAGGATTCAGTCTTTAACTAGAATGGTACTATAAATACCATTAGTACTGGAGACCCAGGCTCAGATTTCCAAGTGAATATGCAGCCTGTGACTATCTCATGCTCTGTTATTCCATGTACTTGTTCTGGAATTTGAAAGAAGAGGAAAGAGTGAAATATATATTCATGAAAGAGAAGAAGAAAGGAAAACAAAATAAAAAAGGAAAGAAAACTATTGAGTTTGTTCCTTAAATCTGCTGTATTATGCAAGCAAAAACCAATTTGATAGAACAGTTCCAGTCATAAAGTTCGGATTTCCTTACCCAATATCAAGTTGTATTATATTTGCTCCCAGAATGACAATGCTATATGCTTCCCATTCTTTTTTAAGCAATCTAGTTCGGAATAATGGGACTGATTTGGGATTCTTACTGCATGTTATATTTACCCCAGAGAATAGTTATTCTTAAAATAGATGCAAGTGTGGAGTTCAATTTTTTTTCTCTTGCATGTGAGTTAAATATTATTCTATACAACCAGCGACCCTATAAAGAGCCAAATATATGTCAGAATTTGGAGTCTTGGCAGGACAGAGGAATCAAAGAACCTGTAGCTTTTTACAGAAATAGAAATGAGGAAATGGAAAACAGCAGACAGATGGCATGGAATTTAGGAGATGTTCTGGCTTAATTTGCTATATTTCTGGTACCAAGATTAAACAGTGCTTTTCATTTTCATCATTTTCATCCTGAAAAGGTAGCAATTTGAATATTTTGGCATTCTGAAGAACTTATAAATATCACCATATTCTTTAGAAGTGGAGGTCATCCTTTGTGTTTGATACTCAGTACTTAAATTAGAAGAGATGTAATATGTAACAATAATAATGGACTTGAGATATATATTGCCTGCTGTTTTTGTTTCTGATACAGGATCTGAAGGAAGCATATGCAGTCATCTGTTAGTCTTAAAAGTTCATGTGACCTTTTGCAGTATTTTGTTTCTCAAATCCAAATGTCCCAGACTGAGATGGATACATTTAACATCTGTGAACTGGGTTAGAGATACCCTACTGCATTTCACAGTTGGAATCCATGTGAGTTGAGGACAAAGGGTGTCAATACCCAAGTTGCCCAAAGCCCTCTTTGCAGCTAGGTCAATTCACTTTTTAAAAAGATATTAGTCTATTTTGATTGTTCTGTGCCATCTTAGTGAGTGTTAATTGCCCTTTTGACTCTATAATCACCAGAGAAGAATTTTCTGGTTTCTCTGTTTTCTATACAAGGAAAAAATATCCATTCCTGGTTTTCCTAAAACATCTTTAAGTAATTAAAAATCAAATTATTTTCTTCCATCAATTGAAAGCATTCCGAGGCCTCCCTACTAGCTTTGTCTTTGCAAATCAGATCTGAACTTTTCCAGTGTTTATATATGCTTGTTTTTACAGTTACTTTTTTCCTCTTAAAGGTAATATTATTAAATAGGCCTATGTCGATATATAATGTGAGTTTAAAACAGAATGATTTGATTAAGGCTGCTATTTCTTTGCTACAAAAAATCTGGAGAATCACAAGGTGGCAAAAGCGCTCTGTGCTGCCATCTGGTGATTGTTTTAACTTCTGCAGCTAAGTATGGTAGCGCTTGCTTTGATCACTTGATCAGTTGCTATTTGATAGTGAATAGATGTGTAAAAGAATACAATCAAGTTAATGCTTTTCTGAATGTTAGTTGGCAAACTTGAAAATTGTCATACATTTAATTTCATTAGAAATGTTCATTACTTCCCCACACCCACTGCAACCAGTGAAAACATGGTGAGGGCCATATTTCTAAGTACCATTCATACCTGTTTATTCCTGTAGCTCAGGGTTGAGGGACGATGGCCATGGCTGGCTCAGGAATTCTGGGAGCTGAAATCCACAAGTCATAAAGGGGCCATTGGTCCTCATCTCTGCTGTAGCTGTAGATATATTAAGTTTTTGTTTGACCTGATGAAAATGACTACTGCTCTGTGTCCTAAACAGCTATACCTGTGGTTGAAGCAGGTTACCATAGAGTTACCCTGTGGTAAGATGGGCGGCCAACAAATTTTATTTATTTATTAATAAACAAATACCTGCTTTATTGCTTTGAAGAGTGGGCTGCTCATTGACAAGCAGAATGCCTTATTAAATTATTTGGACAGGCTTAAATTTGTGTGAGTACATGTGAGTAAACATGTGTGTGTGTGTGTGTGTATGTGTGTATGGATGGATGGATGGCTTGAATATACATATGAATATTTATCTGTACATAAGCCACAAATCCAATGTTGTAATTTTAGGCTAACCATTACTGTAATAAATGAAAAACACTTTCCATGTCTCTAGGTGTATAATAACTTTGTAATTATATAAAGTTGCAGTGAAATCATAGCCATATATGTGGCTTTCAAGAATAATTTAATATCTTGAAAAAGATAACATTAAATATTTGTTTACTCTTACAATAGTACATATACATATGGGTACATAAAATTCTACACATTGTAAAGAAAAATGCCAATTAAAGAAGTTACAAGAATTAGGAGAAAAGAAAAGGAGAAGAGAGGAGAGAAGATTTTAAAGGCATCAAAGGAGTACAGTTTTAAATGATAATATTGGTAGCCTCACTCTCATAGCAGCAAGGCAAAAATTGCATATGACTGTATTATCACACTGTACACTAAGAAGAAAAAATTGTAGGCAGACATCTAGGAGCTACCTAAAGGCCTTCTGAACATCAGTGAGTGTTGTCTTTCTCCAGTTGGATTGTGTGTTTTGTAGAGAAAGGCATGTTGCTATGGTAAGTAGCAAGGCAAAGAAAGGGGCACAATAACCAGTCCAAATGTCAAAACTCTTGCTCTTTGTTTTGACAATTTATTAAAGAAGCTGAGGTATAAGAATCAGACCATACTCTTTCACAACTGTGCAATTAACAATGAAGAGTCTTAGTATTCTTAAAGACAGCATGACAGCCTTGCAGACATCATCCTACCAGCTCACATCTGGCTGCTCAGGCCTGGTATTAGTCACATTGACTTACATGGCATTGTATTTCCCTGTGGGTGTCTGAAAGATTTTATAATTACACGGGTCCTTGGAAAAGATGGTTGTCATTTACAGCATATATAATGTAGCTTTTTTTAAAAAAAGAATAATTACAATATTGTATAACATCAGCTTATCAGAAAATCATTTCTTTTTCTACCGATGCTTTGCCTTGTTCACTATCTATTCTGACACATTATCTTGCAAATTCAAACTGCAAAGGATAATAAGTTAGCATTCTGTATCAGGTGGGATAATACTCTTCTGATTTGTAATTTGAACATACTTTATGATCTCTCTTTAACAAGTTGATATGTTAGTGAAGTTGAATTAGTCCATATGTTTTAACTTATCCCAATTCTGGGTTGTACATATCCAGATGACTGATAGTTGGAGGCATAAAGACACATAAATCTAATTGAGTTTTGCAGGCTAGATTGTTTAGCTCCATGTTTAGAAAACTATCATGTTCATGAAGAAGATGACATGACTATTTTAAACCATATTGTGTTGATGTTCAGGTAAATTGCCTCAATCTTTTTTTACCTTGACTCAACAGATACAACGTTAGTAGGGGTAAAATATGGATATGGATAAGCCAACCATCTACTCATATCTATCTGTATGTATACATGTAAATATGCATACTCTGTCACCAGCTCACCAGCTCCCCAATATACAACAGATACCAACTCTGCTTGTTACTAGGGAAAAAAATTAAGATCTGCCTTTCCTCTCAGGCATTTGGGCCTATTTAGAAGGAGTCCCCTTTTGGTTGTTTCATCATTGTGTTTAGTCACCCTTTTGTTATTTTATACAATAAGTATGTTTTATTGTAATGTGGTTCCTTTGGTTAATTATTTATTTTTGATGTATAGCAGTCAGAATCACACTTTGAATTGGGTGGCCATATAAATCTGAATGAATGAGTGAGTGAATGAATGAATAAAGTGCTTAAAATAATAAAGAATGGTTTTATATATACTAGCATATAACCACAATCTTATAAAGTAGCTCAGAGTACAGATGTGAGTGAAAAGCCATTGTGATCTGAAACAGGTGCTTGTCGCCTCACAGATATAACAATAAACATGCCATCATCTTTATAAAGTAGACTCATTACAGAAATCCAAGCCACTTCCTTAACCATTTTCCACCCCATTTTCTTAAGTGTCTTTCTGAATTCTTGGCTTTTGGGAGCACTAACTACAACTCCAATTATGACAACACATTTTGTGATGCAGTGGTGCTCACCATCACTAGGCTGTGATCACAGTAGTTGGCCACAAACAGCTGTCAAAGATAACATCTCTCCAAGTGCCTTCTAAGCTCTGCCAATTGGAATTGGAGTCAGAAGCCATGGAACATGGGTCCAATGGCTTTCTGCCAGTTCTTCTGGTCACCCAGCATGCAAGCAACCCTTTCTTATAAGGTAAGAGAAGGTAACTACTCAGATGTTGAGATGTTCCCCTTGTGTGTATGGCAAACAGTGTATGAGAAAAAGTTATTCTGTGTGTGTGGGTCATCCAATGAAATACAACCAGATGGTGCAGGATTGTGCTTTTGGCATCCATGAAAAAGCTTCCTTTGCTTGTACTACATTGTGATTTAAGTCACCCTATCACTAGATTTTGTTAATCCCTGAATTTCTAGTTAAAATGTGCTTCTGTCGTTTGATATAATTTTAATGTATATTCCTTCACACATAGAGTTAAATGTATGCTTCATTTAAAAAAAGGCAAATACTACACAGTAGCCATAATAAAACAAGAAAGAGAAGCCACAATCTACTGGCAGCATGTAGTTCCAACTCCTTGCAGTTTCCTAGAGGATCACCTCTCGCATATTTTTCAGCAAACTATTGGATATAGCTACAAAGCTTTTCATTAAACAAATGAAAAAGTAATGGAATTGATGCATTATGCCTTTAAGAGGGTTAACACACTCTTTTATTAACTCTCTTCTACACCAGAGAACTCATCACAAAAAAGGGAATTGCACATTCTGCCTGTGTGGCACATCAGCACATCCCCGATATATTCCCTTCTTATTAAGAGATGTTTTTAAAAAGAATAATGGTTCCCCCTTGTAATAAAACTCTCCCTTGTAATAAAACTGTAATAATTATTTTGATTATGTTTTAATTAATTTCATTTGAACACCAATTGATAGGTAAGAAGTAAGCTGTCTCTGTTTCAATTAATCATCAGGGTTTGGGAGATATTTTTATCATAATGGTTTCAAGCAAGCATCTGAAATCAATGGAAGGAAGAGATGTTCAGAATCAAGAACTTATTTCTTGGCTTTTGGAATATGCTGCCCATGTTTTTGCTTTACTTTTATTTCTCTCCTTTGATCAGATCTATACTCAGATTCATTGCTTCAGATCTGTTCCTTCTCTGCAAATCCTCTATTGACTGATCTTTGTCTTTTTGACTAATCACTTTATAAGATTAATATAGTGTGATATTTTCAATATTCATATACAGTGGAACCTTGGGTTGCGAATGCTTCTGTTCGTGACCAAATTGGGTTCTGACCAAAAAATCCACCCAATTTTTGAATCGGGTCATGATTCAAAAATCGGGTGGCGAACAAACCCTGCCATGGCAGATTCCCTATACACACAGATTTCCCCTTCCGTGCATGTGCAATCCATGCATATTTTGTCCATGCATGCGCAATCAGTCATGCTTCCGGTCATGACCAAATTGGGTTGGGACCATAGTCCTGGAATGGATTATGGTTGCAACCTAAGGTTCTACTATATTGTTAATAAGTGTATTCATATAATATAGTTAAAAGCTGTATTTACTGATTTATTTAGGCTGAATTGTAATTTACTTATCATATATTATAGGAAGTCTTAAAATATGTTTTTCTGTTTTTATCCACCCTGTGAATGTATACGAAACGCTCTCTCATTAAAAGTATACGGTATCCCCAGATTTGTGTTTCTCCTTAGAACTGGATCTCTGATGTAAGCTGTGCAGAATATATTGATGGTGGAAGTAAGAGTTATCATTTGGAAAGAGATCTGTTCTAAGAGTCAGGCATGATATGCTTGAGACTCTTTATATTATTATTTGGGATACTGCAAAGATGACCAACAGCTCCTTTAGCAATTGGTTGATAGTACCTTGTGCACCATAGTGGGATTCAAAAAACAAATTACTACTGATTCTGTGGGCGTGGCTTGGTGGGTGTGGTGTGGCTTGGTGGGTGTGACTTGGTGGGCATGGCAGGGAAAGAATACTGTTCCCTCCCCACCCCTGTGGGAAGGTTACTGCAAAATCCCATTCCATCCCCACCCCACTAACCTGCTTTCCAGCTCCATTCTCCTGTGTAGGGCAACAAAAGAAGACCCAGCCAATCAGCTGGAACTCGGGAGGCAGAGAATAGATGGGGGTGGGCCCATCAGAGGTGGTATTTACCGGTTCTCCAAACTACTCAAAATTTCCATTACCGGTTCTCCAGAACTAGTCAGAACCTGCGCAGTTTTTAAACTATAGATAACTGATTCTAGCTTTAATTAGAAACATATTAAAAAGATATATATTTGTTATTTTTATATTATTAAATGATTTCTACTTTAATAATTTCATGCCAGTGATTTCACTGGACAACAAAAAGTTTGCTTCCTGAACACGGTTAGATGTATTCTATAGGTTTTTGGCTGCTAATTATGAAAATAACCTGTAATTTAACCTATCATCTACCATTTTGTAGAAAATGTTATGTATGTAAGTTTGAATTGTTCTTGTAAAATGTCAAATAGGATTGGTTTAAATAGTGCGGGAAAACCCTGCACTCTGATTGGCTGGCAACTACGGCTGCTGGCTATAAGAAGCAGCCATAGCCCAGCCAAGTCGGGTCCATTCGAGCTGTAGTCACTTAATAAACTCTTCACTGAAGCTCTTCGTGTCTGACTCTTCATGCAAACTTAACACTGGCGACGAGGGTGGGATTCCCCTGAAGAAGAGACGACGCGGAAGACAAGCAGAAGAGCGAGATGGCTGCGCTGAACACCCCCCAGCCCCATTCGATCCGGTGGCAGAAGACTGGGAATTGTATGCGGATCGCTTCCAAATGTATTTGGAAGGGAACGACCTCGCCGATATCCCGAGAAGTGGAAGAGGGCAGTATTTCACGCACTGCAGTCCGGCAGTCTTCAAGATGGCGAAGGCATTGGCGGGAGCTGCAGACTTGAAGGTAATGGAATGGCCTGATTTAGAAAAGCTTTTAAGAGCCCATTACGCCCCACAAGTATCGTGCCTCATTAAGAGACACGAGTTTTATCGTCGGGATCAAGGGGAAAGCGAAAATGTTAATGACTTCATGGCAAGTTTAAGGGACATTGGGGTGCTTGTGAGTTTACCAACTTAGAAGAGGCCATGCGTGATCGGTTTGTTCTAGGCCTTAAAGATAAGGTCTTACAGAGCAAATTACTAATGAAACCTAAGATCACGTTTAAGGAGGCCATAGAGGAAGCTGTTTCAGCGGAAGCAACCAAGTCCTCAGCAGCAGCCATGAAGAAAATTAACAAGGCCTCAAGCCATTCTGATGTGGAAAAGTCCACAACAACCCATTGTGAGCAAATAGACTCTGATTCAGACTGTAGTGAGGTGGAGGAAGGAATTTATAGACTCAGAATGGAGAAGAAAAGGAAAGACCTTGGAAAAAGAGGCAAGAATTTTATTGCAGAGGCTGTGGGGGGGCACCCCACTGAATGCAAGTTTTTAGACACCATCTGCCTACGTTGTGAAAAAAGAGGTCACCTAGCAAGAGTCTGCAAATCATCCAAACTCCACCTAGTAGGAAGAAATTTCCTGAGAAAGAATTCAAGCCCAACAATTTCAGTGAGAAAATGGGGCAACTCAGAAGCAAATGGAAAGAATGAAACTCATCAAACAATCACCATTGGTCATTCTTCACCCTTGAGAAGCAGAAAAGTACATGTGAAGGTATTCATTGAAGGAAGGCCTTGCCAAATGGAAGTGGACTCAGGCTCCTATTTATCTATGGTGTCATGGGACACTATTCACAGGCTACTTCCCAACATTCAGAAGAAACATTTCCAGAAGCAAGCACTGACTCTTAAAGACTACCAAGGGAACAAGATTCCAGTAGTTGGAACAAGAGAATTCAACGTGAAGTTTAAAGGCCACACCAAACGTTTGCCCCTGACCATCGTGGACAAAGATCGCCCAAGCTTGCTGGGACTTGAGTGGTTCAAGCCACTAGGCATCGAGGTGACTGGCATCAATCACGTGAGCAACTCTGAATGGGAGGAGGCCTTGAAGTCTGAGTTTTCAGAGGTCTTCAGCGAAGGATTGGGCAAGTACTTGGGGACCCCTATCACTTTCAACCTAGATCCAAAGGTGCCCCCAATTTGTTTAAAGTTCCATTTGCTTTAAAGGAAAAAATTGATGCACAATTAGACAAATTAATAGCTCAAGGGGTTTTAGAGCCCACTGACCACTCCAGATGGGAGACACCCATAGTCACACCAGTCAAGACTGATGGGTCAGTAAGAATCTATGGGGACACTGAACCATGCGCTGCGCACATATCCAGTTCCAGTGGTGCATCATCTGTTACATTCACTTGGCAGGGGTACAGTCTTTGCCAAATTGGATTGGCCCAGGCATATCAACAACTAACAGTTGATGATGCCACTGCAGAGGCCCAAACCATTGTGACTCATAGAGGTGCTTTCAAATGTAAAAGGTTACAATTTGGAGAAAGCGTGGCACCAGGCATCTTTCAAAGCCTTATGGAAAGAATGCTCCAAGGACTGCCAGGGTAGTGCCTTACTTTGATGATGTGTTAATCTCTGCTGAAAATGACACTCAGTTACAAGAAAGACTCAGAGAAGTCCTTACCAGATTCAGGAAAGCGGGGTTAAAAGTCAAGGAAGAAAAATGCACTCTTAAAACTGACAGGGTTGAGTTCCTGGGCTACATGATTGACAAGCATGGCATCCACCCTACAGATGCCAAGGTTAAAGCAATCAAAGAAGCCCCTAGACCTAAATGCAAAACAGATTTGCAAGCTTTCCTTGGACTTATTAACTTTTATCACATGTTCCTACCTCAAAAGGCAACCATTGCTGAACCATTGCACAGATTACTTGATAAAAAGTCTGGGTCTGGGGCAGGAAGGAACAATCAGCATTTAACAGTGTTAAAAGACTAATCACGTCTGATGCTGTACTGATACAGTTCTCTGAGAATTTGCCTGTTGTACTGACTTGTGATGCATCCCCTTTGGAGTGGGGGTTAGCCACAGGCTTCCCAGTGGGAGAAGCCCTATTGCATTTTACTCTCGCACTTTGACCAAAGCAGAGAGAATTACAGCCAATTGGACAAGGAGGCATTGGCAGTTGTTGCAGATGTTAAGAAATTTCATGAATATCTGTATGGGAGAACATTTACCATTGTTACAGATCACAAACCTTTGTTAGGCATTGTGGCAGGAGACAAGCACACCTATTATCCTGTCACCAAGAATGCTGAGGTGGACTGAATTTCTTGCTGCTTATTCATACAAACTTGCCAGAGCTGCCAAAGACACCTGTGTTGGCTTCCAGTTGCTGATTAAGACACTGTTGGCCTCTGGAAGATCTACCTCACCTTGCCCAACCTTTTAAGTCCAGGCAAACTGAATTATCTGTATTAAGAGGATGTATTTTGTGGGGTAACAGGGTGGTTATTCCTGCAAAACTGCAAAAAGAGGTTTGGAAATGTTACATGAGGGTCATCCTGGTATTGTCAGGATGAAGGGATTGGCCAGGAGTTATGTATGGTGGCCAGGTATTGACAAAATGGTTGAAAACTGGGTTGCATCTTGTCCCAACTGTCAGGTAGTCAGGCCTGCCCACCTCTCGCCCCACACAGGAATGGGAATGTCCTAGGGGCCCATGGTCCAGGATTCACATTGATTTTGCTGGCCCTACCAGAGGGCACACCTTTCTTATTATAGTAGATGCATATTCCAAATGGCTAGAGGTAATTCCCATGGCATCCAGCACAACTGATGCTGTCATCAAGCAGCTCAGAAAACTTTTTGTAACCCACGGGTTACCTGATGTTCTTGTCTCTGACAATGGCCCTCAATTTACATCCAACCTCTTTGAATCCTATTTAGCACAACAGGGTATCAGACATGCCCTTACTGCCGCTGGGCACCCTTCGGCTAACGCCGGGCTGAATGCATGGTGCGTTTTACCAAGGAGAAGCTTCAGCAACTGGGTCCTGGGGACATCACTGAGAAAGTTGAAAAACTTCTTAGTGTTCAGCACATCACTCCTAACCCATCTAATAACTTATCCCCAGCAGAGTTGTTGATGGGTAGGAAACTTAGGCCTTCATCCCACTTACGCACCCAACGTACCACTTGATTCCACTTCCAAAGTTCGCACATTCAGTGTGGGTGATTCTGTTTATGCTAAGAACCTCATAGGTGAACCTTTGTGGATTCCTGCTGAGATAACTCAGATCACAGGCCCTCGTTCTTACAGGGTGCAAACAGAGGATGGACTCCTCTGGAGCAGGCACATTGATCAACTTAGATCCAGGTTCTCTCAGGAACATCGCACTTGTTCCTCTCTAGTTCCCTCACCTGATGTCAATTCTAGGGGGGAAGGGGAGGAACAGGAGGAAAATCAGCAAGCAAGAATCCACCCCATGTGTAACGAGCCATTACGACAGGAACCATTCCAAAACCTGTCACAATGCCAAAATCCATCCTTAGAAGTGGAAGATTGTACATCACTACCTGACTTGGGTGCTGACATTGGGCTGGAGATGGGTTGGGAGGAGAGACCAGATTCTAACAAGCAAACAGGGTCTTCTTTCACAGGGAGTCCCAGTGGGGAAATGTCAGCAGACACATTTCCTCTCTCACTGGGTGAGAATGTTAAAACTTCTGAACCACGAAGGTCTCAACGTACACGCAAGAGCCCCACCTATTTAAAAGAATACATTATATAGGTTGGGGTTTGGTATGGACTGAACCTAGTGGGGAGGGGTGTTATGTATGTAAGTTTGAATTGTTCTTGTAAAATGTCAAATAGGATTGGTTTAAATAGTGCGGGAAAACCCTGCACTCTGATTGGCTGGCAACTACGGCTGCTGGCTATAAGAAGCAGCCATAGCCCAGCCAAGTCGGGTCCATTCGAGCTGTAGTCACTTAATAAACTCTTCACTGAAGCTCTTCGTGTCTGACTCTTCATGGAAACTTAACAGAAAACATATGTTTTTACACAATGGCACAATAGTACACACTTCAATATCTGTTGTTGAAGCACATCCAGTATGCCAAGTACAACTAGAACATCTATAGAGATCTAAAAGTACTGGCTTGAAACGCAGCTCAGATATAGCAAGTACCGTTGTTATATATGCAAATGAGACAGCCATGCAAAAGAGTTTCATTTCATTAAAAAGAAATTACCATTCCAAAATAATTTGCTTCCAGGACAGAAAAACGTGGCACATGAACAACTGCTTGACCCAAGAATGATATTTTTGTTTCTACCTCACATAAAACTCATAAAATGAAAAAATATTTTGAAAGCGATGAACAAGGAAGGTGAAAGTTTTCATTATTTGAGACAGATGTTTCCAAGAATAACTGATGCCAAGATTAAGGAAGGTATTTTTGTTGATCCATAGATTAGATACAAGCAGTTCAAAGATCTGCTAGTGGGGCCAGAGAAAATTGTCTAGAAAGCATTCAAGGATGTTGCTGAGAATTTTCTTGGGAACTGAACGACACCAAACTACATTTAGCTGGTTGAAAAATTTCTTTCAGAATACAAGACCATGAGATGCAACATGCCACTGAAGATTCATTTTTTGTATTCACACCTGGACTTCTTTTCCAAAAATCTAGGTGTAGTCTGTGACAAGCATGGTGAAAAGTTCACCAGAGATTGCTACAATAGAAAAACTGTATCAGGATAATTTGAATCCATCAATACTGACTACTATTGGACACTGCAATGAGATGCATTAGACACTGGGTAAAACAAAAATTAACAGCAAAACACTTTTACCCCAATGAACTAATGCAGCATGTTCGAAATATGTGATTAAATACATTATAGTCATTAAAATTTAATTTCATGTTTCTGAAGATTCCTAATTGATAGTCATATTGGAGTTATATTTGTCTTTAGTTGGAAGGGGTCTATCATAATCACTATAACTTTTTCAGGAAGTAAAACTTTTGAAATAAATTATCCAATTACTTTTTTTACTGTACCTTTATGTCCTGCCAAAACAGCAGAGGCTCCAGGAAAGGATTCTTCAAATTTAGTTTCCTCTTGCTCCAATATGAATCGTTACTCTAACATCTGTGAAGTCGCCAGGTAGAAGGACAGCAAAGCTAGTGCTGGGCTACTAATCCATTGGATGACTGCTTGTTAAATAACAACTGTACTTTTGAAATGTTCTAGACTAGGGGTGTCAAACTCATCATCACAGCGGCATCATATGACATATTGGGACTTTCCCTCCTCTTTGCTAAACCGGGCATGGGTGTGGCCAGCACGTGACACATCCGGCCCATGGGCCGGGTGTTTGGCAGCCCTGTTCTAGACACTACAGATAATCTTCATTCAGTAACTGCCTCATTTAGCAACTGCTCATAGTTACAACCATGATTAAAAAGTAACTTTATGATAAATCATTACATTTACAACCTTTGCAGGTCGGTAAAACAAAGGAAAGCTGAAGGAGGATCATAAGCAGTCATGCTTTCAGTTAGCAACTGCTTTGCTTAACAACTGAATCACTGGTCCCAATTTCAGTTGCTAAATGAGAGTTACCTGCAATCAGTGCAGGTTATTTTATTTATTTATTTATTTATTTATTTATTTTATTTTATTAGAATTTGTCAAACAAAAATGAGAACAAGAATAAAAAAAATAAAAATAAAATGACAGGGTTGATAGGCACGTTAGTGCACTTATGCACTAATTATATTATGCACGCCCTGTCTACTTAAGTATAATGTAAGGTCCACGGAAGTCAATTTGTGACTGAAACTGAAAATTTGTAACTGAAACAACTGAATCAGGTAGGACATTCCAGACTTGGACAACTCTCTTACAGAAATCATATTTTTTACAGTCAAGTTTAGAACGACTTAAGTTTAAAGCGGTTGTTAGCGGCGTATTATTGCGATTAAAACAAAAGAAGTCATTTACAGGTAAAACATTACTACATATAATTTTGTATGCAATGTCTAGATCTGACCGCAAGCGATGCAGTTCTAAGTTATCCAAACCGAGAATTTCGAGCCTAGTACCATAGGGAATTCTATTGTGTACAGAAGAATGTAAGACTTTTCTTGTGAAATACTTCTGAACCCGCTCAATTATTCTGATGTCAGATATATGGTGGGGATTCCAAACAGTTGAACAATAAGATTGGTATAGCATAAGTTTTATAAGCTCTAATTAGTAATACAATGTTTCTAGAAAAAAACCTGTGCAAAATTAAAATTTTCTTTCCTTTTGGGAAGGAAAGAGGGAAGGTACTTTTTGGTGGAAAGAAGAATTGATTTTGAAAGGATCCGAGAGGGAACCAACAAATATGAAATTGGGGAAACAGAATTAATTGGAAAACAAATTATTGGTTGGCTTAATATAAGGACCAATCTTTCTGCTATGAACTCAGCTTGTGCTCCTAGGAAGTCAGTTGTCTCAGTTGAAAACAGCTTATCTTTCAAAGACTTAAAAGGGATGAAAGCCATTGTGTTCTGATTCTTTTGATCCTAGCGCCGGCATTTAAAGATATATTTACTATGAAATTAGGTTCTACTTATACCTGTCTACTTTCTTAAGCCAGCAATAGAAGATTATAATGGGATAGGTTTGATTAAACAAATGGAAAAGATACAGCACCCTCACCTTAGGAGACACTAGTGTCCTTTGCAACATGTAGAGTAGGATTAAGATTTATAAAGCCCAGAATTATATGTGTTCTCCACATGCAGATTATGAAACAGAAGCCATGCAAGTCCACTGTAGGCCTGCCACCCATCTATTTTTCTTTCTCCCTTCCTCTGTCTTTCAAATGCTACATTGTAAAAACTACATCATATCAATAGCACTTAGACCAGGGCTGTCAAACTCCCGGCCCATGGGCCGGATGCATCACGCGCTGGCTACATCCACGCCTGGTTTAACGAAGGGGGGAAAAAGTCCCAATATGTCACATGATGCCTAGTGGTGGGATTCAAATTTTTTTTTACTACAGGTTCTGTGGGCGTGGCTTGGTGGGTGTGGCAGGGGAAGGATACAGTAAAATCACTAGTCAGAGGTGATATTTGCCGGTTCTCTGAACTATTCAAAATTTCTGCTACCAGTTCTCCAGAACTGGTCAGAACCTGCTGAATACCACCTCTGGTGATGCCGCCATGATGATGTGAGTTTGACATCCCTGACTTAGATTTATATACCACACCATACTGCTTTATAGCACTCTCTGGGTGGTTAACAATGTCAGCATATTGCCCCAATAATTTGGGTTCTTATTTTGTGGATATCAGAAGGATGGAAGGCTGAGTCAACTTTGAGTTCTGTTGGGATTGATCTCCAGGCTGTGGAGGCAAAACCAGGACTCATCATGCATGACAATGAATAAAATTACAGAGCCAGTCATGGCCTATTGTTCCATTTCACCCTAAAAAAGGAACAAAATGTCAGGGCATTTTAGAGGATTTTTAAAAAAATTATTGTAGGTTGAGTTGAAAATTTCAGTTTGCAAACAAGAAAATGTATTTTCTTTGCAAAATACTTGAATTTCAATTCAAAATTAATTAAAAGTTATTTTCTTGGGATACAGTGACCTCTTTTGTACAAGGCTTAGATAACTTTTTAAATGATATTCTTTTTAAAAATGATGTTCTCACCACAAAGTACCAGATGATGAAAGGGGGACAAGAACTGTCCCAACAAAATGACCTTGCTTGTATTTTCTTTGCATTCTGGAATTTACTTTATGCAGCAGTCATGCCTGTGATGTCATAATCTTTCCAGTTCTTTTGCCATTATGTTAGCATGTGCTAAAAAGCTGAACTGGTGAGGCAGAAATCTTATGTTGTCTCCAGTGTATCAAGATTAACAAGGGGGGAGGCAAGGGAAGCAGTATAAAATGAACAAGGAAGAAAAATTGATGGTTTGAAGGGCACCCATTAATCTTTTAAATATAATTATGTGACAAGGACTTCAGAGATAGTCATTAAATACTTCTAAATGGCTATCTAGAAATCTCTTCCAAGAGCAACCTTTGCAGAATGGGATAATTACTGCCTGGTCAATTTCTATAAATTTTCTATGAAATTAGAATATTTATTTATTTAGAAATTAGAGTTTAGAGTTTTAATGCTGGGATTTTAGTATTAATTCGGCTTGATTTGTTTAATCTGGTTTTATTTAATTTATTGTTGTGTAGTTTTTTACTTTGTAAGCCGCCCCGAGTCCTTCGGGAGAGGGGGCGGCATATAAGTCGAATAAATAAATAAATAAATAAATAAATTAGATATGAATAGAAAGGACTTCAGAACTGTAAAAGTAGTGAGACAGTTTAGACTAGTGGTTAAGGCTTCAGGCTAAAAAGCAGAAATTCTAATCCCACCTTGGGCATAGAAGCCAGCTGGGTGATTTTGGGCGAGTCATTCTCTCTTAGCCCAATCCACTTCATTGGGTGGTTGTGTGGAAAATAGGAATGTAAGAATTATTTATAAAAACAATAAAGGCAAGATAAAAAAGAGATATAAAATCTCTAAAGGTAGTTGGAGGTTGCCCCCTTACAATGCATCTATACTGTACTATTGACTCCCTCCCACTATTGTCATGTTGGAAGCCATTAAGAAACAGCAATACATACCTTTGAGTATAATCAGAAGTTAACAATTTTCAATGCTAATTGGACAAGATCTGTGCATTTTTGAACAGTTGCATTATTAGTCTTTGAATCAATTAGGACTACCAGAACTGAGCTGCAAGGAAACTGTTTGGAGCTATTCAGACCTTTGCCACCCAGACTTACAAATCTAGGGATGGTAGAATGCAGGATTTTCATTAGCTAAAAAATTCAAAATTCATGTCATTTATGCTAGGTCTTACCATTTTAAGTATTTGGGGAATCCCACATTAGAACATCTTGATTTTTCAGGCTAGGATTGTGTTAAAACTGGCTTTCGGTAGTAGTAATATCTGTCCCATATTGTTTTGGGAAGGCTGTGCTCATATTTCAGACTTGGTGAGCAGACTCTGGTTGTTCCTACAAGTCAACCTTCAGCAAAGCATTTCTTATGAGGAAGCATGTAAGGAGGCTTTCATCCTTCCTCCAGCAAAAATAACAAAGGAGCCACCTTATTCATTTTTCTCACTTGCTTCCAGTGAGATAGAAAGTGAGTTGTTACAGGCAGATGGCCTGAGGTGTGTGCAAAATGTTAGAAAACGATGAAAAGATTGCCAGGAAATAAATATTTCCTTCATAAAATCAAATGTCACTTTGTTTCGGTTATCATTATTTTGTGCCCGATATCTATCTTCAATTTGTACATGACCGGTTCTATTTGTAATTCTCTCAGATCAGCACCAAGAAACTTGATGGTGCTGTTTCAGAATTTGAAATCTGTTTATCTCTGGATCACTTGGGTGTCTGATAATTAGAGATTTAGAGTATTGTTATAATGTTCATCATATTATTGCTAGTCATATACTTGGGATCTTTCACAAATGGCTTTCAGGTCTCACAAGTCAAAAGACAAAATTCTTGTACTGCACCAAGAACAAAACAAGAGATCCCATCTAGGTATCGTTAAGTCAAGGACCAGCTAATGGCTAATTTATATAGTGCTGTTGTCAGGCTCATCTTGCTGATTTTTCATTTCTGTTATTTTAGGAGATCTCTTCTTTCATTTTGAAGGAAATGAAAGGGGGAGGGGGAGGGGAGGGGAGAACAAGGACAAATACATTAGTTTCTTCATGCACTCTCATTGTTTTCCTCTCTCTGCATGGTTAGATAGTGACTATGTATACTGAACAATTTTTTCTTCCCGTGGAAAGCAATTTGGGAGAAATGCAAGTGAAACCCATCCCTGCTTCTTCTCATGTGCAAAACTTATACACTTTTACAATTATTAAGAAAAGGTTGAAATACAGGGGAATTGTGCTGAGGTCTGCTGATAACCTGTTTCAATTTTTCCACTTTAATTAAACTGAGCACTTTTATTGAACGTAAAGAAATTACAGAGTGTGCTAATCACAGCAGGTGCAGCCTTTATTATTGTTTACATTAAAAATAATTTTGCTTATTAAAATGTTGGTTGTATGAACTTGACCTCTCAATGCATCTGATAAATTGGAAGCATTTAAATAAAGGAACTTGCCTTGATTGTATTGGGTACTACTGCTCAAGGCTGAAATGTCACTTATGACTGACTGTATTTTTGCACAATCAATAAATTTGCAGTTCTTTTTCCTGCCTCTTGCTGGTTTCCATAGTTACAGATGAGAAGTGACAGGTTCTTGTTGACCCTGTTCTAACCTTTTGCTCCTAGACTTCCTTATTGGAGGATATGCTTATGCTGCTGTTTGTACTTTCTCTTATTCCACCCCTTTCCTGACATGTTTTAATGGTGAAACCTTTCATTAGGTTCTAAAGGGGACAGAATTGTGCTTCCTTGATTTTGTTCATTTGCTGCAGTAACTTTACTAGTTCATCTGACTTCTTTGACATGAGTATTTTGGTATGTTCAGATAGTGAAAGGTGCCTCTTCTTCTAAATCTGGCCATCTTCATTAGCATGCACTTCGTTTTTGACAATATATTTAATTCTTCTAACATCATGGCATGAATGCTAATATAAGACTATCGTACAATGGAATTCACAGTGGTGACTTAATTTCAAGATATAAAGTATAATCAAGTTCCTTAAAAAATATCTAAAAATTAAGAGAACAGCACTTATGTGAGATTAAAGCCTGAGAGACTTTCAGGGCTAAAGTAGGATTAGAACTCACAATCTCTAACAAGTACCTTTACCACTAAGCTAAATTGTGTGTCTTATCCATCCAGCTTCTCCTATTCCCAACAGTATTTCATTTGCTGGTAGATGTGGGGGGTGGGGGGAGGGAGGAAAAATGATAGAGAAAAATGTGATAATTGTGTTAAAATTCCAAACTCTTAAATTTGGAAAATTAGGGTAATTGGAAAGTCTTCTCTGATAATTCTAAAAAAAGCCTTGCAAAGATCCAGACTATTGTAAATTTCATCACTAATATCAGTATCTCTTTTAAAAAAAATATTGGGTCAATATACAAACATTTAACCGTTTGAAAACTAGCCACGTATATTTGCGAGGGGGAGGGAAATTCCATTTGGGCTATCTGTGTTCCTGCAGCGAAGCAATTATTCTTTCATTACCTCTTGATACTGTCACTGTTCTGTATGGGTATCTGGGTTAACCCCTTAGCCAACTGGAAATATCCCAAAGCTGGTGTATTGCAAATCTCTTAAAATATCCCCCAATCAGTATTGCCAGCAATGCAGTAAGTGAATCAGCAGAACAGCTACAGCACTGAAAAGGAGGCTGGTGAGTCGTTTTCTATATGATCTTGTCCAAGATCTTTTGGAATTCAATAGTCTGGCTGAATAAGCTGTTTTGGTTGTATGTTGAAGATAATGAACCAGCCTCAGAGTGTAGCTGTATACAATGATTTCATAGCATGCAAATCAGTGGGTAAATAATAGATTCATTCTACAGGAGAAAGCTATGAGCAATTGCCCAGAAAGGGAGTCATATCTTTGGTTGGACTGGAGTTTGAAAATTAGTTTTTCTAAAAAGCGAAATTAATTTTTAAAAATATAAAGAACTTCAGTGTGCAAGTCTTCCCAAATTTAAAGAGTTTCATGCTAACTGAGAACTAATACTGCTTTCTTGTTATGCAACCTCTGTGCAAAAACAAAACCTAGAGATTTGTAAATAAGCAGCTTATTCTAAAAATGAATTCCCTTTGTGCCTAGGCCACATAAGGGTTGCTTTGGGCATCCTTCAAGGGAAACCATGGACAGGGAAACCATGAGGTAATATCTCCTCCACATCCTAGTTTCCATAGATGATACAACTCATATTTCAGGTTGGCATTATTTAGCATTGGAGATGAGAGGTTTAATGCTCTGTTGCTGGCTACTGCAAACATTGCATTTACTTCAATTTTTAAAAGATTCATAGCAATGAAATTGCAGCTACTTTGGGTTTTTTCATGTTGTTTTGTATATAACATACACATATGAAAAATTAGTCTTAAGGATTGTTTTGGAAACCACGATACCCTTGATAATGCTTGATAATGTGAAACACATTTTACTTATTTGTACTCTAATGGTGCATCTTAGGTTCCAGCTTTAATGCTGGATTATGTATCGATCAGTGTTGACAATATTGAGTTAGGTGAAACAATATCTGATTAGGCTCAAACACTGCACTGAATCATGGATTATAAAATATGACATGATAAGCCAGAAGCAACAACTCTTGCTAGGCTGAGAAATATCCTTAACATACTCAGACCAGGAGAGAATAAAATGCTATCCTTTCCAATGACATTAAAATTTAATTCAAGTTAAATAGGCTTATATGATTAATCTTCAATAACTATGTACAGTATTTAATATCTTCTAATATGACATATTAATACCTACAATTGTTGACAGTTTTTAGAGGTTCTGAAGGCCACATCTAAGGGTTCGAAGGCATATGTGGCCCTCCATCCTTAGTTTTTGCACCTCAGCACCAACTCTAAACCATTCTGTACATCATAACACAATATATGAAGCTAATTAGTATATGGCAACTTTCTTTATTCAAATTCAATTTTTGCTTGTCCCTTTGATGAATTGATAGTCCCCTATCTGTCTTCTTAGAACTGATCCTTGATTTTGATGTATTTCAAGAAGAACAAGCTCCTCTTTCCTCTGACTTCTTAGTCCTGTAAATAAAAATAAATTCCAGGGCATTCAATAACATAAGAACAAATACATGGCAGGATGCCAGAAGTCAGGATGTGATATTAAGGATGTGCAACTATATTAATAATAAATAACATCTGCCTACAGTAATTGGAGACAAGGAAAGACCAATAGGAAAGCATCTTATTGTAACCCAATCTAATAGATTTGTGTCCTGGGCTGGGAAGGCATAGAAAAAAAATACAAAGAATATTAGCTGGTTGAATCTGCACTTAAACTCCTGCTTGAAAGTTAAAGGTAAATATGTACAATAGGCATTCGGGACTCCATTCAACCTCATTAAAGCCTTGGCTTACTCTTATGCTATTCAATTAAACTTAAATCCATCAGGTTTTATCCTGGCTTCATACTTCGTGCCTTGTTCCTTCCCACTTTTAGGATTGAAACCCTGATATACTCATGAAAATCTCTTGAGCGTGTAGGCCCTGAAAAAGGTTCTACTCAACTGTCTTCTAGGTTGTGCTAGCTCACAACACTTGAGTCAACCCTACCTGGCAAAGGCTAAAGAACTGTATTTTCATGCATGTTTTTGCTTCTGAATAGCTACCCTGAGAGAGATGAGAATGAGAACGTCCCCCTTTTCACTTGGGCTCCCTATTCTCATCGTGGCTTTTGTGTTGTTTCACAAGCAGAAATGGTACAAAAAGAGACAGCATCTTTGGGAAGAACAGAACACAGGCCTGTCATACAAGGGCCTGGGGCTTGCACTATGCTGAACATGGAGCCTGTCCCTGGCTGGCACTCTGAGCTGTTTTCAGTAGCTTTGGGGGAGAAGCATAGAGTGGGCAGTGTCTGGAACTACAGCTTCTGCATTATTCACAAGGGGAATCCACAGAGAGGGGAGGGAGGAGGAGTAAACAAGAGAGTGGAGCAGCGTGGCGGCGTGTGCCCTCCCATTTGCTGTGGCTTGGTGGGCTTGAGATAATGAGCCTCTATGTAAGCCACAGAGGAGGAGGGCTGGCCCGGGAAGGGTATTTTTTTTGCAGCAGTTAGATGGCATCTATCTTTTGACCCTGGAAAAAAGGTCTGCTTAGTTTTCTCAGCTGTGGAAGGCCAGAGGTCTGCTTCCTTGGAAACCGTGAGAGACCCGTTTTGTGCACCCAGCTGAGCAATTTGGAAGTTTCCTGGATTTTTGCAGCCATGACCAAAACTTCCCAGGCCTGGCAAGAAGGACCTTCTCATTTCAGATAAAGGTGACTGAGAGATGATTGAACACCAGCCCTGGAAGGGGAGGGAGGGAGAAGGGGACATTTTTTAAGTGTGAAGGGTGATAAAGGTAGGTCTGCTTGCTTATTTAATACCGACAGAGGGATGGAATGGGCTGGAATAGTCATTATAAGCTGCTAAAGTAGAGTCATGCAAGTGTATAACTATGTGGTCAAAACTCTCTATGCCATAATCCTTTGTAAAATGATGGTGCAATATAGAGCCAAGTCCTCTGCTTCTGCCTAAGAAAACAACAGCTCTGGGCTCTGCTTTTGTAACAACAGATTTAGCATTGCAAAGGACTGGCAGATCCTTTTTGTATCATATCCCCATTTTACTTCCTGACTTCATTTGCAGTACATTGCATTCTACTTTGGCACTTCAAGCAGCACCAATCTATCTCCCTCAAGTCCTTGTCTTTATCCCCCACCCCCACCCGCATTGATTGAACATCTCACAGGAGATGTTCCGTGGAGGTTTCATATCCATCTATTTTAATTCCAAGCAATTTAAAGAGATGGGGATGAAAGACATTGGGCTTTTCTTGCCAGCTTATGGAAAACAAACGATTTCCAAATGAGCATGTTCTTGGGATGTTTTGATTCTCAACTCATGTCTTGAAAGGTGCCCAGGCTGATGATTAATACAGGATACTGATTGAAGAGATTTGAACTTTGGAATAGAAATGTTGGAAGCTCTCTTCTCTATTTATAGTAGAAAGATTGAGATGACTAGCGGTGTGTGTGTGTGTGTGTGTTTGTTTGTTTTTTTAAAAAATCTCCAGTAATGGGTTCTCAAGACCTTTGGGTTCCAAATCCTGTATCCTTCTTAAAATTCCTTACATAATCAATACTTTTGCTTGTTCAAACTTAAAGTAGCCTTTCTTCTCTAGCGTCTTTATACTCTGCTCATTTGTATTCACCAATTTTTAGAAATTGTTTACTTTTGATTGTATCTGTTTTCCCCTATTGTTATTAGCTGCTGTGAGTTTTTAAAAGAAAACTGGGTCAACTCAAATGAACCAGAATTTCTAAACATGGAAATGTTTATTTCAAGAAAGAAGCTTCTAGGATGGAACATTTTTCCATTTCTATAAAGGAATTGGTTCATAAAATGAATTAGTAATGTAATGAAGGGAAAGGAGTCAATTACAAAGTATTTTATTCAGTGCATTGTCATTAAGAAACAAACTTACATGATTTACTCTTTAAATTCAAAGACACAGTGGCTTACTTTGAGTACATTTAAAAACAAATTAAATTTGTATTAGTGAAGTAATGTATTTATTGCTTGAAAA
The DNA here is from genome assembly GCA_009733165.1 of Naja naja. Lineage (NCBI taxonomy): Eukaryota > Metazoa > Chordata > Lepidosauria > Squamata > Elapidae > Naja > Naja naja. The sequence continues at coordinate 50,681,283 of CM019150.1, read as the reverse complement.
TGTCACATTTGTTCCTTATTTGTTTTAATAATCAAGTCTTAGTTTAGTTTATTGTCATTGCACCTCATACAACAAAATCAAACACCATCTTCAGTGCACATCATGACCATGAAAATAAATACACACATCCTTCACACTCCACACATTGAACCAAAAACCCCCAACACCGCACCAACACAGCACTATACAGTAGAATTCAAAAGAGCTACTGCCCTGGGATAGAAGCTGTTGTGCATATTTTTATTATTCTGTACCGTCTGCCAGATGGTAATAGTTCAAAAAAAGGGTGCCCAGGATGAGATGGATCTTTGAGAATGTTTTGAATGTTCTTAAGGCAGCAGGAGCTATAAAGCTCTTCCAAAGAGGGGAAAGGGTAACCAATGATCTTCTGGGCAATGACGTTAACCCTCTGGATTGCTTTCCTATCTGCCACTTGCAATTCGCAAACCATACAGAGGTGCAGTAAGATACTCTCTATGGTGCAGCGGTAGAAGGTCACCAGCAGTTTTTCATTCAGTTGTTTTCTGAGAAGTCTCAGAATAAAATATATAAATAAATATATATAAATAATATATAAAAATATATAAATAAAAAGGTGAGATTTATATAGAACACAAGAAGAAATCAAAGAATTTTTTATAGATAGCTGCATCAAAATGGTATGATTCAAAATATTTTTTAAAATCCACCTTATTCTGTGGGATCAAGTAAATGTTAAGATATAAAGTTGGGATGTTATGCTTCTCTTTACGTCCACATAAGCCAAATTACATGTATTCAGAACCTGTACTGTTTCTTAGATGAACTATGAAGTTAGGCTAGCTTGGATCTGCTGCAATATTAATGTAGGAATTTAAACAATAAATCACAATAGGAGTGCCCTATTTATTTCCATGTTTAAACTTATTTTTAATACAACATAATACAGTGAGGTAGCTCACAATTGTTTCCCCAAGCTTCTTTAAATTAATCTCCAGTTTAACCACTATATTGCTGTTTCAGCATTTGAATGGCATCAGTATATATCTATACTATAATAATATACTGCACAGATTTGTTCGGTTGTTGAATTGTAATATCTCCTATAAATATATACAGATAATTAAAAGCCAAAAATTGTCATTTTATTTAAAGAGATGAGAACTTGAATATATGAAATTATCAAATTATTTCAGTACAAGCTTCAGAATTTTTTGTTTTAAAATTAGAAGAAATTGAGTCCAAGTCTTCACCTGCAAACTAAAAACCTCTGAAAATTCACTGTTTCATGGTTGTGGCTGACATTTTAATTTCACTAGAGAAGAATAAAAGATAAGGGAAGAGGGTAAGGTAAATGGCAACAGCTGATGCGATTTTATATTAAGGTCTATGCTATTTCTAGAGTGAGAGAAAGGGTACTTTAAATTTCCCAGTTACCTGAGTGAGAACAAATTAATTTGCATGGTGGGAGATCATAAATAATTCAGTCCCATCAGAATTACACCATTTCAGAAAAAGAAGGGAGGGAAACTATGTTCATGTCTTCTCCCACCAAAGCTCTGTGAGAAAAAAAACTAGGATATAAGTTGATATGTTAAATAATAATAATTCCTGCTTAGTTTTTCACTAAGGAAAAGGAAAATAGTAATTTTGACATGAAAATTCAACTGCATCACCTCTGAATTGCTTTATGGAATGGTAAAATCCCACTAAATTAACTTTCAGATATGTTTGCTGCAGAAATCACAAACTTCATTAAATTGCATGAATTAAAACATATTTTTGGGTACTAGTAGTTTTGGTTAAAAGATATTTTTGGACAGCAGTAGTTGGAGTACATATTTTATATGATTACAGTGGAAAAGAAGAAGCATGAACATACTTCAGTAAAAAGAAGGGTAAATCAATGAAAACATGCTTGTTTCCTTGCCAGTTTCACAAATGAACCATTCATGCGTAAATGGAGCAAGAAAAGAAATGGGATTTTCGGAAGGTGTTAATAAGATGTGTTGATTGTATCACTGGGATCAGAGGTGGTATGTGTGCATTTCATAAATTAATAGGAAAAAAGCCTTGGTTGTTAATTACAATTCCAGCAATTTATTGCTAGAGTCTTACCCTATTAGACATTGCAGGGTGCAGAGAAAAGATCAGTCTTAGGGCTAAGGGATCTGTAACTGTTGGAGGAAACTTCCAGTGCCTCCTTAGAACACTTCTGTAGTTTGAGTTAGAAGGAATATTTTTTCAACTTCTTTAAATTTGTTTTCTCCATGAAATCTTGCCTGGATTACTATAATATGGTCTGCATAGGGCTGTCCTTAAAAAACCTTTGGAAGCTTCAACTAGTGGAAACTGTAGCTGCCCAGGTAGTAAATAGTGTCAGATGTTCAAATCATGTAACAGCATTATTGCATGAACTGCATTGGTTGCCTGTGTGTTTCTAAATGCAATTCAAGGTGTTGCTTGCCGTCTTTAAAGTCCTTCATGGTTTGGGATTGGGTTCATTCCCCCATCATTGTTGAGGATGACTCAACTCTGTTGGCCTTTCGTAAAGGCCTTGAAGACCTGGCTTTGTACCCAAGTCTCGGAAGAACCCCATTTCCTGGCTATATCAATATCTATGATGACATTTTTCTCAACTGCCATACATATTTAATTTTGTACTATATTGTAACTGTTTTTAATTCTTTTATGATTGTTTGCCACACAGAGTCACTTTTTTGAGATGGGTGGCTATAAAAACAATGAATAAATGTATTGTTACTGTATAATCATAGGCTTAATTAATTACATGACAACTTCTCAATAAGGCGAAACAGTGTCTAATGAGGAACGTTAGCATATGACCAATTGCATGTTCTGTATACTAGTTTCTTGTCTTCAGGCTTATAATATAATTTACTACCCTTAATATTTATGAATGAGATCAAGCTCCATCTCTGTCTATACAGTCAATCAGGTACCATTGTATATTCATAAGCAAAGCAACAGTTGTTGTTAGTTTGGTCCCACCACATTTGGTAACACATAATCTTGAAAGCTGTAATAATGCATGTTGCAGATAGGAATAATGCATGTTGCAGTGGAGGAAGAAGGCAAGCAATGCTGTTGGAATGTTAAAAACAATGTTGAAAAATGGTGACACAAGCTTTGTCCCATTTGTGTGTCACTATGTGGAATGCAGTTATGAACAGGTGCATTTGTGCTGCAGCAATGCTGGTGATATTTTTTGTCATTTTGTTAAAGGCAGCAAGATCCTGTCAATATCCTTATTAATGAATCTGAGCAGATAAGATGAGAGAATCTGACATATCTCTAGAAAGGATATTTATTTTTCTTCTAGGCATGTGACTCATTGATTGATCTTCTGTTGAAGTATACTAGACTCCATAGCAGTAACCACTTATTTTCCTTAAAGCTATTTTATTTCTACAACAAAGTGTCATGATTTCTTAAGAATTCAGTACTAAATATCTAACACATAATGGGGGGGGTTGGCATCTTCCCCCAACCTGAAATATACATTTATGAATTTGTGCACATACATTTATTAAATTTAAACAGGAAATGTTTATTTGTTTCATTAAGTTACCACATGCCTTGGATCTATGAGTTGCCAAAGATCCTTCAGAGTGCATTCTTGAATTCATTATGGAGCATATTTTTCCTCCCAGGAGCAGGGAAATGGCTGCCTTCCAAATATTTCAACTATTACTGCCATCAACACTCGTCAGCTTGGCCATTGGCATGGGAGTTATAGCAGCTTTGCTCTCTCCTAAAATATTTGAGCCTAGATACCTTTAAAATTGTGACTTTCATTAATTGTGAAAGTAATATGTTATCCTTTTAGAACTGTGAAGTACAGATGTAGCTCCTGTCTTCATTTTTTCCCTACTCTTGTCCCCCAGGGAATCCAGTATTTACTTTCTCTTTGTAAATGAAAATCCCAAACCCTAATCTCCACGAAAATAGATGCATTAAGCTTGATTGAAGCTTGTGATAAATAAGATCTACCGGAAAGTGAGCATTGGGTTTAGGGAATTACTATTTCAACCATCATTATCCAGTTTGGCTGTCTTTTGGGCTGAGTCTGAAATGCTAATGATATAGACTAGCTATTCTAGTCTAACCCACTGCTTAGGCAGAAAACCCTGCACCACTTCAGATAAATAGTTATCCAATCTCTTCTTAAAAACTTCCAGTGTTGGAGCATTTACAACTTCTGGAGGCAAGTTGTCCGACTGATTAATTGTTCTGTCAGGAAATTTCTCCTTAGTTCTAAGTTGCTTCTCTCCTTGATTAGTTTCCACCCGTTGCTTCTTGTCCTGCCTTCAGGTGCTTTGGAGAATAGCTTGACTCCCTCTCCTTTGTGGCAGCCCCTGAGATATTGGAACACTGCTATCATGTCTCCCCCAGTCCTTTTCATCAGACTAGACATTCCCACTTCCAGCAATCGTTCTTTATATATTTTAGCCTCCAGTCCCCTAATCATCTTTCTTGCTCTTCTCTGCACTCTTTCTAGAATCTCAACATCTTTTTTTACATCATGGCGATCGAAAAAGAAGAAACACACCTTTTGCATGTGTGTGCATTTATTCATACATATGCTTTAAGATAAGCAATTGAATTTGAGGTAGGAAGATACAGTGTGGCCTCTAGTTAGCAATTATTACAGCAGGTAATGGATGAGTCTAAGCTTGTTAAATTCTCTGGAAATGGGTTCTTGTTGCTCTCTTTTTACTGACATTTTTTACTGATTTTAAAGCAAATATTGTCCAAGAATCTTAGATATGTTACATTATGCTGTTTTCACCTCAGATTTTCTTTCTGGTATTTAGCTAGAGTCTCCCAACCCTGGTAACTTATAGTTATGTGGAATTAAACTTTCTGGCTATGGAATTCTGAGATCTGAAATTCTCAAAGCTAGAAGTGCCTAAGGCTGCAAAAGGATAAAGGAATGTTAGTATAGAGGTGTCTCAAATATGCAAACATATTAGCTTTTTCTAGTTTGGTACTCTGCAAATATTGAAAGCAGTGAAGTTGTAATCTTATTCAAGCAGATGGAATTGCAGTTCAGATAGTAGTGAGAAAGAAGGGATAGAAATCATGTCTGATAATTCCTATACACCGCCAGAAGCAAAATGGCACAAATTTTCATGAATAATTTTCATCACTTTCTTCACTAGGGAATTCCTGTGCACCAATGCAGGTTGTTATGGATACAAGAAAACTGCCTTACTCCCAATGGATTGTAACAAAAGGCTGATGACTGTATTGCTCTTAACAGAAGGTTGTGATTGGGTTTTCTGTGTTGTTGTTGTTGAGGAGGATACACAAAGTATTATTTGATTTAGTGGTAATGAAAGTATTTGTCAAGACTAAATGGAAACATATGTTTCTATGTCTAACAAAAGAATTATTAAATCTCATGTAGACATTTTAAATGTACTGGGATTTTAAGGCACTCCGTGGTTAGAGAAAGAAGACTTCTTAGTAAATTGTGGTAATTGGGTAATAGTAGCAGATCCTCTGAATGATCAATTTTTAGAGTCTTGCAATAATCAGCAAAATTGTACCAGTACTCAGAATTCACACATAAATGCATTACCTGAATTAGTTCAGATAATAGTTTGGTCTGACTAAAAGTTTCCAAAAGCAGATGGTTTCAGAGGAATTTTAAAAATGGTATTTCTGATGAGCATTTCATTTTTCAGATTGATTTAGTGGGTTGAATGAAAACAAATAGAATCCAAAGGGATCCATTACTAGTAGAACTACAGTTTGGGTTGTCTCTTATTCTCTTGTTCTTAGTTTCACCTTGCAGGTGATTAATTAGCCCCTAATATACCTGATCAGAAATGTGTAATAGTAAAATGATGTATTTGGTTTTATGTTATCTGTTTTCATTTGCCAGTTGATCAGATCTGAGGATCAGTTTCTCACTGAAGTTTAATGTGCAGAAAGAAAAGTGATATACAGTATGTAGATTCTCACCTTAGGTAACCTAACACTTCCCTCATTTGGAACAAGAACAAAAGGAAAGCCCACTGATTCTCATTTAGCACAGTGTTGCTTACAGCACTGACTGGCAACATCTATTCAAAATTTCAGATACTTTCCTGACTTTATTTGAAGCTGACAAGATCTATACTTGCTATACTATACCACAGCACAATTGATGGCTAGCATATGATTGTGATAGGTAGGAATGCAAGAAGCATTTCTCCACTGGGATGAATAGATACATCCAGTTACAAGCAAGATTAATATCAATGCTTTGTTTATCAGTCATTCTTTACATACCCAGAAGGAGCATTTATGTACTGTCTTAGAAAGATGCTCCTTCTTCCTGTGATAAATTCTGCTTTAGTACCTTTATTAGATCTTTAGAAGATGACTTAAAGGGGTGTAAATGGCTTTAATCAGGCATGACACAGTCAGTTTAAGGTGAAGGCAGGTCATAAAGGAATGCAGTATGCATGTGCTTTTAAAAATTACTTACTGGATACTTAAAATCCTTACCTTCTTTGTCCCTTGCAATCATTGCTTTTTCATTGATAGTTTGCTCAAAAACCATTCTAGATTTACTGCCACTACTTTTTAGCTTTTGTGGGGCAGATTGAATAGCTCTATTTTTTTTGCATTCCACCTTCATTTTATGAATGACCCATGATGACAAACATTCATAATATTCATTCCTCCTCCTATTTTCATTGATACCAGCATTGTATTAAGTTCACATGTCTGTGGAGATTCTCAGCCATGCAGGTCATGGCTGAACCAAAGGTGCTTTTCAAAAGGCAACTGGACTTTCTTAGTTTTTTCTTGAAAATGTTTAACTTCTCATCCAAGAAATCTCTTCAATTCACCTTTGGTTCATTCAGTTCACATGTCATGAGTGTCTGTAGGTGGAATAGATAAAAGAATCATACATGTGAATGAATCAAATGCTGAGGTCAGATATCCAGTTTAGCTATTAGATGGTTTGTTTTGTATTGATTTAACATGTTGTTTGAACTAAGCCAGATGTGGGCTATTCAGCAAACCATGATTAAACACAACAGAGCTGAGTGGCTTGAAGGCAGTCAGGATAATGTAGAATATGTGGGAATTAAATCAGGGGTTAAATCCCGGGTTAAAATTGTTGCTCAGGCAGGTACTGTAGTTAATTGGACACTGAAGGCTAAGTTTCCTCTCTGCTGAGCTTTAACAAGGTTCTTTTAAAGGTACAAAGCAGAGGTAAAATGGTGCTGGTTCAGCCTGGTTTGCCCAAACCGGTAGTAAAAGAAATGCTACCGGTTCAGCCAAACCAGTATTTCTGACAATCAGTTGTGCCGTGCAATTTAGATTAGCTAGAAAGCAGGAAATCGTCAGATTTCTTGCTTTCTAGCTAATCTAAATTGCACGGCACAACTGATCCTCCCCTCCTTGCTGTTGTTGGAAGGCTTCAAAATGCTTCTTTTTTCAGTGTCCAGGAGGTTTCCCTGAGGCCCACTAGGCCAAAAACAGGTCACGGGGTGGGGGTGCTGTGAAAGAAAAAAAAAGACTTGATCCCCCAGTCACATGATCACATAGCCACGTCCACCCAGTCACCTGACCACCTGGCCACGCCCACCTAGCCATGCCCACAGAACCAATAGTAAAAAAATTTGAATCCCACCACTGGTACAAAGGAATAAAATTAATTATAATAAATATGAAATAATAAAGCATTCACATTTTCAGAAAAATTAGGAAAGATATATGCCTTTATAACGAAGAGAGGGTACCTCATTTCAGTGTTTCACAGGGAAATATCATCTTTGCAGAATATGAAAAAATTGGCTGCTTTCATCCACAGGGCTAAAGAAGCCCTTATACAGTGAAATGAGATGGCTGATGGCATTTAGCATTACAAGCTATGTTTTATTTTACAGTCTTATAAAATTAACAAATCTTTTCATTTATTCAGTACTGATTTTAACATTATTAACTTTATTAATTTCTATATTGCTTTTTCAAATGTATTTTTAATATCAGGGGAAGTTGAAATACAGACACATGGAAGCTGCACACGTCTTGATTAAGACCCTAAGAGAACCGCACACTGTGGTGCTGTATAGAAGCACCACAGGAGGAGAGCGGAAATGCACCCACACAGAGAGATGTAATGTGTGGGAACAGAACTGCATATACTCTTTCATTAGTCCCTGGGGAAGGAAATGCACACATATGCCTGTACATATCTTACTGTTCTGAAGGATATGTTTCCAAAACCTGAACAGAATAAAACTAACAATGGATCAGATTGGGCCAGGAACTATGGAAAAAAGAAATCCAGAATCCTCCTAAGGCTTCTCTGTAGGAGAGGAACTAGGCAAAGGTTTGGAATGTTGACACCTCCTCCATTCTAAGTCCCCTCCACTCTTCCTGGTCACATGATCCCAAGTGGAGTCTATGTAGCTTTGTCCTTCCCAGTGTACACATGCTCAAAACTCACAGAGATACAACATGAGGGGAGAGTAGAAATATACAAAGATGCAATATGTTATTTCTTTATGCTGAAGAGAACCTCTGTGGCTAGCGCTCCTAAAGGATGAGGAAAAAAATCCAAAAACCAAAGCATGCCTGCTCTAACTTGATCCTCTCTTGTTGCAAAAGCACCATCATTTCTTGCAATTATACTAAAGTTCACTTTTAAATTATTGTTTCAGCACAATTCTTTAGGCATGAATTGACTAGTGGGTTTTCAAAAATGCTGCGTTCATTACTGACAAAACAAATATAGGTCATCCTAATTCCCTAGTACCAACATTAGTTGTTTGTTGCTGTTGCGGGGACTTTTTTTAGTATTATGGTTGGTTGAAAGGTCAGACAGATGTTTAGACTTAATTTGGCATGTTTGCCATCTGTCGTCAAGGACCTGGGATATTATTGTTTGATGGTGTTTGAGGGATCTTTGCAAGATGTAAGCTATTCCAAGTAAAGCTGCCTTTTGCAATTGACTGATGGTGATTTTTTCAATGTCGATGGTGTTCAAGTGGTGCTCCAGATGTTTTGGAATTGCACCCAAGGCAACTATTACCACTAGTACTACCCTTGCTTTCTTTTGGCAAGTTTGGTTTATTATGTTTGGTTGCATAGTCAGTCAGATGTTTACACTGTATTTCACATTTTTATCCCCCTATTATTATCATTGCATTTGACCAAAAGAAATATAAGTCTGAATTTAAGACAATCTCTTTCCTGAAAAGGAAGAAAAGTTGGAGAAAAGTATAAAATAAAAATTTAAAAACCCTGTAAACTGCTCGGTTTATCTGCCTGCTAGAATTGTCAAAACAAAAATTCCAATCCTAGGGCTTTATCTCATCAAAAATGTATAGGTGACCCACATGGATATGCTGAAACCAGACTTGGCCTTTTGTAAGTTTGGAAGCTGAGATTGGGTTTTCTCTGATCTTCAGAGAATACAAAGCTATTGGTTAGGAATGTCATGTCTAGGCTACAAAGACCACCCAGTTCATCACTAGATGTTGGGGGAAAATCCCCAGAACTTCAATTAATTAAATCTTCTAATTCTTTGCTGTCACCTGGTGATAGTCCAGATTGTTGCAGCCCAGATAGTATATCCCTATTGTGGGTTAGAGAAAAAGAAGTAGAGAAGTAGAGAAAAAATCTTGCAAAAAGATAATGGCAAATAATTTTTGTATTGTTGCAAAGAAAACTACAGGGATGTATGTACAAAATAACTGGTGGTTAAATCTGACTCAAAGATGTCTTTAATTTTTCAAATGTGTCTGTGGGGGAGGGGGGCATTATCTAGAGACCGCACTCCTAAACAATGAGCCAGGACAAAAAGTTAACATTAATGGAATGACTAAGTGAAATGTGAATTGCTTGAAAAATAAAATAGAAAATCAATTTTGTACACACAGAGAGATAAAAGGACTACAGGAAAGAAATCTGCCCCCATCTCAAAATAAAAAGAGTTACACATACTTAACTCTGTGATCATCCCAGTCCCAATTCACTTGTGAAGGGAAAACTCTTTTTTTTTAATTACATTTATATGCTGCCCTTCTCCGAAGACTCAGGGCGGCTTACAATTTCTGGGATACAACCCAGTGTGCTCAGCAATAGCCTTCATTCCATTGTATATGCCTGCTTATTACTAAGCGGCATTTTTCCTTTTATGAAGATGAGTCTTTAAAAATCAGTAGAGAAATCGATGAAATCAATAAAGTTGGAAGCAGTCTAGAGCAGTGGTTCTTAACCTTTTTGAAAGAATCGCCCCCTTGAGCCATTGAGGAAGTTGTCATCGCCCCCCTCCCCCAACATAACCGCTCCCCTGCCGCCTCTTAGCGTCCCCATGGGGGCCAGCAGAGGGGCACTAAGAGGCAGCAGGGGGGGCATTCGAGGCGCCGGCCGGCCCTGCAGTTTCACCCATTTTGGTGCTGGCTCCGGAGCGGTGCTACAGTTAACGGGTGAGCCTGCAGGGCCGGCCTGGAAGCCCCTGCCACCTCTTAGCATCCCCAAGGGGGCCAGCAGAGGGGCACTAAGGGGCAGCAGGGGGGCATTTGAGGCGCCGGCCGGCTCTGCTGTTTCATCCATTTTGGTGCTAGCTCCGGAGCATTACTAGTCAATGGGTGAATGTGCAGGGCCGGGGCCTTGAATGCCCCCCTGCCGCCTTTTAGCATCCCCCTGGCCAAGGGGGCCAGCAGAGCGGCGCTAAGAGGTGGCAGGGGCAGCATGTCGAACGTGGCCACGGCAGCATGTAACGTGCCACTGCTTCTCTCTCTCTCTCTCCCTCCCAATATATCTCCCTCCATTGCCCCCATATCGCCCCCCGTTCCTTCCCGCCGTCGCCTTTTCGTTCTATCGCCCCCCTGAAAAACAAAATCGCCCCTTGGGGGGCGATATTGCCCAGGTTAAGAACCACTGGTCTAGAGCACGGGTGTCAAACTCGTGGCCCGCGGGCAGGACGCATCACATGCTGGCACCACCTCCACCCAATTTAAGCAAGGGGGGGGAATCCCAATGTGCCACATGACGCCACCGTGACAATGCGAGTATGACACCCCTGGTCTACAGCAAATTACAGATTTTTTCAATGTCATGAAGCTTTTCTTCTTTCTTCTTTTGAAGGGTCATCTTTAGCAAATTAGCATTGGTGGCAAGATTTCTTAACTATCCCAGGTTTCCTAGGCAGGTCATTTCCTGATATCTCAATTCTAACTCTTGGCTATAGCCTTATTTTACAAAATTTATATTCAGAGCACAAATGTAAATTTGAGGCTCTGAAATAATTCACAGACTAAGATTGCAATTGTGTATAGAAAATAAATCACACCATGGGTTCCAAGGTCAATTATCTTCAAATGCATGTAAACAAAAATCAGAAAGGTAATCAAACTAGGAGAAGTTGGAAGGTTTAAAATAACCCAGGCATTTGAAAACAGGCAAAGCAATTAGAAGTTTTTATGAATATACCAATTGTTCCTTGGCTTTTCAGTCTTGCCTTCCATTCTCTTGCTTGCAAATATTATTAGAATTTTATGCATATTTGAGAATGAGGGAGTCTTGCAACTATTTGGCTCAAACTTAAAGCACTTGATACAAAATCTTAGAATTCACACACTCCTCTTTAGTAATTTATTTTAGGCAAAATGAAGCATGTTCAATCTTTATCAAAGTATGAAAATATTATGAAAAAAGAAAAAATAACATCCTAGTTGAGTTTCCAATACTGTTTATGAACTTCTAAAGAATTTCCCTCCCACTCCTTTATACACCACGTTGATGGGTCATTGCATCCAAACAGCTGGATATGATCACTTAATGCATTTTAACAACTTCCAAAGGGGAAGCATTGTTGTTCTTAATATATGGTAGAGTCACTAGACTCCTCAATAAATACTGCAAAATATTTTGAAAAGGCGTGCTTTCAAAATACCACTTTTATTTTGAAGAAAACACTGCTGTAGTTCCCATACCTAATATGTATTCTTGATCTGGATTTCTTGCTGAAAATACATTCTAGCTGTTAACTACCCACAAAAGGGGCATTTTTAAAAAAGTCAGGTGACTCTCAGGTGATATGAATAGGTGAGAATAGGAGACATAGAAAGACAAAACACTCACACTTAAACCTTTCCTTTGGAATGTTTGGGATAATCTGATAAAGGAAAGTCTGAAAGTGTAACAACAGAGAAAGGAATTTGTAGCATATCATTGTTTCCTGTTTTTGCTGTACTAGAAACAGAACACTAAGTGGGCTGGTAGTTCATGCTGAATGCTTCCTGCCAATGGCCTTCAGAAAGCATAGCTGAAAAGAATGTAAATATTTAGCAAATAGGCAAAAAGATACACGTTTCATCAGTCCCCAATCTGGTATTATGTATGCACCCATAGATAGGGTGATATATTAAAGGCATAGCACAGATTTAGAGTAGAACATTATCAGTTTAAAAAACTCTAAAAATATAACAATAAATACTGTGTTATAATGCTACTACTAAGACCAACAAAAACACTTCAAAACTTTTCGTTGGATTCAGTGATGGGATTCAAATTTTGTTACTACCAGTTCTATGGGCGTGGCAGGAGAAGGATACTGTAAAATCTCTAGTCAGAAGTGGTATTTGCCGGTTCTCCGAACTACTCAAAATTTCTGCTACCGGTTCTCCAGAACTGGTCAGAACCTGCTGAATATCACTTCTGATTGGATTCAGTGATAAAGAAGGAAAAAAATGGTCATTGTAGAAAAGAGAAGTAGGTAGATTGTATACATTTTCTACTGAGCCATAATGTTTTATGCCTTTGGTTTAGTATGATGACTGAATCCTTCTTCATGTTCTATAAATCATTGCTTATGACTTAGTGTTATCTACAAATCACATCACTTTGGCTTGTTCAACAAACCATGTTTAAAATAAAACATAAAGCACTGAAGATGGGTTCCAGCATGAATCTGAAAGCTCAGAAGACTAAACTTCTGGTCCTGGTGACTGACCCAGATTGGATACCACATTATACTGAGACACATATATTCACCTTCATTTTGAAAATAAAACATAATTTAGCATGATCTGCAGTCCAAGCTAAAGTGATGTATATGCTGTTCCTACAAGAACTCAATTAGCAGCGTTGGAATAAAAATATTTGACTAGATATGCCTTTCATCTAATTTCAAAAGTTATATTCTGAAAAGAAATAAAATTGTATCACTTTATAATTGAAAATAATATATCTTCAATGACCAATGTCTCTTTTCCATAGTTGTTTCAAATATATTAATTAAGTTGAGAACTACAATATTTTGGAAGGTTAATGTTTAAGTAGGTTTGTCATTCAAAAGAAAACCGTTTCCATGTTGGCACGGAAATAAAGGTCAAATCTCACCTCCCTTCCATCTTCCTCAAGTGTGTCACTTGGAAGCTCTCATTTCTGGGCACATTTACAGAAAACCTTGGCATGCTAGAGAACATGCTGTTAATAATAGGCCGGGACTGTGTGCAGAGAAGAGAGAGAGAGTCCCACAATGGCCTTTCTATTCTATACTAACCTCAAGTGTTTAGGAAGGAGAAAGCCACAAAATGAAGAAATCCAACAGGCATGTCTACAATATCTCTTTAGTGACAAACCAGTCAGGGCCTTTGACAATAATCACATTCATATGCCACCCATATATTGAGGGAATTGGGACACTCATTAACACCTTCCATCACCATGTGTGATAGAAGCTTCAGAGCTGAAGAAGCTTCTTAGATGAGAAGCTAAATATCTTCAAAGAAAAAACAGAAAGTCCAGTTGCCTCTTGAAAAAGCATCTTTGGGACAATCATGACTGGGATGACTGAGAATCTCCACAGACATGTGATAGAAAGCTAATGGCACCAGATCTTGTAGCCACTCATTTTGTTCTGACAGGTAGAAAAGTCCACTCCAATATATGCTAAGGCAGGGTTGTCAAACTCGTGTGGTCACGTGGTCACATGACGTATCGCAACTTTATTCCCTTCACTAAAATGGGGGTGAGCATGGCCAGCGTATGATGCACCCGGCCAATGAGCCATGAGTTTGACTCCCCTGTGCTAAGGCAAATATTGTGAAATAAATCTAAAATAGAAGTCCAGTTCTGTTTATTAAAGTAGATTTGGAGGAAGCAAAAATCAGGCAATATAAAAACCCACTGAAATTATATGGTGATTGTTTTTTCTCCCAGATTGCTGTTCTGGTATTTGAAATATATAATTATATTACTATTACAATTGCAGTTTCAATTTTTAAAACTTCCTTCGATAAACTGCATGTGACATAAGGGCAAATTGTATGCTATATTTATGCTATTAAAAAAAAATAATAAGACCCACAAAATGGGGCAGGTTTGGAATTGGTAAGAGGGAAACCTGACCCCACCCCATTACTATGAAGAAAGAGTAATTTGCTTTTCCATGTGTTCCAATCTTAAATAGAACTGCTGTACCTTTCAATTTAAAAAAACAAAAACAAAATCAGTATGTCTGTGGATTTTGGATACCTCCTAGGTTTCCTCTAATTTTCCTTCTATACAGTTGAACCGTGGGTTGCGACCGTAATCTGTTCCAGGACTATGGTTGCAACCCGATTTGGTCGTGACCAGAAGCACGACTGTCTGCACATGCACAGACAAAAAAAATGACACTTAAGGGGAAATTGCTGCAGCAGGGAAAATTGCTGCGGCTGTGTCTGGTCGCCACCCGAAAATGTGTTCACGACCAGAAACAAAACTTTGCCAAAAATTCTGGTTGTCACCCAATTTGGTCACAAACAGAAGTGTTCGCGACCCAAGGTTCCATTGTATATACTTGCTTGAATATTTAAGTCATCTATAGGAACCCACTGTATACCTTTTTAGTAGGCCGGGGCTATAAAGAAGAGAATCTTCTCAGGGATTCCATCCTTACAGCAGCTACTCCTAATTGCCACCTTTGAATCCTTTCTCATGAAGAAGGCTCTGTTAAAATCTTCGTTGAACAGAAATGGCCCCTTCCCAGGGGTGGCATTCTACCAGTTCACACCTATTCACTAGAACCGGTTGTTAACATTGTGGTATGAAGGACAGGTAGTCCTTAACTTACAATCATTTGTTTAGTGACTGTTTAAAGTTACAATGACATTGAAAAAAGTGACTTAGGACTATTTTTCACACTTAACACATGTTGCAGCATCCCCATGGTCACATGATCAGATGCTTGGCAACTGGCGTGTATTTATGACTGTTTCAGTGTCCTGGGGTCACATGATCCCATTTTGCAACTTTCTGACAAGCAAAGACAACTGCAATAATTCACTTAACAATTGTGGCAAAAAAAGGTTGTAAAAAGGGCAAAACTCACTTAACAATTGTCTTGCTTACCAGTAGAAATTTTGGGCTCAGTCGTAAGATGAGAACTACTGTGGTCTTGTTGAGATTACTCTATAGGAAATTTCATTCCCCTTTTCAAAACATTTCTGTGTCTCTGCAGTTCGCAACTCAGTAGCATTTCCTAGTCTGTGGTTCATGTGCTGTTGAGATATTTACTCTTTCCTTCAGTTATTATTCCTTAAAATTGTGAAATTGTGTTTCTTTAAAGATTTTTCCCCTTTCCCTTCTTAATCCCCCGCTAAACAAATGTTTAAATACTTCCTTCTGGACTGTGGGTGACAAGGGTTTTGGCTACCACACTGAGAAAATTATTCAATGACTCATTTATCTATTGTTTTCAGCTGATACCACCTCCGTCTATTCAACCAGATTGTTTTTGCTACTGCCTTTGCATTTTTCCCCATCTCAGCATTTCTCCCATACATTGGTTATCGTGATAGGCCCTTGCTACACATCTTCTTTTAGCCAAGAGGATAAAGGACAAGATTTAAATGGCTGAATCTAAGGTTAATGATTGAAATTCCAGGTTTTTGGCTCACCTTTTGAAAGTGTCATGTAAAGCTTGCTAGGGACTCACATTTGTATGCAAAGTAAGAAATGCAATGTTGTTCCTGGGTTTTTTGAACCTCCCCTGTCCATTATCAAATTTTATATACTGAGAATGATGGGCTAGAAATTCATTCAGGAAACTCCCTGCATTTTTACAATATGGCAAGGTACATTATTTTAACACAGCACTCTTTTGATCATACTGGAGAAGAAAACAACATCTCTTATGTTCTTCATTAAAGAAATGCCAAATGCTCATACTAATTAATAGTAATTATGCTGATTGAATGGATTTCAAAATCAGATGCGATAGTATGCTGAAAACATTTTCTTTGTTTCCAGGAGGCAAATAAATAACCAGAAAAGATGCAACTGCCCAAAGTCAGATAAGGACTGTGCATTTTTTTTAAAAAAAACTGTTCTTTGGCCATGAGGAAGAATGGTTGCTTTCTGATTCTGAATAAAGAATGTTATTAGAAGGCTGGCAACGCAATCTTGTCTACCATAAGAAAGGACTGTGACCCAGAAACTGTCCAAGCTCCAGTATCTTGCTGGTTGTATCAGGAGGACAGAAGTGCAGAAAAGGAGACATTTATATCTATTTATCTATCATATATCTCTCTGTGTCTGTCTATCTGTCTCCCTCCCTCCCTCTTTCTCTTTCTCTCTCTCTCTCTCTCTCCCTCCCTTGCTCTCTCTTTCTCTCTCTCTCTCTCTTTCTATCCCTCTCCCTCCCTCCCCCCTCTCTTTCCAAATATTTCTCTTCCAAAGGATAGTGAGGAAAATTACATTGTAGATTTTGCTTTCCAATGTTAGATGCCTTTTCTGGCATTTTAGTGAGAATCCGAAGGAACCTGTATTTGCCTAGTTACAGTCTCTGGCTATAGAACTATAGAATTATAAGAACTATTTCTTATAATTACAATAGATGTGTACAAAACATTTCAAAGTGGCAAGAGCAGTTTTGAGTTCAAAAAGTATGGCCCAACCTCATAAATAAATTAGGAGGCTTTTCTAACTACTGTATTTTGGAAATGTTTTGAGCTTGAGCATCTTTGTAAATTTGGCTGTTTACATAATCTGTTTGTGTCATTTGAAAGCTTCATCAAAGCACGCTTATTTCTAAACCAGTCTTCCATAAATAAGCAGTTGATGCTTAGTAAAACCCAGTTGCACTGTTCAGTTAAGAAGATATTTTAAGAAATGGTTAGGGAAAAGAAGTACAATCATTGAATGAGATTATTTGAATAATTCATGATTGACCCAAAGGTGCTTTTTTCTCAAGAGGCAACTGGACTTTCTTCTTGCCTCTTGAAAAAAAGCACCTTTCGGACAACCATGACCTGGATGACTGAGAATCTCCATAGACAAATTCAGGATTGATTTAAATGAAAAGATTCCTGGAGTACCACTTGAGGAGGACAAAGAATGAATCCGGCTGGGTACAGCCTTTATTAGGGCTTATCTTGTGATTAAAAGAGTAGAAAGAATCTTCCTCCCTTGCTCTTATATCTTTGGAGGGTTAGCAGCCCTGTTTTGAGCAATTCAGTGTCTTCTTGTTATAGGGAGATTCTCCAGGACAGCTATGAGGACTATTCTAGGTATCAATCAGATAATACTGCTCTGAGTTGGACTTTGGTTGGACAAGTACAATGGAAATGGCATAGACAGAGTGTTGCTCAGTTATCTGGGAAGAGGTTAGATGTCAGGAATTTGACAGGGTCCTTGGTACTGGGAGTGTTGTCACCTGTGCTTAGGATCCATGACTCCACCCCCTGGCTGGTAAAGGCATCTTGGAAGGTGACATGGGGTGGGTCTAAGTAGTGACTAAGGGCTCCCTATAGGAGTGGGTGGTTCTACATGCCTTGCAATTGTCCATCCTTGGATCCAGCAGAATTTGAACAGTTTCAATCTTTTGTCCAGACTGCAATTTTCCTTTTTTTTAGTAAAAGGAGAAAACTAGCCCTAAGTGACTTTAATGTGGGATTTCTCAAGACATACTTCTCCTACCATTCCCATTTAACATCTGCATAAACTAGACTTGCTCTGCTAATGATAGATTGGAATTCTGGTCACATCAGAGAATAATGTTAAAATGGAATTGGGCAAATATCTCCTCTTCTTCTACACTAAATACCTAGAGAATTCAGTACTTCATGCTTCAAAATATGGGGTTCAAAAGTGTCTGAAGGTTAAAGAAAGCAATATGAAGTATTAAAAATATAAATAGTTAAAACCTCTAGAATCTTCCTTGCATTCATTCTAAAAGGGTTTGTTCTAAAGTTGAACAGATTTATGAGCAGGCCATTAATTTTTTTCTTGATTTATCCTCTCTTGTTCTATAGGCTGTTCAGTATTAAATCAGGACTAAGACAGAAGCATTTAAATCAGTATCCAGAACCATAGTATTCAGGTAAGACGTTTACTATATACACTGTGCATGGGGTTGTGAACGGGTAGCAATAAAATCAGACTAAATGCCAACAAGATGGATTAGCTGTTTGTCTGAAAACAATCATTATCATGATCCTGTTGATAACTTTGGAATGCAAAGTTATTGCATACTTACTTTGGGGTTCTGCAATTTGAAATGTTCTCCTGGACTCATAGGTCTTCCTGGATCACCAAGTGGAGCCATGTCCAGAGGAATCACAGTATTCTAGCAACAGTGATTCATCCTTTCATCACCACATGGTTCAACTATTATATTATGTTTTCAGTGTGAGAGCCTCTGAAAATAGGGAATTACATTATAAAATATAAATATTATATTCTGCAAAGCTTTTAAAATGGTGCCATTTTGACACTGATTTTGAATGATGTTATGAGTTTATATGATGACCACAGTCCTATCTAAGTTTGCTATGTATATCTTGATTACCTGAATTGAAAAAGAGAAGGAAGAAGGACCTTATGCTATTTAATAGGCAATTTTGTATGGCCAAATTAAACCTAAGCTTCATATTATTGAGGGATGACAGGTGCAGGGATGGGTATTTGAATTCAACTGAGTTATGTTCTGAAGCTTATCATTAAATTAATTTCCTGACCCTTGCTGTAGTGAGTCATGTTATTGCAAGAATGATTTTAATGGCCCCACCCCTCTAATAAGATAGCTGTCTTGTTTATCTATGCTGGATCATGGAGCAGCAGTAGCAACTGTAGGAGGAAACATAGTTGAAATACTGCATTTTTCATCTACTTCACTGTTGCTCAGTTTGATTTCCTAAATTGTTTCTTTGTGTATGTATCAAGGGAAAAAAGCATACATACATGCATGCATGCATGCATACATACATATATATTCACTCAGCCAGGTATAGTTGTCATGCTGTTCCCTTTTGATATGTTATGCAAAGTGAAAAAAGAGTAAAAAGATAATAATCCAAAAGTTATCTCACAAGGATAGAAAAAGGAAACAAATCTAATTCTACTGATACCATTTACTAATCCTTTCTATACTTTTGTGCACATGCAAGCCTTCCTTGCTTATCCATATACTACTTCTTACATTTAGTTAGTAGGCAGAAAAAAGATTCTACCAAATTAAATATGAGAAATATTTTCATTATCTTGATTCAGAAAGTATTAGCCAAGTTCACTACATTTGTAATAAGAAATTTACTAGAGGTCCATTACAGTCTGATGTATCTGAAAGTAACTGGTGCAAATTATTTGAATAATTAATGTCCCAATATTACAATTTTGATATACATGTCAGTTAGGCAAAAATGTTTCCAAGTGCTTCTAGTCCTTGGAAACTGTAAAATAAAAAGGTCTATAAATGATATGTTCACAGCCAAAATGAACTGAAATCAGTGTGTCACCATACTGCAAGGGAAAAATAGGATTAGTGAAAGTTATCTAAAATTATAATAAGCAGGTCCAAAGTTAAAGAGATAGCAAGTACGGTTTTTTTACTATATAACAAAAACAGTATGCGTTGACAATATTATCATGATCAGGAAGGCTGGATGTCACAAGTACTTAATTCCAGCTACATATATGTAAACTTAGTAAAGGATTTTATTAGCAAAATTCCAGCAACCATATATATAAATTTTCTTAAATATATATCAAGAAAAGAAATGGAGAGAATGAAAACGGCATCTTTAAGATAGACACACACACACCCAACACTTACAGCAAGAAATCTTATGGCATAAAGTAATTGAAGCTGATTTTTTTCTCATTTTTATAACAAATATGTTTAATTTCCTAATAATTATATATAATTAATGCTATAGCAGGCTGAATTTGCCATTTTTGCTTTGCAAGCTAAGAGAAGGCAAAAACATGTATCTTGGAGGTGGGGTTGTTTCTGTTAGATGGTTTGCCTCCATGTTCATTGTCTCTTCCACATAAACTATAATTTATTGGCTCAGTACATACAATTAAACTATAAACCACGGTGGCCAGAGGGAATAGACCAAATTAAGCCAAAACCTAATCAATTGCTTTAAGACTTAGTGTGTTGGACAAATGCAATCCTTAATACTCATAGGATACCCATCCAATTCATTTTTCTTCTATGTCAGTGCTTTGTGCTGATCTGGCTAGGACACAGAATTTGAATGCAGTTGAAAATGTTCATGAGGTTTTTTTTATTTTAGCAGTACAGTTTGTGTATTTTCTAGCATTGTTGTTTTTCAACCTTTTATTAGTCTGTCTTCAGCCATCACTTGGTATCCTTGGCTGCAGGGTGTGTTGCAGACTAACAGCTACAGTGCTCCTGAGATGCTGAATTAGTCCACAGATTTTCAAGTCTGGCTGATCTTTCTCCTCTTCCCTTCTTCCCCCCACCCTGACAATTGAAAGTGCACCCTTTCTTCACTGATGGTGTTTTGTCTGCATATGTTAGCAACAGATCCATGTGTTCAGCACCCCCAAGAGATGTTTGGATGGATGGCTAATGATGAAAGTATGAAAAATACCCAAGCTTTAGATTTGAAAGGAAGGGCCATTATATCAATTCTGAAATCCTTATTAAAATGCAGCTGGTAGTTAGTCAGAATTTAAATAAGAAAAAGGTATAATCAAAAGATGGATATGGTTTTGTGTTGTTTTCAACTAACTTCAAGCATATACATTATCATCATCCCTCTCTAATATCCGGCTGAATCTTTCCTTCTAAAAAACTCTTAATTCGTAAAGATTCTGTTCAGTAGGCAATCTGACAAATGTAAATTGCAGACTCTTGGATATCAGCAATTTTGCTTGGATAAAGTTGGATTTTTTAGAAATACCCTGCTATTGGAGGGTGGACAAGTAGGGCTGTCTTATGGGACCATTTCACCCTCATCAAAGGACTTCTGCATAAATTAAACAATTCCAATCAACTTTTAATAACCTCTCCACCATACCAGACTGATTATGTGAAAGTGGCTGAAAAATTCAAAAAGTATTTCACTTCATTTGTATTCTAAATTCTGTTTTTAGTTTCTCCTTAGAAATTATAAACATGGTTCTTTTTCATCCCTTGCTTAGTCCTAGATTAAAAAGTAGTCCTGTTTTTCAAACATGCCTATTTATTATATTTTAAATGCCTCAAATGAGTAGGTTATCTTGAAAGCTCTCAAATATGTCTAATGGAAGAAAAATATTTGTTTATTTATCTAATTTAATGATAATATTGTTCTTAGTGGCATGGACCTATTAAATGTAAATGGAAGGACTAATGTAATTTATTTATGTATCATATTTATATGGCCACCCATCTCACAAAAACATGAGTTTGGTGAAGTGGTTAAAGTGCTGGCCTAGAAATAGGAGACTAAATTCTAGTCTGACCTTAGGGATGAAAGCTGGCACACCCAAATCAGCTCACAGGGTTGTTGTGGGAAAAACATGAGGAGTAAGGAATATTATATAGGTTGGTTGCCTTGAGTTATTTAAAAATAATAATAAAAGTGGACTAATTTAAAAAAAAATCTGTTGTATCCCAGAAACTGGAGGAAAAGAAATGAAGCCTGCAAGGATTGAAGACATTACAATTATAACTTGTCTAGAATACAAAAAAGAATAACTGGGCAGGGTAAATCTATACACATTTTACTTGAAAGACATACTATATTCAGTGAGCCAATTACTAACTGGATTATAGCTTGAGACTGTACTGTATGTTTCTTCTTTTAAATCCAGTATTTTTAACAGAAATATGAGCTAATTAAATCTCTAAACCCAAAGTCTGGAATATGATTTTAAGTATATTTTTATAGCATTGGCAGAAGTTATTTTGTTTTTTGAAGAAAGCACCATTAAAAAAAAGTAGCCACTCTGCTTCTGTATAGTACATCAAATGGCAAGCTATATTTCTACTGGTATACAGTATACATCATGCCCATGCCTTTAGATACTATTTATAAATAAAAAGATGGACAGTGCACAATCCATTTACCTTCCTTGAAAAAGGAATTCTGCCAAACAGTTGAGATGTCTGATATCTTCCAATATCTATTCCTAAGTGACTATACAGATTAATAATCAGCTGATTTTATAAGAATCAGCCTACAGGAAAATTGCTAAAAGTCATTTCTGCAAATGGCCATCTCTTGCATAATGTTCTTCCTGTGCAGTGGGTCTCCCTTGATTTGCATTCAGTGCTGGGTTAAGGGATATTATGGATGAACATTTGGTGTTCATGATGTGGATAAGAGTCTTTTCTTTATTCATCAATCATCCAAACTGCAGCATTTTAAAACCATTGTGAGGGAAGGCCTGTGTTTGCCTACAAGGCAAAAAAAATAAACGCAGAGGCAGCAGTTTTAAAGTGAATCTTTCCAGGGACCAATTTGAAAAATTCTTTCCCATCACCTATTTAGTTCTTGGCCATGAACTGCAGATGTTCTTTGAACATAGTTACAGCAAACCAAGTTGTAATCTTTGCAATGCTCCAGAAGTTGTTTCAGATAGCTATAATGCCATATGCCTGGACTGAAAGAAAACTGTGACAAATCACTTTTGTATTGCTGAACACAGAAAAGGACATGGTCTGTGCAGCTACCACTTATCAAGATCAGTTCAAAGGATGCTTTATCATATAGATACATACAGTTTGTTTTCCTTTTTTAGATGACTAAAATTCACATTTCTTCTTTTATTTTTGGTGGAAAAAATATAAGCTCTTACACTTATTCATCTCCCCACTATATCAAAGCAAGTGGGCGGGTGGTGTTTCAACTTAGAATTTAAGAAATACTTAACTGGGTTCAACAGCAAAACCATTTTCATGATGTACCCACAGATCTCATATTCTAAACATCTATATATTATCTTTATAATCTGGCCAATATATCTATTTTACCACACTTCCTTTGAACACACCATTTTATTGTTCATAATGTTTCTAAAGGATTGAGCTTGCTAGTAATGTATCCTTTTTTCTTGTTCTATCCTGCTTTTATATTGCTATGGGGAAAATACAATGGTGTCTTTTTTATTAAAATTACCTATAATAGCTCTAAACCAATGAAAGGAGAATAGTTTGTTGAGAAGGCCTACCAAATATTCATAAGACTACTGGATAATACAGTATAAAAACAATATTGTCCTCATTTGTGTTTAAGTGGAGGCTAGATAGCATCTCTCTCTCTCTCTCTGCTTTAATTCTGACTGTTATTTTAAGGAAACAGTATTTAAAGAAATACAAAAATTGAGAAGTTATGAAATGAGCTGAAATGTAATGGCAGCAGTGTTCTTGATGTTAGAATCTGTCAACATGGGAATCACAAAAAGCTTCACTGAGTTTTGCTGTGTCCAGGACATTCCTTTAATCTATTTTGGTTTCCTTTAGCAATTCACTCTTGAGATGTGCTCCCTGATTCAGTTATTCCTCAGCATAGGCAAACATTCTTATTCTTTTCTATCTTCTGACTTTGATCCCTAGATGACAGCATTCTGGAGGACTTGATGAAAGGCACAATGATTAGGATAGAGTGTGCTGAGTTTTGGATAGGAATTGTGTTGTATTGTTGCAAAGCTATTGAATCTTACTTCTGGCTCTTGGGATGTTCCTTTTAAGAATCATGATAGGGAACATTAGACCAGGTATGGTACTTTTGTAGGAAATACATTACTAAATGAAAAGGCTTGTAATTTATTGATCAGGGCTACTAAATGTGATCTGCAAAAATCTAGATGGCCACTAAATGGCATCAAAAATACAGAATAATATCAACATCTAGCTATTGTCCTGATTCTTGTAGTTTAGATTTAATAACTTTAATATTGCTTCCTGCATAAAGTCCTTGAACGTGTGGACTTTTTAATATATGGCATTAGTTTATAAGTATCACTGATTCTGATATATTTGTATAACTTTCCAGTGTTTAAAATCAGTTAATGAAACTTTAATAAAAGCAACTAGAAAGATTTACAAATATAAAGAAAAATCTCAATATATCTACTGTATTTTGTTCTTGCATGGATTTTGTCACTACACAGACTGTATAAATACTCTGTCAGACCTGCTCCAATCTGATCTCTTAGGAAAGAAAGACCCTCAGTTCCATTTGGTTGAAGAGATAGGTTCTAAAGATGCTGGCTGCAGTAAAGTCAGGCTAGACTAATTTCCCATGCTAAAAGGATGCAAAATATTTCCCCTCATCCAATCTCTCCCCCCATGACCAGTCCTTCTTCAGCCAATGAAAATTTGCCTACTTGTTTTGAAAACGCTGAGATGTGTCAGGTAATCTACATTGCTTCTAAGGGTACATGGCCTTGAGTGCTGGCACAAACTGGTTTGGAATTTCTCTGTTCCTCATTCCCCTCTATTTTCCAGAATATGGTAATACATGTTTATTGCCCATTTGTTCTTTCCCTCATGCAGGATGCCAGCAAGGTGACAGACTTGATATCAATGCTCAAAAAATATATTTGTTAACTTCCATAAACAGTTTAGGTCCAGGTCATCTTTAAACATAACACAACAGCTCACCTGTATCATAGGCTCCGATACATAGTATTCTTCTGTATATGTCAATATAATGGAGATCACTTGATGATACCAAAACAGGTCTCTTCTATGATACCACCTAAATAATGAAAGTTAAAATTGCACTTTCTCTTATGTCATTCTTAAGAAAAGAACATTTATTTAGGAAGCATATGTTTCAGCAAATAATAGCTTTTATGCAATGTCTGTTTCTTCTGTCTTTATTATTTCTCTTTATATAAGTGAGAAACATGTTCATGCACATAAACATGAATTAACTTTGAAGTTAATGGGTTTCATTCAGTGATGAATGAGCACTAAAATTCAGGATGTAAAATCTTATATGAAATAAATACATTTTAAAAAATAAAACTTTATATGCTGAAAATATAAAGTAATTGTAAATATATCACAACCATAAATAAGTATCATGACTCTTTTATCAGATACCTTCCAAATAAATCAGAAGACTAATTCCTAAACAAAGTATTTCTGCTAACATCAGAAATTTCAAGAAAAAGGATAGTCTATTCTTGACACAGTAGTAATTTAGGACATCCATTATGGCTTCCTTGTATAAGACTCTCACAGTATGTAGAGAGAGCAGGCAAAGCCAAAATAACATCTGTCTACCATTCGAGTCAGTCGTATCAATGGGTGACAGCTCTTCAAAGGTGACCAGACTGTGAAGCCAAAGTTACTCATGTTAATAACCACTTTTATCATAAAGTTACAGTATCATAATCTTGCAAGTCTCAATGTGCCTTTCCCTCCCATTCTTTTTTCTTCAAGAGAACTAGGGTGGTTCCAGCCTGAAATACTTTCTCAAATTACATTTCTGCCTTGGACTCAAACTTCTTTTATCTGATATTTTGTTTTTAAAAGGCACATGAATTAAACTTGTTTACTTTGACCTGTAATTTCCTGAACTTTATCTTCTTCTGACCTTTTAATCAGGATAGAGGGTTTGATGGATAAGTACAACACAGGGATTACTTTAGGGGGCAATAAATGTAGCAGATGGAGATGCTTGCACTTGAGGGATCAAAAGCTTCCAGTAGGAGACTGGGGAAAAGGTTTTGTGAAAAACTCCAATTGGATCTCCATCTTTATTGCTGAAGTCCTGGTATCCAGAAGGACCAAAACACTTTTTCTTTTGTAACCAGCAGTTCACACAAGGTGGTTGGCCCAGCAAGGGGGTGGCCTGGATCTTGGCTTGGGCACAAAGGGTACAAAGACTTTATGTGGTCCAGGATAATATTACAGGATCCAATCTGAGTTGGTCACTGGGGTTTATTTATTTATTTATTTTATTATTTAGACTTGTATGCCGCCCCATCTCCGAAGATTCGGGGCGACTCACAACTAAAACCAACCACAACAATAAATTATTTTTAAAAATATTAAACAGTCTCAAGTCCAATTATACTAAAAAAAAAAAACCAGTGTGCATTATAAATCAGAGATTTATAATGATCAGAGATTTATTCTTCCAAGCTTTCACTCTTGTGCCGGAGCCCATCCTCAGGAAACTTCTCAATCTCCAAAATTTGTGCCCTGAACTGTTCTATGCATAATATTTATGTGGTGCCTGGTTGTGCATAGCTTTTAGTTGTTGTTTGGAGAGTTGATGGCCAGCTATTAAATTGTTTATTGTTGTTTCCCTGTGCCGCTATGCCCTTGGCTTCTGTGTATCTGGTAAACTGGTGGTAAATCAGCATTCCTGTTGATTGACAAGGGACCCGTTTTCCGGGCTTCAATCATTTACAGAGACTCCTCTTCTATTTTCTTCAGCAGTCACCACAAGGAGGTGCCTGGGTCATGTAACTTGGCACTTAAGGAAGATGTAGTTATTCCTGTCACATATGAAAAGGTTCTGTGAAAACACCTATAGGAATCTTGACATTTTTTTGCAAATGAGCTGAAACTGATTGCCTTAGGATGATCAGTCCAAGCAAATAGTTCATCTAAATAATTTGACACGCTAATGGATAAAAGGGAAATACCATGTATCTTCTGATAGCATGGAACACAGTGTTCCTTGGAACATGATTTGCCTTTCCTGAATAGTTTCCATGTTAGTGATGAAATGTTTAATTGCTTTCAGCACTGCATCCATTAATCATGCTTGATAAAAAGGAATATAAAATAAACAAAATCTCTCTCTCTCACACACACACACATGAATCACTGCAGTTATTAAGTTAGTAACATGGTTATTAAGTGTAAGATATCTATATATATAAAAGCGAAATACCACTCACGCATCATCACAAAATCTCCAGAACTGTAAAGCCTACAAACTTGAAATTTGGCATGTATGTTCCTCTTGGCTTCTAGGTGCTCACTAAGAAAGGATTTTTTGAAATGACAATCAGAGCATTAGTATTTTGTATATTATTATTAACACACTCTGATGCTAAGGAGTTCTACTTCCCCTCCCCACCTGAAAATAAATCTGTTCCAAATGCAAAACTCAAGTAGAGGAGAGGAGTTTGTTTCAGTTTTAGTTTCACAGACCAAGCAGCTTTAGTACAGAACAGTTGAGCTAAGCCATGCCCAGGCTCCTTGCTATCTCCTTCTTGGTCACACAGCAAATACTATTTCAGTTTTCATAAAGCCCTCAACTTTCTCACACACTGACAGGTCGCTAGCCATATGAATACCAATAGATGCTGGTAAGCAGAGCCAGAATTTCCCCCCCTTATTTTCCTTCCCAAAAACTAATCCCGACAACATAGTTTCATGGGTATCGAGCTTCTGTGTGTGTGTGTGTGTGTGTGTGTGTGTGTGCGTGTGTGTGTGAAATATTATATATATATTTTACAATTTTTATTTTAAAAATACTTCGTTTTTGTTCCATTTAAACAAAGCTACCACAATATAGGGCAAATTAAGAGAATTATCAGATAGTCAAACTCAAATGTCTATGACGACTTTAAAGCAAAAGAAATAACCTCCCAAAAATTATTGTTACACAGAAATCTGTGAATCATGGGAAAGTGTAGAGAGGAAAGGAAGCTGAATGACATGGGCATAGTTTAGTAGACCTTCAGAGATTATGCTTCTTGTCAGTGACACTTTAAGTATGCCTTTAAATCTTTCATTTTCTTTGTAATATAAACGATTAACAGTGCACCTCATTACTTGCAATGTGATGAAGAACCTCCTTCAGGAATATTTTTGTTGTTCAATCACTTGTAATTATATGAATAAAACCCATGAAGCAGTGTCTTTGTGGGAGCATTAGCATCTGGTATTTTACTGTTCCTCCTGCAAATGTAAATAAAGATTAAATGCTTAATTGCTACCTAAAATGTCCTGATGGTTTTCAGTAGCTGATTGAAATTGTTCTCTGCTGCAAGATACTTAATGTCTCTAAATTTGTCAAGAGGATGTTCTGGTGCTCTTCTATCCATCTTCCTTTTGCTTTTGTTTTTTTTCCTCATAGTTGCAAAGATATCAGAGATCTTTTAGTCACTCTTTACACAGGTAGTTCTCATCTTACAACAGTTTGTTTAATGATTGTTTGCAGTTACAATGGCACTGAAAAAAGTGTCTTATGACATTCTTATGACCGTTTTTCACACTTGCAACCACTGTAGCATCCCCATGTCATGTGATCAAAATTCAGATTCTTGGCAATTGACTCATATTTATGACGGTTGCCATGTCCCAGGGTCATGTGATTGGCTTTAGCAACCTTCTAACAAGCAAAGTGAATGGGGAAGCCAGATTCACTTAACAACCATGTTATTAACTTAACAACTGCAGTGATTCACTTAGCAACTGTGGTAAGATAGGTTGTAAAATGGGCAAAACATATCGTGATTGCAATATGTGCCACCCATTCAGTACATGTCCCAAAGCTGATATTAATTTTGGCTAGACAGTAACCAAATAAACAGTATGTTTTAGATGGGACCATCACGCTTATTAATTCCATTTTGTATACCACTATTCTATCAAGAATTTTTAGCAATTTGAGCCCTTGAGTAGAGTAGGTCTATAAGTGAGATTCCCAACCTAGTTCTGATAGATATTCTGGCATTTCCTTTGCCAAGCTGTCTGAGGCCAACTATCACAAAAATCTGGCTAGCTTTCTTGGATCTGGCACAAGACAAGATTTATGAACAGTACAAAATGGAAAAAGGAACCAATGCAGCAATTTGACTTTTAGGAAGATTCTGGAATTTTTCTTGATTCAATAAACAGAATACAGAACAGGCCTGAGAAGTTCTAATATGCTGAGAACTATTCTACTACTTTGATTTCCAAATTTGGCATGTCACTTCTTGCATCCTATATGTTTTTCGTTACTTTTAGAAATGAGTTATAGTAAAAATCCAATACTGTGCTATCATTATCTCATAGCAGAAGGCCCATTCCCTATTGGGATTTCTCTATTGGCATAGCTACCCCCAACCTTACCCCCAACTGTAAGCCTAAATTTCTTTATCATTCTATCTTTTTTTTCCCAAAGATAGTAACTTCGTGAATAAATCAGTTCTTATATATATCCCTTCTCATTCTTGGCTCAGTTGAAAGCTGTTTATGCAGATCCAAGAGATTCCTACACTGTTTCCATTTGTGGATGAGTCTATTGAAAAGTTGTGAATTTATATGTCCAGCATCCTATTTTTGAAGACATTTTCAACTTTCCTGCTATTCCATTAGTACTTTAAAGTTTATTAAATGGGTTCTCCTAAAATGTGGTTTGTATATTGGTCCAAACTTCAGTTTCTTTTTCTGTAGTACCTTGAATCCCATGATTACTTCTTCATAAAATTCACACTGCATTTCCCTCTTAATATAGTTTTTTTTGTTATTGCTTAGTTTCAGATCTGGGACACTAGATCACTTTGTCTCTTCTTTAACCTTCTAGAAAAGAAGAAAGTCTGCAAGATGACTAAGAATATCTGGTTAATTAAATTGCCACATTATTACTAGGTCTCTATTCCCTGAAAGTTTTGTAATATTGTCCAGGAAGGAATTATTCGTATTCATATTTATTATTATATTCATATTAATTATTCTACTTGGCTTGGTGGCCTGTAGGACCACTGCCCCACCAAATAGTAATACTTGGTTGTTCCTCCTTCCTTTTTATATAACCTCTCTCAACTGCTCAATATCGTAAATCTCAAAGCCTCTGACTTTCCTGTGGGAATCTAAAAGAATCACATTGCAAAATTGCCAGTGAGATGCTATTTCAGTTGTTAAAGAATGATGGTCAAAACGTATGATTTTTTGAAAAAGCATATTTTCCACTAATCAAAGGATGTAGCAATATGTTCAGAGATTTTGAGATTGTTTTCAATAATATTTTACTGGTAATATTATAGTAGTACTATATATTTATTAATAAACTAGTGATTATTGTTAAGGATAAAATATCAGGCAGGTTTTTTCCTTTCTTCATTTTTTAGTTCTTTTATATTTATTTATTTATTGTTTATTCAAATATAAATTCAGTTTATTTATGGTCATAGACCAGTGCATGTAGAATGCCCTGTGAATCAATACATGCGCGCCCAATCTTAATAGATAATAAACAAATTAAAGTTTAAGAGAAAGCTTTCTGATGACTGGGTGTTTCTAACTGGCAGCAGTGATAGTATATCAGTTGTATATTTGGTGACAGGAAGGCTGAGGCCTTCCTTAGATCTGCTTGCTGCTCTATATCTTTTACCTTTTGCTTCAGGGTTTGTTCCACCTGTTTGTATTTCATCTTAAGAATTGAGGAGGGGGAGTAGCCCAGATTTAAAATACTAGATTCAATAGCCTTTATATTCAGTGGTGGGATTAAATATTTTTTTACTACCAGTTCTGTGGGCATGGCTTGGTGGGCGTGGCAGGGTGGTATTTGCCGGTTCTCTGAACTACTCAAAATTTCCCCTACTGGTTCTCCAGAATTGGTCATAACCTCCTGAATACCACCTCTGCCTTTATTCATGTGTATTGAAAATTGTCCAGAAGAATTAATGATGCTAACTAAGTCTTGACTCTTCTACCATACATGTCTCCAATCATAGTAGATATGCCTTTGAGACACAGTGAGATGTTTGGCTAGCTGCTCTGATGAATTTAGATTGCACCCTCTCTAAGAAGGTGGAACAAGATGCTGGAGGCCCAGCCTGAATTCCATAGAGGCTATGCTAGCAGCATAGCCCAAAAGAGCTTAAGTGCAGCTGGAACATAATATTTTCCCTTGGTGCAGAAAAATTTGAGGATGGCACTGGCAGTTCTTTGTTCAACGGCAGTAGCATATCACTGTGGGCTTCTTCAAGCCAGTGGCATGCATGACTACTCTTAAGTACTTAAAGCAAGTTATTGAAACGTAATCATTTACTATTTCTTTGATGGCAGTCACATCTAGGCTGCGGAAATTCAGTTGATCACTTGGTACAGTGGTGGGATTCAAACATTTTTACTACCGGTTCTGTGGGTGTTGCTTGATGGGCGTGGAAGGGGAAGGATACCGTTAAATCTCCATTCCCACCCCACTCCAGGGGAAGGATACTGTAAAATCCCCATTCTCTCCCCACCCCACTAACCTGCTTTCCAGCTCTGTTCTCCTCTGCAGGGCAGCAAAAGAAAACCCAGCCAATCAGCTGGGACTCGGGAGGCAGAGAATAGATGGGGGAGGGGCCAGTCAGAGGTGGTATTCTGAACTACTCAAAATTTTCGCTACCGGTTGTTCAGACTGCTCAAAATTTTCGCTACCGGTTCCCCAGAACTTGTCAGAACCTGCTGAATACCACCCCTGACTTGGTGGTAAAATTAAGTAAAGTTTTCTGTGTCTCTGTGCTGCCATCTAATTGTTACATGGATTTTTTCAACCTAGGTATGGTAGCCCTAATCCTTCCTTCCTTCTTTCCTTCCTTCCTTCTTTCCTTCCTTCCTTCCTTCCTTTTCTTACATTTTATCCTTTTTTTCTGGGAGTATCTCCTTTTGTGATCCTTACAATAATTCTGTGATTTATGTTCAGCTGAAATATAGTGCCTAGTTCCATGGTCCAGTGGAAGCTTGTCTAAGTTTGCTCCTGCCTTATATATGTAAGTTTATGTAATTGTGACTTGATATTTTTAGATTATTTATATATCTTGCTCTCTAATGCTAGAGAACCTGCTCCATCAGGATGCTTTTTCCTTGAAATTTGTCTGCATGCCAGATCATGTCACTGAGCAGCATCTTAATGATTATGAAAAGGATTCTTGGTACTGGTTATGATGTGTGCTTTTTTAGATCGATTGCATTATCAGCATCTTTGTAGAATGCTATCACTTTTGCATTACTAAAGTTGTGGGTAGAATTTCAGACTCAGGAACAGTAAAGGTCAGGACAGTGTGGGCTGTGTCCTGATTCGATGTCAACTGTGGGCAAATAGCACTGTGTGTGTCTCCTGACTACAAACTACCCACTCGCACAAGCATGGCAGCAAATTAGTCTTAGGAAAATGGTGAATTGCCTACTTATAAGGGGATGTCAGTGCAGCTGGCAGCACTTAAATTTCTCTGTTTTAGAGAGTCTGCATTTGCACCTAGTTTAATGTTAATGTTTTCACAAATAAGTTGGCAACATTTGTTTCATCCAGCAAAAGATGAAACTTCCAGCAAAAGATGAAACTTCTCAGACCTCAAGCAGCATACTAATTATTGCTGCCTATCCTGTATGCTGCATCCCAAGCAATCAACAAGTTGGTTCCTGGGGGTGAAATATTTGCAGAGGTAGCATTCTTGTTCTTAAATAACAAAGCAGTTCTGGAAATTGGAAAAGAATGGAGGGGGAATAATCTTCTACCGGTATCTGTTTGGCCACTGAAACCTGTTCCTACAAGTAGTCCGCATTTAGCAACTGCCTTGTATAGTGACCATTCACAAATATAATGGTAATAAATGGTAATAAAATTATTTCCCAACCTATACAGTATTTAGGACAATAAAAGCCTTCAGTGTGAAACTGATTAAGGTCTGATCAGTTTCAGGCAGCAGTTGCCAGCTGACCAGAAGGTTCTAATCAATTAAGACAGGGAAGTGAACCTGTTAACTTGCATTGGCATTTTTAGGGACATACTCAGCTCTGAAGAAAAATCAGTGTGGGAAAAGATAACTTGCTTGCACAATCTCTGTCCATTGAGGAGGCAAAAAAAAAAAAAGAGTTGAGCTGCATATTTGCAAAAACTATGGAGGTGTTATTTCAGATCATTTGTTCTTGCTCATTCTTGCTACTGGTAATACTACTACTTTTTTCAGAAAAAAAATACCAATTCTTTAAGAGTGGAATACTAGGAGAGATGGTAGATGGGATGAGTTCATGGAGTTTTCGAAAGGAAGCTCTACTGAAATTAGTGTGAATGTTCTCTTTCGTGTGGCCTATGAACAGCCTTACACAAAAATGATTCTCCCTTACTCTTTCCTATTAACATAATTAGTGGTATCATTTTCATTTATTCAAAAAAATGACCAATTGTACAGTGCAGTACCTCTATACACAAGTGCCGTATCTTGGGCTAAAGGAATTGTTTAAGAACTCTGCATATAAGAGTGAATTTAAATACTAAACGTATCTGCCCCTACTTAATTTTTTTTAAAAGAAAGAACATTCAAGATAACTGGATGCTGTCATCTGAATTATCTACACCAAGAAAGTAACTGATTGTGTAGTTTGTTCTCGATTGTCTCATTCCAGCGAAAATTTAGGAAAAAATGAGGCATATATGAATTTTAATGCAATAGTGCTTACTAATTCTTCTTTCTTTCTTTTTTTAGTAATTCAAAACACCTTGGTATACTTCAGTAGTAAAGACACCACTTTGCCTTTTTTGGAGGAAACTGAGGACATAGAACCTTAGCCAAATATTCAACATGGTAATTCAAAGGTATCTCCTAACCTATATGGTCGTGGTGCTCGCTTCATATCTTCATAACCTCATCAGAGCCATTGAAGTCCCACGGGATCGTAAGTTCACTGATTTATATTTTATCAATTCATCTTCATCAAGCTTCTCAGTCATGTTTTCATGAATCACCTAGCAAGGAAGAGCAGTGATCTTGAGAAGAGTTGAAATCATAATCATCTACCATTAACTAGGCAGTCACTAAGATTTCAATATAAATGAACCCAATCATAGATTTATAAAGATAACTTAGGATATTCTTAGTATACCACTGCACCATTGCCTAGATGTCTTTCTTCCTCAAGGTATAGTATAGTTCAGGGTGTAGTGTTAATTTCGTCAAATAAAATAAATGGGAGATTTAGAAATCTCATCAAAAGCAGTTCAGAGTTTCATGGAATCCATACTTCACTGGATCTGTCTTAGTTCTCATCTAACTCAACACATATAATGAAGCATACTCTTGCTTTGTTTTGTACTGGTCAAGATGAAAGTGACCAGCAGTTAGCAGTATTCAAATGAATTCAGTTCCATCTTTAGAATGATACCAAACAGGGCTTTGAGATATAGCCTCTTTTGAGAAAGAAGACACAGTATTTTAAAGAGCTCCCCTCTCAGAAACCAATGTAGTCTAGAATATTATCAGAAAACCTAGCACACATTTCTCCTCTGAGCTGGAAGATGATGGTAAAAGTTATCCTTTAGCTGGGGGGTCCGGGAAATTAGAGTCAGCGTCAGAATCATCTGCTGCATTCTGAAAGGTACAAGTGCTGAAGTTCATAAGAAACTTCAACTGTAAATATGTTTTCTGAGGTATGTTAAATTGACACCATCCATACATGCTGAGACTTGCATTAACAACTGTATGATTTCATTAGCCCTGTGTTGACTTCTGGCAGATTTTAATTTTGCGTTTGTTTTCTTTATTGCCTTTAGGTTATTTATAAACAAGATGTGAACATGATAAAATAGGGGAGCTAATTCATATATATAGACATAGATTGAAACTAGATGGCAGTGTATTTTGGGTTTCTGCATATAATCTCTATGTTTTGGTTGTGTAGACCAGTTCCTAGAATTCTCAGTACTGGCTATACTGGCTGAGAAATTCTTGGAAATGAAATTCTCACATCTCTGGGGCATCAAGATTAGGAAACGCTAATATAGCATGATTGCTCCATTCCATTTCCTATTTCAATATGCCATTGTTTGCCAAAAATGGTTCTGAGTGAGGGATGATCTGTGAGATAAATCAAATCTAGGTTATGTAAAATTAAGCCTTTTTAGCAGGCTCCTCATCTTGAACAGTTATGTTGCAAGTAGGTACAAACCAGCCTCTCTTTGCCATAATTATTGAATCCAAACTGAGACAAAGTAATATTAACTGGTTTTTCCATCCCTAGATGGAACACTAAGATTTTATTTGGAACTGCTTTTGTTCTAATCTTGACATCTGCGCTATCATATTTTATATGATATGCGCTCAGATTTTATATTCAGAATGAATATTATACTCAGAAAGAATATTCAAAAATTTTCATGTTTCCTCAGTATTAAATTTTCAAGAATTTTGTTTTTCTTCTTTCCCCTTAAGATCTGAGGTAACTCCTAGAGCCATAATCCATTGTATTTGACTACAACGAGCTGGGGAATAACAATCTTATCATTTGGAATATTAATTTATGAAATAATTTTATATATATATATATATATATATATATATATATATATATATATATCATCTATCAAAATAATATTTGATGCAAATATAATGTACATAATAAGCTATACTATGTTGGGTTGAGAATGACAGTTGTGGTATGTGCTTCTCCTTTTCTTCCTGTCTTCTGTCTTTTGTGTGTGGTAATAAAATAATTGTAGAGTTGGTTGCACTAGCTTTTTGTAGTGTCTGAGCTTGGAGATTGATAGAAAATCTGGCCAGGAACCATTTCTCTACCTGGAATCAGCTCATCCTCTTGGGGTTCCCTGTTTTTGTGAAGAAGACTTGGGACCAGAGATGTTTCTCAGTGACAAGTCCTGTATGATGGAACAACCATTCTCTAGTAGTTAGATTAGCCCCTTTTCTTTTATCTTACAAAAATAAAAACTAATACAATCTAAAAAATGAAAATGAAAAATAAAAAGTACAGAAAAGAAAAAATAAGAATGTTGTAAAAGAAAAAGAAACTAATTTATAAATAAATGGCTCCCCTTCTTCTCACGTATAAACAATTTAATAATTTATCACTTTTTCTTCATATACAATAAATGAGCTTTTCTTCCCATATTCTATGTGTTATCATAAAGCCTTGATATTTCAGTTCTAATCAGCAAGTTTGTTAAGGATTACCACAGATAATAACAAAGCTATGTTTAACTCTGAGCAAGTAAACCAATTTTAAATTTCTTCCTTTCAGTTTTAATAAACTTGATATTTGATCCCTCCAAATAATGTCTTAGAATTTGATTTCATTTTTTCTTTGTCTCGCAAAAGTTTTCAAACTTTTAAGAGGCCTATTTTATAAATTCAGTATAGGAAAATTGTCCAGGTCACTGTCTTGGTTTTTATATTATGAAGATATCAGCCAATTTCTTTTATATATCTGGAGTAGCATCTTTTTCCATATCATTCTTGTTGCCTGTTATTTTAAATCCACTTTTGAAACAGTCCCAATGTTGTTAAGTAAAACTTGTATTATTTTGCTAATAATTGAACTCACCCAGTACTGTAAAACTGTCAACCCGAAGTGTCATAATAGCTGAAAAGCAACTGACAAGCAATTTCTGAAAGTAATTAGAAAAGGAAGTATGTGATCCAATGCCCTTTAGAAGGTAGGAAACATTGTTTGAGCAAACGGCTATACACTCATTTCCCAGAGCTATAAACCCATTAGAGACTACTGTCTTTGGTCTCCTCATGAGAAGCAACTATATGGAGCACTTGTGAGCAATTTCTTCTCCTTATCCAGTGAGGAATTATGAAGACTGGCTATTCCTTCAACCACTGTTGTTGGTTTCACTTTTAACAGAGCCATATTCAGTTCACCATTTCTTACCCAGAAGTCCCAAACAAACCTTTTACCTCAATTTAACCCATTCCAAAAACACTTATTATGAGGGTTGTGCAATGCTTCCACTTCAGTGCTGTAGGAACTGGCAAGTAGACAAGGCTATTTCAATGAAATACCAACAATGTTTTAATTGTACATGTATAATTGTACATTAATTATACATTATTTGTTATAATGACACTAAGGTGACATTTGTGCATAGAAGTGCCACAGTTGTAGCTCTAAAATGGTACAGAGTATTGAAAATAATTAACTGTTGAAATACACTAACATGGAAAAATTACTACTGAATAAACTATATAGCCAATGAATGAGACTTCTTCCTCTGTCCCTCTCTAGCTTTTTATTTTAGCAAACACTACAACAGTATTTGCTAAAATGCATTTCTTCCCAGAGGGACTGACCCTCTAATACTGATTGATAACTACCCCTCCCCCTGGAAGCAGGCAATAGACCACAAACTGGGTTCTTATGGACTCTCACCAGTATTCTTAATGTCCCTAGACTTTGACCAAGCAAAGCAAGTAATAATCAATAGAATGAAGGACATGGAGTTCCAAGAAGAATTAAATAGGTTGGCTTGCCACAGCAGGGACAGAATCAAACAGGGAGTGTGGGAATCGGCAAGATATCTGAATGATCTGACCTTTCCAAAACAAAGAATAGCTTTCTTTAGAGCCAGATTCAATATTCTCCCATCAGCACTTCTTCAGGGCAGGTATAAGAAAACACCAATAACAGAACGGGTATGTATATGTGGTAAAGGAGAAGTTGAAGATATCTCACATGTTTTATTGTACTGTGAGCTATACAGAGTTTATAGGTCATTGTATATTCTCCCTTACTAGAGAGATTGCCAGGGAGGGCAGACAATTTGTATGTAGACTTTCTCCTCCGGGATTCAAACCCAGGTATTACCCATGTAGTAGCAAAATTCTGTGTTGCTGCAATGTCTACAAGGAAAAACTGGTTACAGAATTATAGCGGTCAGTTTATGACAATTTTTGTAGATAGTACAATCTTTGGAAAATGATATTTACACACATACTTATTGGATCTCCACTAATATAAACTAGGGAGTGACCCTAATTGTTTGAGAACACGTATTTTCTTAATAGGGATGTTATTATCTACTAGTAATGTATTATAATGACAATATTTTTATGTATATGTAAATAGTGGTGTCTATTGCTGGTCTAAGACCGTAATAAAGTTTATTCATTCATTCATTCATTCACTACAACAGTATTATTTTTCAAAGTTTTATACTTTAAACTTCTTTTTACTACAATAAATATCACAAGCCAAAATGCTTATACATGCTGCTTTGTAGCCACCTAAGTTAATTGAAGCCTCTGTTATAACAACTGTATATGGGCTAACACATTTAATTCAGTAGGATGAAAGTTTATTTAGTTTTATTTTCTTCAGTGGGATTTATTCTCCATTGAGAATGAGTAGGATTACTCTGCAATACAGTTCTAAACATGTTCACTCAGAAGTAGGTTTCTGTCTGTGATTAATAGACATGCTTCCTAAGAAATGGGTTTATATTGCAGCCTCAAATTTTGATCAGATGCATTGGACAATCTGGACCTATAAAATATTGCCACTCCCATGGACTAATGTCACGATATCAACCATTGATAATGCACATTGTAAAGGGCAAGTTCCCTATGATTCCATTTCCTCAACCTAGTTTCAGGCAATGAGGTAGCCAGAAAGGAAGGCATTGAAAAGATGGAGAAGGAAGTGGCAAATACATAGGAAAAAATGGTAAACTGCAAGAATAAAGTATAATATTGTGGAATCAAAAAGATGGGATTGGTGTAAAAAGAAAAGAAGTAGCCTTAGTCCGTACTGGTTTTAGTCCCAGCCACTTTTGACTCTAGACCCAAATATGCAAGCATGTATACAATACATATATTTATTTATTTATACTGATTTATATGGATTCCCATCTCAGAAATGTGGTTCTGGGTGGCTAAAACAATTAAAGTACAATATAAATATATGCCATATTAAAAAAAAAAGCGACCATTTCCAACCAACAGTCAAAACACCATTCAGCAATAGTGGGGGTGATCAAATACTCCCTGGCCCTTGTCATTGGTAAAACAGCCAGGTCTTCAAGGCTCTGCAAAATGTGCACTAGATGTCTAGAGGCAGGCACAGTTATAGAAAAGCACACCTCCTAGATCCTGCCCTATGATAATTCCTAATAAATGGGACCCACATGCCTCTTTTGCCCAACTTGATGAACAAATATAAAAAATTAAGAGTGAGCCAGTCCTTCAAAATTCTGGCATCTTATGATTCTTCACATATGATCCTCCACAAGAAAAAAATGCTTCCCTGGACATGTATAAAATTCTGATTTTATTAATGAGAAAAATATGGATTTACTTTTATTGGTTTTACCTAAAGATTAAGTATTTTCTGTTCTTTGTGCTGCCAACCAGTAGGAAGCTTTCTGATAAATCACTAATCACTAAAACACTACTGAATTAATGTTGTTTAATCCATAGAGAATATATATAGGAAATCCACTCTAATGATCAAGAAAGACCCATAATTTTTTTTCTCTTTTGAGTGAAAAATGTCATTAAGAAACATGAGAAAAATAACACTAGTTTATTATTGAAAAACACATCCAAAATTACTTATGGCTTGTTTCTCATCAGTCGTGTCTTCAGGATTCCATATTTATCAAAGAGAGAGGAAGGATGCCTATTTTAATTCATAACATTGTCTTTTCACGATTTCAGTTGCATATTTTAAGTACAATTTACTTTCCTTTGGAACTTTGCTAATGTGTAAGAGATACTCTTTTAAAAAACCAGTAACTTTTGATGGTTTAAGTAAGACACCTTAGAATCTGATCCCAGATTGAGAAAAGCTAAGTAACATAAAAGGTATTATTGTTTGCATTATTTTCATATAAGTTGCAAATATGTCATGGGGCATCCCCTTCATCATAAGGAAATTTATTCATCAATTTTATTTCATATTGATGTGCTGATTTTATTAATATAAATGTATCTAAAACAATTTAAAAACAATACTTCATAAAGTGATATAAATCAAGTTTTAATAAGCTACTGCCTCGTGCATATTTCTCTTTTTTCAGATTTTCACTGCTCGTTGAATTTGTTCAGGATTTTGTTCCTGAGCTTACAGTAACTGTCAGGCAACATGTGATTCCATTAAAAGTACCACTTTCGTTTATCCAGAGTCTTCATGAGGCAGAGATGTTTTGTTTAGAGCAGCATGTTGAATGCTTGTAATGGATCTTTCAGTGTGAAGACCTGACTCTACCAACTCACATGGGCTCCCAGAGTGGTGTGCAATCCTGGGGATTGTTAAAACCTTGAAGGCGTCCGTCCCCGCACATACCTTTTAACTTTTTCTATCTTTGTTTCTTACTTGGCTCCCATTTTACTGATATATTGTATTTTTACATGGTTTTTATGCTTTTAGCTGTAAACTGCCCAGGGCCATTCTGAAAGTGATATGGCTGGTACCTAAACTTGATAAATAAATAAATGAAAATATAAATAAATAAATTGATGCATTACATATATTCAGGAAAAAAAGTACCCAATAAATTCTGAATGTAAACATTAATTGTAAAGATCTGAATCTTAAATAGTGACCAAAATAGCTTTGATTCAATTTCAAAATATACTTTTGGTGACTTTGCTGTGCAGTGGGGAGCCCTCTTCCCATATTTTTCACTGTGTCTCAGTGATGGTTGCTTTAGGACAGATTAATTTATAATCCCCCCTTTTAATCAATCCTCTTAGTTCAGGCTCAAGTAACCTTCCCCAAACAAAATTAAACGGGAAAATCATGATTTAAGATTAAACAACCAGACTGTGTTGATTTAGTGGCATTTTGGCAAGTTTTCTAGAAAATAGATATTAATATGGACTTTATGCATGATCTTTCATTAAAGTGACTGGACAAAAGTTATAACATAGCAACTACTTGGAAGCATTGATTATAATCACAGAACCTTAGGATAGAGTGAATCAGAAACTGGTCATCCCAAATCAGTGGAAGGCATTAACGAACATGGCAAACATCTGTTTTACCCAGCTGGACCCATTTCAAAGATTTTCTTTCTTTTCTCACTCCACCAGCTCCACCGTGTGCTTTTCCTTCATGCAAGCTGCCAGAGAATTGGATTTTTAATCTTCCTTTTATTTAACAGAGAAAGTGCTTGGTCTCTCTTAGTCCTCTCATGTCCGCTCATTGTTCATGGCAGAGACTTAGCTAATTAATTCATCTCCTTTTTGTAAGCTTGAAAGGCTCCAGGTTTTATAAATTGAGCAGGTGGTGTATAAATAGTCACAGCTGTTGTGGGTTTATGATAAGTTGCAAATTGCTAACTTTCCAGGCAAATGATCTCTTTTTCTCTGGCCCCAGAAGCTTCCCTCCTTCATGGAGATTAGCATTGCATACAGGTGTGGTGTAGGGATATGATTTAAGGAATATTTCTACCATTGAAAGTAGGGTATCAGATCTGCATATTCAACTGTGGAATCAGAAAACTTGTTGGTTTTAGAAGGCATTTATTATATAGCAATCCATATTTGAATAAACAAACAAAAGGACTTTGGGAGGACAAGATATATATTACTTCATAGGAATTTTTAAAATGGGAAAACAGATTGATGTATGGTGTAAATAACTGAATAAGTAGCCAGAAATAAGCCTTATTTCTGAAAAATTAAGAATGGGGCAGGAATTTGTGGGATCAATTTGACATAGGTGTTAAGGTAAAATCATCTGGCGTGCATTTTCTGAACCAAAACGTAAATTGAAATGGTTTTAAAATTTTCACTTTTTTCAAATGTTGTGGTATAATATTTTTTTAAAATGTACCTTTTATTATTTTATACTAAAGAAATTTATTCTTAAAAGCATATAATGATGAAAAATTGACCAAAACTGTTTTGGAAATAGTCCTAAAAGTAGTATACATGAGAACAAGTATTTAAGGAGAAATTAGCATTAACATATATGCAAATTTTAATGCAGGCTATAAAGAACAATTGTAGACTGGCATGAATATAGGAAGAAATGATGTTAAGGGTGGAGAAAAGAAAAAGGGGACAAATCTATTTATAAATTTCTCCAATGTAAAAGGAAATCTTATCTCATTGACTTTAGAACTGTCATCAAATAAATACCATATGAACTTCCCTAATAGGTATTATATTATCATTTTTAAAAATAGAAAGCTTTAAGAAAATTCAGCAATTATCTTTTGATATTCATACAGTCGGGCATAGTGAATGGTGTTGGTGTAAAGTAAATATGTGTATATATCCACTTTCTATTTCTTTGGCTTATTTCTTTGGCTTAGTATTTCTTTCTTCTTTCTGCTTTCTGTAGAACATCTATCATGAAATGGTAATGTGATGGATATGTCGCGTAAGAATTAGAGGTTGGCAAACCAATTAGCCATACTGTGTACAATATAGCTTGGTTGTGTGTTTTTATGTCTGACTCAAACCATACATATTTGGTATGGACATGGACTGAAACAGCTATTCTTGGGGATTTAATTTAGGACAATTAGAACAGGAAGACACTAAGGAGAGAAAATGAAAGCAAATCCTGAAAATATCTGTGGATGGGTGGACCAAAAGTTGTGATGTATCACAATTTGAGCAACAACACTAACAAACTTGACCTCCTTTCCTTGTGAAACCACTGTGGAATTCCTATAGGAGTTTGTAGCCAAAATCTAACCAGCAGAATATATTGTTCATTTTCTGCACTCTCTATATGTCCATATATACGTATGGACACTCTGAACATTGCAGCAGTGAATGATGTATGAAGCATCCCATCAATCTGCTGATTCTGAGAAACACAGCATGACCCTATCGTTGAATTAGCTTATAAGAACAAATCATAGCAACTGCACAGGCAGTAATTTACCTCAATGATGGTGCATGGAAAATTAAAAAAACTTATTTGTGGTAATATTGCAAACTTTTGTTTATTTTAAGTTCTGTCATTAGGATTTTCAATTCACCACTACAGGTGTATCTGTTATATCATTTTTAAAATTCCTAGAACTTTAAGTGATGTGTTTCTTTTCACAAGTTTGAACTCTGTCTAGTGACTGGGTATCATGTAATATCTTCCTAAGATAAAATGAGGTGGAACATGTGTATTCAATAGCTATATATTTAAAACTTTTTCTCATGATTATTGTGTAGATGTGATTAAATCCAGCCAGGATTATGGTGAGGTCTTCTGCAGTGCAGACTTCTGTGTCATAGGTAGAAAATTCCCCATGTGAAGAAGGATGCCTGGATTATTCATAGTGCCATAGGATGTGTTAAGTTTGCATGAAGAGTCAGACGCGAGGAGTTCCAGCAAAGACTTTATTAGTGACTACAGCTGAATGGACCCGTCCTGGCTTGGCTACGGCTGCTTCTTATAGCCTGCAGCCGTAGCTGCCAGCAATGGGAGTGCAGGGTTTCTTCCGCACTATTTAAACCAATACCATTTGACATTTTACAAGAACAGTTCAAATAAACCAATAACATTCAAACCTACATACATAACACCCCTCCCACTAGGTTCAGTCCATACCAAACCCCAACCTATCTAATGTATTCCTTTAAATAGGTGGGGCTCTTGATATGCGTTGAGACCTTCGTGGTTCAGAAGTTCAGTGAGAGGGGAAATGTGTCTGCTGACATTTCCCTGTTGGGACTTCCTGTGAAAGGAGAC
Source organism: Naja naja (assembly GCA_009733165.1). Lineage (NCBI taxonomy): Eukaryota > Metazoa > Chordata > Lepidosauria > Squamata > Elapidae > Naja > Naja naja. The sequence continues at coordinate 50,637,710 of CM019150.1, read as the reverse complement.
CCTGTTAGACTGTTAGAATCTGGTCTCTCCCAACCCATCTCCATTCCAATGTCAGCAACCAAGTCAGGTAGTGATGTGCAATCTTCCACTTCTAAGGATGGATCTTGGCATTGTGACAGGGTTAGGGATGGTTCCTGTCATAATGGCTCTACAGGATGGATCTTGGCATTGTGACAGGGTTCGGATGGTTCCTGTCATTGGCTCGTATGGGGTTGATTCCTGTTTGCTGATTTTCCTCCTGTTCCCCCCTTCCCCTAGAAGAGACATCAGGTGAGGGACCCAGAGAGACAGGGGATGTTCCTGGGGAACCTGGATCTAAGTTGGTCAATGTGCCTGCTCCAGAGGAGGCCATCCTCTGTTTGTACCCTGTAAGAACGAGGGCCAGTGATGTGAGTTATTTCAGCAGGAATCCACAAGGTTCACCTATAAGGTTCCTAGCATATACAGAATCTCCCACACTAAAGAGCGAACTTTGGAAGTGGAATCCAGTGGTGCGTTGGGTGCATAAGTGGGATGAAGGCGGTCAAGGGAAGACCTAAGTTTCCTGCCCATCAACAACTCTGCTGGGGACAAGTTAGTTGATGGGCTAGGAGTGATGTGTGAACACTAAGAAGCTTTTCAAGCTTCTCAGTGATGTCCCCAGGACCCAGCTGCTGAAGCTTCTCTTTGGTAAAGCGTACCATGCGTTCAGCCCGGCCGTTGGCGAAGGGTGCCAGGGGCAGTGAGGGCATGTCTGATGCCCTGTTGAGCTAGAAAGGATTCAAAATGTTAGATGTGAATTGAGGGCCATTGTCAGAACAAGGACATCTGGTAACCCATGGGTTACAAACAATTTTCTGAGCTGCTTTATAACAGCCTCAGTAGTAGTGGATGTCATGGAAATTACCTCTAGCCATTTAGGTATGCATCTACTATAACTAGAAAAGTGTGCCCTCTTGTAGGGCCTGCAAAATCAATGTGGATTCTAGACCATGGGCCCTAGGACATTCCCATTCCTGTGTGGGGGCGTGAGGTGGGGCAGGTCTGACTACCTGGCAATTGGGACAAGAGGCTGCCCAGTTTTCAACCATTTTGTCAATACCTACCATACATAACTCCTGGCCAAACCTTTCATCCTTACAATCCCAGGATGACCCTCATGTAACATTTCCAAAACCTCCTTTTGCAGTTTTGCAGGAATAACCACCCTGTTACCCCACAAAATACATCCTCTTAATACAGATAATTCAGTTTGCCTGGACTTAAAAGGTTGGGCAAGGTGAGTAGATCTTGAAGAGGCCAACCTTTCTTAATCCAGCCCATAACAGGTGCCAACACAGCATCTTTGGCAGTTTCTTTGGCAATCTCAGCAGCATGGACTGGAAGCTTAGCAACGGTCTCCAGGAAAAGGTGTGAGTTTCAAGTTCAAAGTCCTCCTTGGGCAAGGTAGTGGGCAGCGACTCAGTGCATCAGCATGTCCAATGTCCTTGCCAGGCCTGTGAATCAGTTTGTAGAATAGGCTGCAAGAAATTCAGTCCACCTCAGCATTCTTGGTGACAGGATATTAGGTGTAGGTTTGTCTCCTGCCACAATGCCAAGTAAAGGTTTGTGATCA